>VWZI01009671.1:115442-191093 GCA_013396835.1 Psilopogon haemacephalus
GGGCGGGGCGTAGCGCACCCCCCGGGCCCGCCGCAGCAGCCCCAGGACCGCGTCCTCCCCCTCGCCGCTCAGCGCCAGCGCCAGCCCCTCCTCGGCGCGGGGCAGCAGCGCCTGCACCTCAGCCCACAGCGCGGGCACAGCCACCGGGCCCTGCGCGCCGCCTGCCGCCGCCNGGATGGTGCTCCGCAGTCGCAGCACGGCTGGGTTCAGGGGTTGTAGTGCTTCTGCCGGCTGTGCTGAACGTGTTTCCCCAGCCCGGCCCGCAGCTGCTCTGGGTGCGGCGGAGGGAAGGAGCAGGCCCCGCTCGCCTTCCTGCGCCTGGGCCCTTGTGCTGCTGCCAAATCTCCGTGCAGCCGCCTAACGACCCCCCCCGTGGAAACCTCCGTAAAAAATTGCTCATTTTCTCAGGTGCGTTTTAGCCCACAGGAGCTCCACCGCCCAGCCCGCCCCTAACGCCGAATGCCTGTGCAGGTGCGGAGCGAGGGCGGGAGGGGAGAGGGACGCGGAGCCCTCAGCCCTCTTCTCGGTGGCTCTGTGTGAAGCAGCGGCCCCGGGTGTTCGTGAGCAGCCTATCCATGGCCAGGCTTGGGCTAGATGGTGCCCGTTGGGCTCTGGACCAGTGACTCTGATGGAGTTCAGCGGTTGTGTGGCTGACGCAGTTGTTTGCACTGAGGGGAAAGACCCAGCCCCAGCGTAGCTGCCCCTCTGTTGTAGCTTCTGCGTTAACCCTGGAGTAACGGTGTGAGTTATTTCGTTGTTTCCACGCTGGAAACATCTCACGGAGCCCTGGCACAGCTCGCTTGCTCCCTGGGACAGGACAAGGAGCAATGTGTGTAAGTTGCAGCACAGGAGGTTCCAGCTCAACACAAGAGGCAACTTCTTGCCTGTGTGGGTCCCAGAGCACTGGCACAGGCTGCCCAGAGAGGTTGTGGAGTCTTCTTCTCTGGAGCTTTTCAAGTCCTGTCTGGATGTGTTGCTGTGTGCCCTAAGCTAGATTGTCTGGTCCTGCTCTGGCAGGGAGTTGGACTCAGTGATCTATGGAGAAACCCCTGACATCCTGGGAGCCTGTGATCCTCTTCAAAATGTGGAACAGCCATTAACAAGTAGGTGACTGCTGGGTGGCAGGGAGGTAATCTGATCAGTGTTCATCTTGAGTGTTATTAAGCCTTTGGCACTGACCTTCAGAATGAACCCCAAAACTCAGGCAGAGTTCTGCAGTAGGTATGTTTATTACAGTGCTGGGTGCAGGTGAGGTCGCTCCATCAATCCTGCACACCCCACGCTGGCACAAGCCACAGTTTATGTTACAAGAGCACACATACTCGTAATAAGAGGCAGGGTTACCATAATTATTTCTTGGAGTTTATCAACAGAGGTATTTTCCCATTCTCTGCCCTGGTTGCAACCCCTCCTGTGGTCTTGAATGGTTATCTGAGCTGAAGGCCAGAAGTTTTCCTCACTGGGTTGTTTCATCTTTGGTCAGCAGCCCCCTCTTAAGCCAGGGTATCTCTGTTGCTCCTTCATCTCCCTCCTGCTTTCCTTGGTCACAGCAGGTCTGGGCCTTTATGTATCACAGATCTGTCTCAAATTAATAGCTGCAGACACTTCTGCAGTGGTTGCTGTTTAGGTTTGCACATTGTCAACTGACTGCTGTAAACAAACGTTTCTGCAAAGTTTGGTGTTTTGTAGTTTGCTGCAGACATCCTCAGTAATGTGCATCTGGTCTGTGAGGCCCTTTACCAGCACTCCTTGGTTTTTCTTTTATCAGCACCTCGCACGCTGGTCTGAGTAACCTGAGAGGCGCCTCGAAGCATCACAGAGGGTGGCTGCTGTGGGGCAGTGTCTTTTGGGGGAGTTTATGCTGCCTGTTTCCCCTATGGAATATGCATCTCAGTCTTGCAGTGCACTTTGCCTGGCCCCATCTTGCGGTGGTAGTGTGCCCTGAGCTCACTCTCCGTACTCAAGAGGTGACTGCGAAGGAATTTTGCTTAAAATTCAGTGGCTATGAGAAATGTCTTAACGCCACGAACCAAAATCTAAAGCAAGGAATTTGTAGCTGACGAGAAAGTGGTGCTTATCTGGTGTTGAAATCTTCAGAACTGATGCCAAAAAAATCTTACATTTGCAGGGAAATTTGAAATTGTCACCTTTCCTCCTGCAAGAACGCTGCCTCCCCTGCCCCGTGCTTGCCTGCTAATGCTCTCAAAGAAAAAGAGTTGAATTGAGCCCTCCTGTTACTGCTGCTTGTGGCTTTCCCCAGCTGTCTGGTTTGGATGGCTTCCTCTCCTGCTGTCACATTGCTGCATTGGCTCATCGTTCTGGCCTGTCTCTTCTCTGCCTTCTAAGTGCCTTTCTCTTGGCACCTTCAATTTGTCCTGCGACTGCGTGATTTTAGCACCTTCATTTAGAATATTCTCCTCCTCGATTGCTAAATGTTAATAGATGCTGCTACAAGGGGGAATGTTTAACTGCCATGGGGAACTTCTCCTTAGGCCTTGTGCTTAGTACTTGTAGTCTATGATGCTTGAGGCCTTGAGCGACCTGTTCTAGTGGGAGGTGTCCCTGCCTATGGCACAGGGGGGTTGGAACTGGCTGAGCTTTGAGGTCCCTTCCAACCTACACCATTCTGTGATTCCATGCTGGCAAGTGTTGCAAGCCTTGTAGTTAGGGACAGTCCAGCATTTATTAGGATCATGGAATGGTTGGCTAGTAGGATTATTTTCACAAGTGGAGTTTTGAAGGTTTGGGTTTTCTCTCTGGTCTGTTAAGTTAACACCAAGTCCTGCATGCATAACCTCCAGATTAACAGTGAGGCATTAAGGCTGTCATGAGCTTTATCAGTTTTGTTGTAGATGAAGAACCAGTTGGGAGTGGATTTTAGTTTGGGGCCATTCGGGGTGGTTCAGTGTCTCTCTCTGAGTTTGCACTGGTAGACATTTGTTTCTAGTCAGCCATATTTTGGTTCAGTGGTTTGAATGCTGGTACAGTATCAATAGTCTGAAGGGCCTGAGCTGTGTATCTGCTGAGCTGATAAAAATGGATTTCAAATGTGTATTAAGTCTTACTGTGGTAGGTTTGCCCTTTGGGAGGGAATTCCACACAAAGCTCATAATATCCTGTTGTGTATTCACAGTTTGTTTGGAATTGGCTTTATTGGGGAAACCCCCAAAGCATTTCCAGAAGCTGTACTGGGAAGTTTTGCTGCCAGAGCAATTAGCCTTGCAGTATGTATGTGCTGGTTTGTAAATGTCTGTAAACTGCATTTTTGGTGAGCAGTGTGACCAAGGAAGTGGGTGGCTTCAGTGCTAGACATTTCCATTTTAACTCAGCAAGAGGTAATTTAATTCCTGCTGCCAGCTAACAAAAATTATTGGTATCTGTGTGACCTGCAGAAATGGATGTGGAACAGAGTTCTGTTTCCTTGTGGATTATGCCTCCATCACTGAAATTTGGGCTGTTTTTATCAGAAGTGCATTTGACTGAAGACTGTGGAAGCCAAACTGCCTAACCCAGCAGAAAGATGTCACTTTTCAAACAGGGAGGAAATGTTGATACCAGGATTTTCCCCCCCTGCTGCTCCCCGTGGTGTAGACTGCAAAGATCTTTTTGTTCTCTTTTGTGTTCTGCATATTTTCTAAGTGTGCTTCAGGCAGCTCACTTTCTCCTGGGCCTGACGTTCAGAAATAAATTGCCTACTAAAAACCAAACAAACAATAACAACAACAACAAAAGCAGGCACACAATTAAGAGAGATAATAAAGTCTGGTAAGCCAGTCTGTATTTCTTTCCTCTGTTTACAGTCATAGACTCTGGGACCCATGGTTGCTTGATGTTACCATGTCTACCACTGGTGGAAAAGTGATTATTTACACCATATATGTGTGTGTGTGCGTATATATGTGTATCTATCTATCTATTTTTATATATATACACATATATAAGCTGAAGCCATGCCAAACTTTATGATTAGTATCCCCACAGAATCACAGTTTGCATCAAGTTGGAAGGGCCCCTCAAAGGTCGTCTTGTCCAACCAGCCTGCAGTGAGCAGGGAGACCTCTAATTAGATCAGGCTGCCCAGGTGTAATGGATGGGGGTTTGATTAATGTAAGATGATTTTTTTCCAAATTATTATTGTTTATTACTTTGTATGTATGTGTGTGTGTGTATATATATACATATATAAAGTACTGTATCTCATGCTGCTTTTGTCTCCATTGAAAAGAGCAGATATTTGTCCTGCTCAGAATGTAATAATTTATTTGTAGCAACATCGTAGAACCACAGAATGGTCTGAGCTGGAGGGGACCTCCAAAGGTCATCTAGTCCAAGCACTCCAGCTCAGAATTCTGTGCTGCTCACAATATAGTCATTTATTTGTAGCAATATCATAGAACCACAGGATGGTTTGGGCTGGAGGGGACCTCCAAAGGTCATCTAGTCCAACCCCCCTGCAGTCAGGAGAGACATCCTCAACTAGACCAGAGCAACCTGTATCTTTTATAACACTCTTTTGTCCTTTATTAATTTGAATCAATGAGCAAAGTCCTGCAATTGTTATTTTATTTCATTAAAGTGACACCAGGACACATGCTCAGTGATTGACCACTGGAGCCCCCAGTAAGGACGTTAGGACGTTTTTACTAGGTGGATCCATTTTTTTAAATGACAGCATCTGCTTTCTCGTACACATTTATTTATGATTCTTCCCCAGGCGAGTGTAGCAGAGCCTGGTGAGTAATAACCAGCTGTTGGAATTAGCAAACAGGGAAAGCAGTTATTTGATCTGTGAAGGAGTGTGGCAGCCAAGGCCAGAAGTAATAAAAACTAAACAGATGCCCCAGATGCACAAGCCCAAGCAGGGAGGTGTAAATTACTTGCACTGCTGATGGGCAGAAGAGTGTCAAGTGGGTTGGCTTTGCCTGCAGATTCAATTAAAGGTGGAGCCCTCTCCTCTAGGGTGTCAGAGAGTCTGATTCCATCTCTCTGCTGTGCTTGGTCTGCCTCACCAACGAGCAGGTCAGCTCTCTTTGGTGGATTCTCTGTGCTGTCACTCCAGTGCACTTGCTCTGCCCTGCTGAGACCTCATCTTGAGTACTACCTTCAGTTTTGGGCTCCCCAGTTTCAGAGGGACAGGGTCCAGCAGAGGGCTGTGAGGATGGTGAGGGGACTGGAGCACTGCCTGATGAGGAGAGGCTGAGGGACCTGGGGCTGCTTAGTCTGGAGAAGACTGAGAGGAGATTTAATCAATGTTTCTAAATCTCTGAGGGCTGGGGATCAGGAGTGGGGGGACAGGTTCTGCTCACTTGCTCCCTGGGATAGGACAAGGATCAATGGATGGAAGATGCAGCACAGGAGGTTGCAGCTCAACACAAAAGGCAACTTCTTGCCTGTGTGGGTCCCAGAGCACTGGCACAGGCTGCCTGGAGAGGCTGTGGAGTCTCCTTGTTTGGATCCTTTCCAGGCCTGTCTGGATGTGTTGCATTGTGCCCTGAGCTAGATTGTCTGGTCCTGCTCTGGCAGGGGGGTTGGACTCAATGAGTTCTTTGGGTCTCTTCCAACCCCTGGCATCCTGTGAGCCTGTGATAAAGGGGTCTGAGTGTAAGAGGGCTCTGCTGTTGGACCTCTTTGTCTCACATTCTAGATGTACTGTGACTCAGGTCCTCTCTGATGCTCTTATGAGCTGTGTTACTATGCTGAACAATTTCTAGGACACTCAGTGCAGGAGCACAACAGCAGCATAAAAGATTTCCCATGTCTTCAGGACTTTAGGCTGCCACTCAGCTCCTCAGGAAGTCTGGGAGAAACACCTGCATCATTTTCCTAGGAAAACAGCTTTTTGACTACACAAAGGTTTAAAACCTTCCTAATCTTCCTTCCTCTTTCAATTATATGTGCATTAAGCTGTATCTCTTGCTTGGGTATCAGCAAAGTTATATTTTATCACGTTAATTACTAGTGCATTGCATATCTTTAATTATTGTGTTGGTAGAGATTAATTTTTGTTTATCTTGGAAGATAAAAGTCATCTCCACCAATGTAAGAACACAGATAGTGTTGAGGACACTTTTACTGTTTATTTTACAGACATTTCAGAACTACTGCAAGGTTAATTGCTCTGATTACTTAATAAGCAAGGATGGAACCAACATTTAAGAAGCACAAATACAGGCTGGGTGGCGAGTGGCTGGAGAGCAGCCTTGAGGAAAAGGACCTGGGAGTCTGGGTGGATGAAAAGCTCAACATAAGCTGACAGTGTGCACATGTGGCCCAGACAGCAACTGTGTGATAAGCTGCATCAAGAGAAGTGTTGCCAGCAGGGCAAGGGTGTGGATTCTGCCTCTTTACTCAGCTCTCCTCAGACCCCACCTGCAGTACTGTGTGCAGCTCTGGAACCCTCAGCACAAGAAGGACACGGAACTGGTGGAGCCAGTCCAGATGAGGGCCACAAAGATGACCAGGGGGCTGGAGCAGCTCTGCTATGAGGACAGGCTGAGAGAGTTGGGGCTTTTCAGCCTAGAGAAGAGAAGGCTTCAAGGAGACCTTATAGTAGCCTTCCAATATCTGAAGGGGGCTACAGAAGGGCTGGGGAGGGACTATTGACAAGGTCTTGTAATGACAGGACGAGGGGGAATGGGTTTAAACTGGCAGAGGGGAGATTAGGGATGTTAGGAGGAAGTTCTTTAGAGTGAGGATGGTGAAACACTGACACAGGTTGCCCAGGGAGGTTGTGGTTGTTTCCTCCCTGGATGTGTTCAAGGCCAGGCTGGATGAGGCCTTGAGCAACCTGTAGGATGTGTCCCTGCCTATGTCAGGGCGTTGGAACTGGATGATCTTTGAGGTCCCTTCCAACCTAAACCATTCTATGATTCTGTGATCATGATTGGGAGTTGCTGATTCTATGATTCTGTGTGCAGAATGAATCGCTGCACAGGAGTTGTTTTCCCCAGACCAGCAAGGCCTTCCTGCTCGGGAGAGACACAGCCGAATTGTGCCTGGAGCCGAGCGCGGTTGTAGAGCGAGAGCGGAAGGAGGAGATGTCTTCATCAGCCTGCTCCTGCGCTGTGTTTTTATCGCTGCCATCTGCTCTGCTGCGAGTGGCAGCTGCCAGCTCTCACAAATAGCCCTGTCATCTACTTTCGCCCAGAACAACATATTGCCATCGTTCCTCTGGTGTTGCTAGCTGGAGCAGTGCGGCGTGCGCTAAGGTGACATCCCGCGTGGCACTTGGGGGTGCGTTTGCTGGCGGCGCGGGCAGGGCACACTCTGTTCTCCCAGGAGCAGCCTCTGACAGCACACCCAGTTCTGCTCTCAGAAATCCCTGGAAGAAGCTTTCTCTATCCCCCCCCAAAGAATTATGTAACATCCATCTGGAACATATGTTGAAGTGCTAAGAGGCAACTCAGGCATAGTGTTTAGCATTGCCCTGTGCTGGATGGAAATTTGGTAAGTTAAGGCTATTTTGAAAATTTAGCAATTTCTTTCTTTCTTTCTCTTTTTTTTTTTTTTTTTTTTTTTTTCCCTTGTGTCGACTTTTCAGCCTGGAGAAGAGAAGGCTTTGAGGAGACCTTATAGTAGCCTTCCATTATCTGAAAGGGGCCTACAGGAGGGCTGGGGCAGGACTATTGACAAGGTTTTGTTAGGACAGGATGAGGGGTAATGGGTTTAAACTGACAGAGGAGAGATTTAAATGGAGTGTTAGAAGGAAGTTCTTTACAGTGAGGGTGGTGAGACACTTGGACAGGTTGCCCAGGGAGGTTGTGGAGCACAGAATGGGATCAAAGATCATATTCTGTACTTCTGTGCTCCACAACCTCCCTGGAGGTGTTCAAGGCCAGGCTGGATGAGGTCTTGAGCAACCTGTTCTAGTGGGAAGTGCCCCTGCCTATGGCAGGGGATTGGAACTGGTTGAACTTTGAGGTCCCTTCCATACTAAACCATTGTATGATTCCTATACCTGTCTCATACATGGGTGTTATAAAACTGCACCAAATCTGGGAAGATTTACGAGGAAAAACTGATCTGGAATGTTTCTTCTTGCTAATGAGCACTGATGGGAAGCAGCATTTCTGCTATGGCAGAAGTTCAGTTGTGATAAGGAGGGTGGGATATGTGTTCTTGGTTCTCACATCCTTTTCACTGAGATGTGAAGTGCGGAGCAGCTGATCCTCATGGTAGAGGATAGAGGCACAGACACAGCCTGCTTGCAGTGTAAAAGACTGGAGGCACAGACACAGCCTGCTTTCTTGCCAGCCTCTTGGAGTGGTGCTGCAGGTGGGAAGCTTTCCTGACAGGCATGTGGAAGAGAGCCAGAGCATGGCTTCTGCTTCATCCTGGTAGAAGTGTGGTTTCGACACATCACTGCTAGCCAAGCAGGGGCCGTTTGACTTGTGAACAGTCTGCTCCCAATGGCAAACAGAAGAGGAGGCCAGAGAAAAGTCTCTTGGCATTTAAATGAAGTCATACATTCTAGAAATGTGAACCTTGCCTGTCATTCCAGGAGTGCTCTTCAGGAGCTGCTAAAGGCTTCTGACACTGTACTGATCTTGAGCAGGCAACAGACCACCTTTTTTTATCCAACGGGGTGGATATGTGTCATTTTCATTCGCCACACTTCATATATATATATCTGTGTACCTTAAGAGGAAGAATATATATATATATATATGTAATATCTTTTCCCCCTCTCCCTGCCAAGATTTACAAATCTCATTTGAATCTTCTGTTTGATTTCTCCCTCAGACGAGAGCTACAAGCACGGCATGAATTTGTCTGTGTGTTTTGTTTTAGGTCTACGTAGAAGTGTGTGTGGTTACTCCTGTGCACAAGTCCCATTCTTATTAGTGAGCACAGGATAATTGTTGGTTGCACTGACTTCTGTTTCCCTGGACGTTTCAGAAAGGTGTTTTAAAAGCCTTGCCGGGGTTTGCGTGCGCTTCAGAAATTAAATTTAGTCTGTAATTTTATTACCCTTTTTATTTAATTTATCTTAACTGGTGCTTTCAAGCTGTGAACCAGCTGTTAACTTTGGGGGAAAAAAAAACAAAAACAACCAAACCACCCAACATTGTTCAATTTGAAAGGAGCATTTTAAAGCTTAATGTAATGGCTGTAAGTAATCACCACAGCAATTACATTCTCTGGTGTTGTGCGTCACTGTAATAACATTGGAGGTTGTGAGAAAATGCAGCAAAGGAGCACAGCAAGCTCAGGCTTCTTCCCCGTTTTGCCTGTGATGCCCAGCATTGCTCTGGTTTCTGTGTTGCTTCCTGTCCCTGCTTGGATCCTGGCATAAGAACCGAAGCTGCTCTCTGTTGTGGCACTCTGTGTGCCCAGCAGGAACTGGGCTGAGTCTGAGCGTGGTTCTCTGTGGTTCTTCTCATGCTGGACATCTCCATATGGACACTTGCTGCAGGGGCAGAAGCCCTGCAGTTCTGCTGCCTCCTCCTAGCTAGTTCCAAGATGTTGTATTTGACATAGAGTGCCATTTGGGGTCTGACCCTGCTTGAGCAGCTGCATACCCACCTTGTGTTGTGCCAGTAAATCTCCTTACAGAGCAGACTGAGAGTCTGCAGGATGGCAAGCACTCCCACTCTGGTTGTGCTCTGAAAGGAGCTGTTACTGGCCATGGTGAGGAGAATGAATAGAAATGGGGACATTTTAATCTACATTCTGAGAAGGAACATCCTCTTCTTATTTGTGAGCAAGTCTCTAGCTCAGTCCAGATGGAGCTCTTGGGGAAGAGAACTTTCTGGGTCACTGCAGGGAAGATCAGAGAAGCAGCAGGCTTTCTGGATCCCTCCATGGTTTTAACAATCCATGAAAGTGCTGCATACCTTCCCCTGCCCTGGGAATTCTCTCTGTAATGATTTTTAGAAGGAATGCAATGTGCATCATCGTGGGAGTGGGCTGCATTTCACAATGAGTCGCTTAGCTATGCCTTACACACAGCTTGTGTTTGGAAACTGGGAGCTGAAGTGCTTCTCTAGAAGGTAGCCCACCAGTCTCACAAGTGTGCAAGACCTGGCATCCCTTCTGCATCTGCCACTGTGTGTGGCACAGCAGCTTTATGTTGCCAGCCAAACTAAACCATCAGCTCCTGTTAGCAGCTTTCTAATGCAATAATGCAGATGGGGAAGGCCCAGTTGGAAGCTTAGGTTCATCTATACACTAAGCCTTCCCCAGATGTGCTTTGTATCAAGAGCCTTCAGAGTATGTATCTAATGACAGCAAGTACAATAGTGACAGTAATAGGAAGGGCAAGTGAGCTTGGGACAAATGGGAGACCAAACTGACCACTGAGGCAAAACTACTGATGTTTGATTGCTGTGGTTTTAAAGGAAGGAGGGATGATGCTTTTGGCAGTGGGTTTTGTGCTGGCACTTGTCAAGGGTGGTAGTGACAGTGACAGGATTGGGATGGTGTCCAGAGGAGGGCACCAAGGCTCGTGAGGGGGTGTAGCCTGGAGAAGAGGAAGCTCAGGGAAGATCTTATTATCTGAAAGGTGGTTGTAGCCAGGTGGGGTTGGTCTGTTCACCCAGGCACACAGTGACAGAACAAGAGGACACAGCCTCAAGCTGTGCCAGGGCAGGTTCAGGCTGGACATTAGCAAGAAATTCTTCACAGAGAGAGCAATTGGTGTTGGAATGGGCTGCCCGGGGAGGTGGTGGTGTCACCATCCCTGGCTGTGTTTAAAAGGAAGCTGGATGAGGCACCTAGTGCCATGGTTTAGTTAATGAGAAGGGTTAGGTGATAAGATGGACTCGATGATCCTAGAGGTCTTTTCCAACCTGGTTAATTCTGTGATTCCTTAATTCTGTGATGGTCCTGTAAGAGGTGGCCCTGCTGCGGCATGGCTCAGCTAGAATGGCCTATGTGTCACCTTAAAAGGAGGAAGATTGCCAGGAAAGCAGAATCACACCTGCCAGTATCTATGTGCAGTGTACATGTGTGACATCTGCAGCAAAGTGAACCATGGTGCAATTTGCTGTGATTCCACCTGTGTGTGATGCACGGCAGAGAGGCAGCACTGACCACATCTAAGTGCGCTTCAGAGATTGGCTTCCAGATGAGTGTGGCTGGGCTGGTGACCATGGGCTTGGTACAAAGGGGTAGAGAGAGAATCTTTGGTGTGACAAAGCCAAGATGACAGTGAGCTACCTTACGTACACAATATGTGTGTATGTCTAAGTTAGACATTCAGAGACGCAGTTGCTGTGATGGAGACAGACACAGAGCAGTGTGTTCTGGAAAGTTAAAAGCTTAGCCAGCGTCCCCAAGGTAGCAGAATGAAATTCCTGTGGGTGCAGCAAATGAGACACATAAAGTGTAATGCCCTGTGAAATCTCCAAGAGCCACTTGCAACAGATGGAAAAAAAACAACTTTAATACAACACCCAAAATGGATACACTCTGCCTTTGATAATCCAAATACCAGGTTACACGTTAACAGGATCCATTACTGTCTATAAAGTGCATTTCAGTTGTTAAATGCCCTCGCTGCTTTGTCACTATATAGAATTTAAAGTGATGAATCCTGTGTTCTTCTGTCTTCTTCACTCTAAGAAATTAAACAAAGTCTGTGACAAATGGCTCCCAGGCTGCACCTGATATTTCACTCTGCTCTCTGCTGCGACTCTGCTCTGCTGGTAGGGGTGGAACCACCCCCCCCCCCCCCCCCCNCCCCGCCCCCCCCCCCCCCCCGTTTTTAAAGGGGGTTCGGGAGTCCCAGGTCAGGGCATGTGGAGAGCTGGGAGCAGACACAGGTGAGCAGCCCATTGCCAGTGGCAGAGCTGCAGACTGGCACGCTAGAGCCAGGGGGTTTCCCTGTGCCCTTGGAGAAGGAGCATCAGCAGTGCTCACTTTGCCCTCACTGCACCCCCTCTGACCTTCCTGATGTACCCCTGCCGAGAGGAGCAGGAACCTCTCTCCCAGCTGTCCTGTCCAGGGAGTGCAGCTTCAGGCAGGATTTCATGGGAACCTTTGGCTGTCAAAGCTGGCACTTGGGAAAATTCCCTGGGCACCAGTCACTGCAACCTCATCAGGGCAAACCTGGAGACAGCCCAGAGCGGGAGAGGAATCAGAGTCTTGTTCTTTTAGAAAGTAAGTAACATGTGAGGAAATGTGGCACACCAGCTTAGGACTTGTGTGGAGAAAGGCACATCTCACAGATCTCCTGGGAGTTCTCTGGAGGAGGCAGCAAACGTGGGACAGCAGAACTGGAGGGATATATGCTGCTTGGATTTCCAGAAACAATTCAGCAAGGTCCCTTCTGAAAGACTTGGTGATAAAGTAAGCAACTGTGGGATGAGAGGACAGCTCCCCAGGTAAACACGCAACTTAAAAATGAGTATGGGAGTCAATGGAGTGCTGTGGAAACTTCTGCAGAGCGAGCGAGCGAGCGACCTGGTGTAATTCAGTGGTGAGCAGGAGGAGGAACTATCCTCATTCTGTGTATACAGTGATGAGTGCAGAGGTGATTGTTAAGGCATGAACGAGACCCAGGGTTGTAGTAAATACTGCGATGGAAATGCTGGCGCAGCACACAGCCATAAAAGTAAAGAACATTTTAGGAGTTCTTAGAGAAGGAACAAAACAGGCAACAGGGTTATGTCCTTGCGTGAATTCCTGGCCTTGTGCACCTTGAATACTCTATGCTCTGCTCTTCCCCAATCTCAGCAAGCAGAGAATTGGACTAGGAAATGTTAGAGGAGAATGAGGATCAAAGATCTGGAATGGCTTCTTTACGAGGTGAGCTTTGAAAGAGACAATTAGGTGGAATAGATGTGTACAAAATCGTGTGGGGTAGGAAGGATGAGGAAGGGGTGGTTATTCACAGCCCCTGTTCATGAAGGAGCTGAGGGTGGAAGGAAGGATGTGACATTACTTATGTCAAACCAAACCAAAACCAAGAGGGGATGTTTATTGAACCTGTGCCTGCTGGAGATGTGGAATTTCTTGTGCCAGGACGTTGTAGGTCCTCAGAGTTTCAAAAGCTGAAAGCATAAAATTGTGGAAGAAAAAAATCCAGCTGTGGATGTTAAATACTAACGACCCAGCCTGCTCTGACTCAGAAAATTTCCCATCCCTAGAGGCTGGGGGCATGCTGAATTTAGGTTTGGACTCTTGGTTGCTCTTACATGGCTGTCATCCTGAATTTGACACCTTTTAGGTAAGAAATTGCGTATGGTGTAGTTTTTACTCTTAGAGCAAATATTTTGTACTGTTGTTTTAGGTGTCTCTAAAATTTGCCTCCGGCTCCCCAGAGATAACCACAGCCTTGGGCTGTGTTTGGTTCTTGCAGCAGAAGTTGTGCTGCCAGCAGTGGGAGTTAGATCTGAAGACAGGAGCCAAGTGCCTTGAGTGGAAGTCAGATTCCAATGGAAATAAGTGGGCGAGCTCCTGGTCTGGTGATGTGTTGTGGATTGATTAGGGTAGAGGAAGAAGGAGGAAGAAAATGTTCAGTCAGCATACAGAGTCGTTCTGAGTTGCCTATGAGACAATCAGTGAGTCCTTGGGAATGTTCCTGTAGACTTCTCTGCAGTGGATGACCTAAGGCTGTGCATGCTTTGGTGAGCATTTTTAACGCCTCTGCAGGGAGATGCAGCATGCTAGCCTGGAGGAACACAGATGGTTGGGAGGTTATGGCTTTTCTAAGTGGAAGGTTTGAATGGGTTAAGCAGCCACTGAGTCCAGTCAGCAGCATTCCCATTCCTTTGCATGCCTTGTTGCTCACCATGTAGCACAAAGAGCCTCAGGAGTGAGTTCAGGGCTTCCTCTCACTCCGTGGCTGTGTTGCTGTCAGCATGGAGCCTGCTCCTCAGCTCTTCCTCTGCAGGAATCCTCCCATTTACATGCCTCAGAAAGAATTTTTGTGAATTGAATTAATCACAGTTTACATGGTAATAACCTTTGGAATATTTTTTTTTTTTATGAGTAAATAATGTGTATCCCCTGCTGGGGGTGGGATCTGCTGGTTCCAACATTCAATTATTGCATAATCTACTTCCCATTAAACAGAGAGTGAGAGTGAAGGAAGCCAACAGCAGCAGGAAGAATTGACAACTGGTTTGTGTTTGGGGCACAGAGATACTTTCCTAGTGCTTTCTTAAAAGGCTCTGCAGCTAAGAAAAATGCAGAGGTTTTGGCAGTGTGGTGCTGAGCACAGGGTGCTTGTGAGTTTTCCATCCAAGGAGCCTTATTCCAAGAGAAGTTCTGAGTGAATGAGGCTGCTCAGCCCCTGGTCCCTGCCCAAGCCCAGACCTTTTGCTGGCTCCATGTCTGGCTGGAGCTGTACTGCAATGGGCCTGGGAGGGCCTGGCTGCAGGACTTTGCTCTGTCCCTCTTCTCCTGTCAGGCAGGCTCGGAGAAGCTCCAGATGGTCACAGATACATCACTGTCTTGTGAGGCAGTGAGGAGTGTCATTGTCATGCAGTAGCCTTGGCAGAGGAGAAGGTGAAAAGGCTTGCCCAGGGCTGCAGTGTCTGCAGCAGAGTGGAGTCAAGTAGAGTCAGAACTTCATGTTTCTGTTTCTGAGAGCTACCAGCCCTTATATTCTGCTGCAGCCAGACAGGGCCTTCTGAACCCTGGTCCTGGAGCTGTATTGATAGTGTAGGCCTGGCTGATAGCCCCTGGGGAGGTGCCATGCCAGCCTGACCAACAGCCACAAGCACCATCCCAAAACACAGGGAGAGCTGCTCTGAAATGAGGTGATGAACCAGGTAGGGTTGGGCTCTGCTCCCAGGCAACCAGCAACAGAAGGAGGGAACACAGCCTCAAGCTGTGCCAGGGGAGGTTCAGGCTGGATGTTAGGAGAAAGTTCTTGACAGAGAAAGTGATTGGCATTGGAATGGGCTGCCCAGGGAGGTGGTGGAGTCCCCATCCCTGGAGGTGTTCAAGCAAAGCCTGGATGGGGCAGTTAGTGCCATGGTCTGGTTGACTGGCTAGGGCTGGTTGGACTGGATAAGCTTGGAGGTCTCTTCTAACCTGGCTGATTCTATGATTCTCTGTCTGGCTGGGAAGTCCTTGTCAGGAGCCTGCTCCAGTCCCTGCACTGTGACTATCCTTAAGCTCTAGTGGTTTTCCCCAACTAATGTTTCCTTTTCCTCCCTCGCCACTGCTATTTTTGCTTTTATTTAATGTTGTATTCTCTGTTGTAATTACTTCTTTAATCTCCAATGTAGTTCACTGCCTGACTCCCCCAGCTCCTGGCTGCCTCCAGGACCAGTGCTGTAAACGTGTCATGGTGTCTCTCAACAGCAAGGTTCCTGCTGAAGTAGCTCCCTAAATAAATAAAAGGCAAATTGGATATTGGAAAAGAGCTTTAAATAACATCTGAATTCCTGGGGAACTACATCTTACATCTCTGTTAGGGACAAATGGGTTGGACATAAGTAATAATCCTCTGGAATGAAAAATAAAGGAACACTGTTCACCAGCCTCTGTGGGCTGCAATGAGAATAGACTCTGGTGATAAATAGAAGCAAAATGCAAAGATGTCCCCGGGTGGCAGATGGGAGCAAAAGATTTAAACATGATTGGACTATAAACACAGTCTCTGAAATGTGCCATAGCTTGCCTCCAGATGCTGCTTTGGATATGATAGGTCTGGTCCTTTTGTGTAAGGGGAAGGAGCTAAAAGCCCTTCAGTGAGGCAGCAGTGCTGGCAGGCCTTTGCAGCACACACTGGGCTGTGACCTTCCCAGGTGGGGCTGCACCTTTCAATCACAATTTCATTGTGCTGAATTCTGCTTTTTGCCTCGCTAGTTGAAATTCTCTCAGTGACTTAGTGTTTGGTGTTTCCCCACATCGATGTAGTTGTAAGATCCTCCCCTATTCCCACGTCATGCAATCTGTTGTGTGTTTTGATGCCTCTGTCCCTGGTGTTTGATGCTCACCTGCTGCAGGCATTGGTGACTGAAGAAGCCCCAGAGGAGTATGCACACTGGCTCCTGGCATTCTTCCTTTCCTTTTGGTTCTGGGGTGACATATTCCTGTCTGCGGGTGGAACAGCTCTTTTGTCTTTGGTTGCTTTGCTTGCTGAGCTGTCAAGTCCTCTGCTGAGGTAGGACAGCACCAGCGTTATGAAGCTTTGACTGTGGTCAAGCAGCTGAGCTCACTGTGGTGTGGATGTCATGACATGAACCCCCATGTGTGTCCTACCCTCTGCAGCAGGACGTGATGTAGGGAGTACAGCTTTTGATACCCTTCATCTCCTTCCATCTGTCTGCTCCCCCAGCTACAGGCAGTGGGTGTAGCTGCTTCCAGCACTGCTCTGCTCTTCCTTTGTGTCTCCTGGGTGCACATCCTTTCTCAACGTGAGCTGGTTCCAGCTTCTAGGAGCATGAGCTGAAGATGAGCACATTTGGTGCCTCAGGAGAAGCCCTTCCTTTTCAGAAACGCTTTAGCTTTGCTAAAATCAAGTCCTTGATGTGGCTGTTTATGAAAACCAGTCCGAATTGTTCCCTGCCCAGCAGGGCTGTGCCGTGTCCTGGTAATGGTTTAAGAGCAGCCCCTGAAGAGGGCAGCATGGGTTAGCTGATGCTCCTTCGGTGGACTCGCACTTCAAATTCCAGCCATGTCTAAGGCAGAGCTAGTGAAATGTAAAAGAGCGTTGAAGGAATTGGTAGTAAAACTCTTGGCTCTGTGATAAGGTGCCTGGGCTGAGCAGAGCTCTCCCCATTCCTCTTACTACAGGAGAATGTGCCTCTCCCCAGCAGGTGTGCTGCCAGCCACAGGCTGGCATGAAATGCTGGGTGCTTGTGGGACCTGCCTGCAGGCTGGTCCTGCTCTGCCATCCAGGGTCGAGTGCAGGTACAGAAGAGCACAGGAAGAAACCCCCAGCTGCACCCCTCTCCTTGAAAGCTCCACCCTATAGGTTGATGGATTTTGTGGCTCCAGTTGTGGACACTGCTGTTACACTCAGCTTGGTGGTGCTAATAAAATGCAAACACAACCCCCTTACCCCAGGGAGCCTGCGCAGCAGTGGCTTATGAAGTACTTTTTTCCACTAAGAGGAAGACACTGCAAGACCTGAGGGAAGGGATCAACTTAGTTAATGAGTCCTGGGGCTTTGGTGCCTGACTGCCTTATGAGTGATGAATGAAGAGCATTTTTTTTTTTCCCCCCTTGAAGCAGAAACCAGGAGGCTCTTAAGTGCAGAAGAAGGCTGGAAAATCACGTGGCAGTGCTTGTGACATCCACATTAATACCAGATGAACTAATCGGGATTAATGCTAGCAGGAGTAGTGCCAGTGGATATCACCATGATTAGGCTATTATAATAATGGGGTTTCCAGGGAAGATGGTGACGGGTGATTTATATACTTTACAGGTATTTCTTCTGTGTGTCCAAATCATAAGGAGCTCTGGCACTTTGCTGCAGAAAGTTGGGACTTATCCCTGTTCCTCAAATTGCCCCAAATGTGGCTCTAGTCTAGTTAGTTAGTTGTCCAGAAAGAGCCTGGACAAAAAGGGAGGGAGGAAGGAAGGGCTGAGTACACAAAAAGGATGCAGGTGTTTCATTCCTTAACTGGTTGGAGAACACTGTTGTGAACCTAGCACTGAAACATTTTTGGCCTGGCTGGAAAAATGAGAACTCTGCCTGCAGTATGTGATGCAGGGAGAGTTTTACAAGCACCAAAGTGCTCACAGGCAGTAGAGTGAAGAAGGTCTGGCTGCTTGTTTTATCACAAGCTCTGCCTTTCTGCTATATAGGCATCAGCTGCTGTTTTCTGTTCTGGTATTTAGAAGACATATATCCAGTGGAGTGTAAAACCTCAGTGGAAAAAACACTTTCACAGAGAGTCTCTGTAGAGTGCTTGGCTGCAGGAGGTATGATCTAACTGTGCTAGGAGTCACTGTTGTGTCGTAGTGATTGAGCAGGGGAAGTGAGGAATCTGGGGCAGTAAGAAAAGGTAGTTGCCATTTCCTATGTGTGACATTTCATCCCTCACCATTTTCTTCTGTGTCTTTGCTAAGTACTGGCTGCAGTTGTTGCCATGTAGGATGCACTGAAGTCACTTTCCCATGGACTTTCTACCATCTCTCTAGGCTCGCAAGAGCTAAGGAGTTGTGGTGCTCTTGTGCAAAGCCTTTCCTGCCAGTGTCTTGTCAAACAGTTCAGAAGAAATTTCTTCTTCTCTGAAACCGACACCAGAGGACAGGGAAGCTCCCCAGTAGCTTGCTGAGGATGAAAAAATGATGCAGCATTTGAAGCTCTCCTGGTAGATATTGAAGCTCTTTGATTGATTTGTTGACAGTGACGAGGGCAGCAAACAGCTGAAGTTCTTTTTTCTCTTCTCAAATGAGGGATACTTGAGTTCTGTTTTGGACTTTAGAAGCTATGTGGGTACCTGTGTCCCATCTGCAACATCGTTAGTTAAGTGCACAACTTTCTACCTTTGATGCCCACCTTGAGAAAGGTAACACAGCATCATCTTTATTCTCAGTTTTGTAATTCCTTTTTTAATGATTTAGTAAAACGTGTGGTAGTAATAATGATTTTCACTGTAAGCCTGTAAGAAAGGAAAGTAAGTTCAGGGCACTTTCAACATTTTATGTTAATTACGTTCCAGCTGCTTCCTTCTCGGTGAGGATTGCTCCTCTGCTGTGTGCTTTGCACACCAAGAACTGGGCAGCTAATGAGTGGGAGAGTGCCACAGACCTGAGCGAGCCTGGTTCATTCTGATTCCTGCAGCAGGTTGAGGTTGAACAGGGAGTTAACAAGCCAAGGCTGACAGCGCTGCCTAGAAACTGTCGAGTGTTTCAACTGTACTTGTTTTGGGGTAGAAAGAGATCTGAGGCTCCATCTTTTAGGTGATAAAGTCCCGTGTGACCTTTTGTTTTTACATTGAGAAATGACTTGTTTCCAGATGAAAGCAGACAAAAAAACCCAAAACAATTCCTGGACTTTCTTCCACCTTTTTTTTTTGGTGTGTGTGATTTCTAAGCAGGGACAGAACTCTGCCACGGGAAGGAGTTTCTGTGCTCTGCAGCAGACTAATGGGCTCCTTTTTCTTTGGGAATGGTGTAATTCCTTCCCCATGACCACAATCCTCAGCCTTCAGCTGACAATCGTGGCTTGTTAGAGCTTTGTCCGGTGTGCAGATTTTAGTCTGGCAGAGAGGCAGCGTCCTGAGCCAGTGCTGCTTGCCCACCCACCCTCCATCCAAAAACTGATGATACAGGCAGGAGGAGTGAGAGGATGGCATGGGTGTGCCCCTGCCCAGGTTGTGCTTCTTGCTGCAGTGAATGCAAAGTGGACTATGTGGAGATGTGTGTATCCCATGGCACACAGCCTGGGGTTGCTCTCTTATCAGTGTTACACCAGAGGACATTGTTACGTTGCTGTTCAGGTACACAAACATATTTTTGTAAGAAGTGCCCTTCCTCGGTGCTTCTGGTTTGTTTTAAACAACCCAAATCATGAAGGGCAGCAAGCCACCTGCATTAAAGCAAGGCTGTGCTACGTTGCCACTTGAATGCTTAAATACCCCTGAGGCTCTTTTGCAGATTTGCTCAGGTGCCTGTGTTATTTTTTCTGTGCAGCTCTGAGAGTCTTTGCCAGATCCAGGATGGGAGGGAATGTAGACCAGAGCCAATTACTAATTACCTGCATTCTGAACTTACTCTATCTGATGCCCAAATTCATCTGTTTTTAGAAGTGTGATTAGACTTTGTAGATATCTCTCTGATGTGCAAATGTCAGGCTGGGAAGTAGTATCTGCCCAGGGAGAGCTTCTGCAAGATGGTTATTGCCAGCAGAAATGTCCCTGCTGTGACCACAGAGTGCTCTGGGTAGGCAGTGCTTGGTCCTGCCAGGCTTGGGGCTTGATATTGTCCTTTCAGAGACATTCTGCCTTTGCTTAACCTCCTTCCTAGTGCTTTCTGATCTGTATTACTGTGCTGCAGAATAGGTGCCTAGTTCACAGAATCACAGAGGACATCTGGTTGCAAGAGGCTAACTTGGAAGAGATTAACCTGGTCTCTTCTTCATGCTGTGGATTTGCTAAGGATCTCTCTCAAATGGAGTGCCCTGGTGGTTATAACCTGTGAACTCGTTGTACCATCCTGCTGAGGCATGTTAGGCCTCTCCTCATCACCAGCTGAAGGTCAGGATGCTGCATTCAGCTCATTTGTTTGATCAGTGAACCAGGAACACATGAATGCTGCCAGGACCTTTTCCTGGTGCCAGACCGGCTCCACAGTGAGCAATCCCACAGACAAGAGTGGAGCCAGTAGGTTTCACACCACCAGTGAGCATAGTTCTCAGCTCTCTCTTTTATTTTCGTGTGCTCTGCACATTGGTAGGATGAGCAGTGGAGCTTTTGCTGGGAAGTATGTCAGACTTGCTAATTTTGCTCAGTCTTGGATCAAGAGAGCAGCAGTGCTGCTGAGAAGGTGGAGCTAGAGAGTTCAATAATTTTACCATGAGAACCCCTTTAACTAGAAAGGAGATAAAGTGATCTGTGAAGCAAGCTCTTGTCATGCCTGTCTTCTGTGCTGTCAGTTTGTCAGGCATGGGCATTAGACAGTGTTCATACAGGAGTGAGTTACACTTGTCTGTCCCTGCACTGTGCCCCTGGGATTAAATGAGAGCCCAGCAGGGCTGGCTGTAGCCAATCTTTCTAGCTTGGTAGGTTAGAGAAGAGGAAGGGCAGGGCTTGTACAGTGATCATCTTAAAAGCAGTTGAGATGGAGATGATGAATATTGGGAGCACCAGGGTGTCCCTGGTGGTTTCCAGGATGTATGCAGAGCTCTGTATTTGAAGCCCAACCAAGGAATGTGTGCCTGCCAGGGAAAAGGTTTTCTTCAGTCAGGAAAACTTCCTGTATAGAGTTCTGGCTACACATCTCTGCCTGGATTCACATTTTCTTCCAGATAGTTGACTACGTCCAATAACTTCTTTTGTTTTAGCCTGTTCGCATGGCAGGGCTCCAGCTCCTGAGTTACCAGGAACTATCCAAAGTCACTGGGGGCCCAGGCAGCCAGCAGAGCAGGTCAGGACTGCATGAGCAGGGTAACCACCTGCACCTCCTAAGGGGTGGAGGTAAAGGCCATGGCTCTGATCATAATGGCTGAGTAAAGCTGGGAGGCAAGAGGAGATTGTCCAGCCATTGAGCAGTGGATGTCTTTGCTATGTGTAATTGTCTTGTGGCTTCGAAGTGCCTCTTGTTTTTGCTGCCTGCTGATGCTCTCCTTTGCTCTCACCCCCTGATTCTTGTGTCTGCCATTGCTCGGCCTTTTGCTTTCCTTCATTTTTTCAGCTAATCACTCTCTGTCTTCTGGCTGCACCTAATAAAATCAATGACGTTTCTACATGGACACGACACGTCAGACCAACCAGGGGAGTCTGAGCAGGGCCAAGGCAGCCAATAAACACCTCTTATGGGTGTGCAGGAAGGTTGTCGTGCTGCACAGAGGCACAAGGGTCCAGACAGGCTGGCTCCCTAGCACTTGGCTTGGCTTGCAGGGGACAGTCTTTTTGTCTTTGTCAGGAGGTGCAGGATAACGACTTGAGTTTGGTGTGAGCTGGCTCCTGTAGGACAGAATTTGGTGCGTGCTGCTTCCAGGTGTCCTTGGGAAGAGGCTGAGCTTAGCAGTCTAAGCCATCCACTCTTGGGGATCAAGCCAGTCTTGTCCTGCATCTCCAGGCTGCTTCTGCTCAGTCTCTTCAGACCCCTGTGGAGGCCTTGGTCTGTTTTCTGTCTGATGTTACTATCTTGTGAGGGTTTTTTTCTGTCTGTAGATACAGCATTATGCTAATGAAAACAAACATTGGTTCTTGATACAGAAGTGAGTCTTTGCACACCAAAACTACTCTGATACAGAATTTAACTGTTCATGTGCAATCAAAGCATCACTTTTATGTTATGACAGAGCCCTGGAACTGGCTGTGGAGTCTCCTCCTTTGGAGACTTTCAAAACCCGCCTGGACGCATTCCTGTGTGAACTACCTTAGGGGATGCTGCCTTGGCAGGGGAATTGGACTGGGTGATCTCTGGAGATCCCTTCCAACCTCTAAGGGTTCTGTGATTCTGTGATTTTTAAATATGGTGCAATGACATCAATAGTAATAATTATTGCATGCATCACAGCTTTGGAGATTAGCCACGGATCATGCATCTAAATGGCAAATGGTTATAATAGCTCCATACGTGAGACATCAAAGTCTGAGGAAACGTTGCTCTGTTATAAAAAATACATCAGAATGATCCCTGCACTCCAAGCAAAGTGCGGAGCTGTAGACGTGCATGGAACAAATGCAACACATTTCATACTCATTTGGGTGTTTCAAGTATGGGAAAAATTGATTCCACAGCTCCAATTACCAATACATATCAAGTGAAGACTGTATTGAAATTACGAGATTTCACACGGTATTAGGCTTAAGATGACTCCTCCTTGTGAATATGTATTTATAATTAGGGCCTAGGAAAGCATGAAGCAGTATTTGGGGTTTTAATTTTTCATACGCTCCCTGGCGGGGAGAGAAGTGGCTGAGGTTGCATAAAATTCTTAAGACCATGATATTTCAGGTATCCTTTTGCTGCACTGAAACGGCATGAGATTAAAGGAACTGCACTGTGGCTTTCTTTTCCAGGAGAACAGCCTTCCGAAGAAAGAAGAGCACAGGCTCTCCCTCTGAGCCTGGGGACGGCTGCTGGAACAAGGAAATGCAAAGCAGTCACTGGAACAACAGAACCTCTGAACTCAGCAACTGCAGTTCCTAATTACAGATGTGCTGCTGTTTCTCCTGCCTCGCCACAGTTGTTTAGCTTGATCACCTCTCCAGCCCCAGTGGGACGAGGGACGCGCCGGATGCGGTGCCATGCTCCTGCAGCCCAATCAAAGGCCCAGCCAAGCCTGTGCCTCAGCTCTGAGGCGGGAGGAAATCAGAGACCCTCATTAAAGTTTCAGAGAAATCTAACTGGTATGTGGGCAGCATTCAGAAAGGTATTTGGGGAAAAACAAATATTGTTTTAACTCTATTAATAATTGATGCGTTGCCGGCAGAGATCCTCATAGCATTAAGGGAATTGAAAATTAAAGGCACAAAGACACTACTTTAAGAAAACATCTTGATAAATAATTAATATGGCACAGGCCTACTGGAATCTAAAGAGTGTAGGTTTTAGCTTGTCTTGTCAAAGCTACGCTGTCTAATACCACAGTTTCTTCCAGAAGGAGAGCATGGTCATTTTCATTTCGTATCCACAAATGCTGGAGTTGTTGATGCTGCTCAGCTGGAATCATTTACTGGCTTCTCTGTCAGTTGCTTGGGCTGAGCCTCTGGGGTCCTACGTATAGCACATACCCATAGATCATGGCTTTCTTAAATCAGGAGGGGGAAAAAAAGATTGATGATTATTTAGAAAGCAAGAGAATATAATCCAATTCAGGGAAACTACTGCTTGTCAGGGTCAGACTGGATCAGAAGAAGAAACCCTGGCAATGCAGTATGGTGAACAAATAGCTGGGAGAGGTGTCTTTGGATGTGTAACACCCAAGAACAGCTACTGCTTTAGTTTGTGGACCTCTAGAGAGAAGCATTTTCAATGTTGAGGCCAATTTTGGAGACCACGCTGAATAATTCAGTGGCTGGCACTTCCCCTGCGTGTTGTATGTGGTGGGGATCTTAAGGACAAGAAATAGTGCAACCCAGCATTCCACAGAATGCAAGTTCCTTGCTGTGGCTCATGAAAAGCTGGACTGTGCCACAGAAGTAAATACAGAGTCTCTGCATTTCCCTCCAAAGCAGCTCCCTGGCATTGCTGTGAGCAGAGCCTGTGAGAAGCACCATCCAGAGACAGAGCCGAAGAGTTTGGCTGGTGCACAGCTCCTGGCTTGGAGAGACACTGTAGTTTCAAAAGAGAAAACTGAGCACTGTGTTAACTAATAGAGCTTCTGCCATGCCTGGAAACCTGCGTGCTGCTGAGGGGCTTACAAGCTCTTTAAAGTCCCAATTTATTCCAGTCTACTCCTATCTTTTAGGTTGTTATAATGAAGCAGCTAGTAAGAGTCTGGCATAATTGCTGGCAGGCATTTGAATGTAAGAAACTGCAGAAGAGCAGCCACAGAAACTCTGTTTATCATTTCATTCCTTTATTTAAAGCACAAGTGAACGCTGCTTCTTCATTACAAACGTTCCAGTGCTTTACATGCAAAAGGTTTGTTGGGATTGATGGAATTCACAAACACCAGTTATTTACTACAGCACACTTAATAATGAAGCAGCCAAGAGAATATCCGTGAGTGCTGTTATAATAATGTAAAAATAATCCTTGCCCTAATTGCAAGGCAGAAGCCTGCAGAAGTTAGTGGTGGAGAACATTAAGGGTGATCCATTAGAACTGTAAAGGGGGAGGGTTTTTTTTTTTTTTTTTTTTTTTCTNAAGTAAATGCAATGGTGAGTACAGAATGGTGTAGGTTGTGGCCTGTCTCAGGTGGAGTGTTCCTTGCAGCATCCCCCCAGTACCTGAACTGCACTCATTGCATCTGCCCCATGCCAAGCTCACTGTTCTGCTGGCTGCTGTGAGCACTGGCAGCTGAGTAAGGCCTGTGCTGGAACTGGGATGTAAAGCACATGGACTGGCACTCACTGGGAAGGTCAGGCCTGATGAACTAGAGAAATGGTTGTGGGAAATCACCTCTTGCCCACTGTGCCAAGAGGTGGATTCTTCTGAAAGGTTTTGGCATTATTGTTTCTTCATGGTTGCATCTCTGCCTTGCTGGGGCTCAGCTAGGGAGTGGGCAGAGCTGTGGTGGGACTCAGATGGGGAAGAGGCAGTGCGATGTCATGGCTCAACAGGAGAATGGGCAGTGCCATGGTCAGGGCTCAGCTGGGGAATGGGCAGTGCTACAGTCAGGGCACAGCTGGGGAATGGGCAGTGCCATGGTGGGGCACAGTTGGGGAACAGGCAGTGCCATGGTGGGGGCACAACACAAGGGAGGCCAAAGGCAAGAGCTGTGTGTGCTGGTCAGAGCTGCTCTTTCCTGGCACTGTGTGGGAGGAAAAGCCTCTGGCTGAGCAGCAGGAAGGCCTGAGCTGCTAGCCTGCAGGAAGGAGCTGTCTGTGCCTTCCATGGCCATCCTTACCTATCCTGGCTCCTCAGCCTCTGGTGTGTCCTTGCCTATGACTCAATTTGCTTCTGCTCCCACACCTGATTTGCTTGCCACCCTCTGCCCTGTGTTCCTCCACCTTGTGCTTTGCTTTCCTGTTGTAGAGGCTTTCTGTCCACCCTGCTGCCCTGCCTGCCAGCCAGCCCTATTGTTATTTACAGAACTGGCCTCGGGAGCCTTATCCCATCAGGCAAAGCTGTGCTAATGTAACAAAGCAGGGAAAGAAGCCAGCCAGAGTTACCTCCATCTGAAGCATAATCTAGGAATGATTAGCTGCCTGTTCTGACACTGTAATTATCTGTGCTGAGTGGCTTCTGCACATCACTGCCCATTTTTCTGAGTGTTTTTATTTAAGTTGATAATGGAAAACGAATAAAGCCTTAGTTCCATTCCGATTTTGACACTTGTGCCAGGAAGTATCTCAAGATGAACATTTTTGTGTTCACAATAGTTAGATTAATATTTAATTTACTGGCATCCAGCAAGCTGATTAGTTTTTCTCTCAAATTGTTCAACTCTGTAATTACAGGAACTGGCTCCTCCTGGTTTGTGCCTGGGGTAAGAGACTCAGAGATGTTTCTGACCTGTGACTATGATTTCATGAGGCAGATGCACTGCAAGGTCAACATCTGAAATCTCTGCTCGTGGAAAGAGGTACAGACTGGGACCTGCTTCCTATCTTCTGAGGATGGGGAAAATCTGCCTTTGATTGATTTTTAATGAAGGGAATGAGAGTAGAAACAAGATGCAGCCATGTCAAGTCTCAAGGCATGCATGATGTGTGCTCGCTGCTGCGAGCCAAAGCTTCCTTGGTGTCAGCCTGTGTGGTGCTGCAGGCGTAGGGGAGATCCCACAGCACCAGAGCTTGGCTTACACTGGGGATGGGCAGAGCTAACCAGAACACAGGAGATCCCTACTATGGTCCTCTGCAGAGCCTGGGCAATGCTGCAGATCAGTGTTTTTAGAGACAGGCCATGGAACAACCTGCAGCACCACCATGAAGGCAGGCCAAGGGAAAGCTCAGTGGGGCATGGGGGCCTGGCTAGCTTAGGGTGAATCCTTTGACAAAGCCAACAGAAGATGCTATTTCTGTACTGCAGCAAGAGCAGTGTTGCCAGCAGCTCCCTGGAGGTGTTCAAGGCCAGGTTGGATGAGGCCTTGAGTGACCTGTTCCAGTGGGAGGTGTCCCAGCCTATGGCAGGGAGGTTGAAACTGGATGATCTTTGAGGTCCCTTCCAACCTAAACCACTCTATGATTCTGTGCTCATGAAAAGCCCGTGGCAGCCAGAGCCTAGATGATAGGATTACACTCCTGCCTTCCTCACTGCATTTGTGGGCAGGTTCTCTGCCTGACTTTTGCTGAGGTGGGCAGAGGGCTCTCTGCCTGCTCTTGAGAGGGCAGAGCCAACCTGCCAACTTGCGTCCATGGTTCCCAGGTCCACATTCCCAAGGCTGCTGTCATAAATGGGGCTACCACCTGCCACTCAGTTGTCCAGGTGATTAAGCAGAGAGCAACTATGACTCAGAATCAAATTCAGCCTTTAGAGTTAACCCATCTGTGATGTCCATTAAGGGCTGGATCCCCCTGACCAGGCATGGGAAGTAACATCTCGTCTCAGTGCCATATTCATCTTGCACTGTCAGTTTTAGCCAACTCCTAAGCACTCAGTAATAGGCAGCCTGTCAGGGGGTTAGTTATTCATTAGTTTTCACTCCCTGGAAGGATATATCGTTGTCATAATACGGCACGTTGCACTGGGAAAAAACTCCCCATGCAGGCAGGGATTAGGGCCATTTTTCAAGTGCTGCTGACTGCTAATTTGTACATTGTTTGAAGGGAAAAGGTCTTGTTAGAACTCCATTTTGAACGTTACTTTGACAGAGCATAGTGGGCAGTTTTTGCCTCCTCCCTGACAGCTTGGTGACAAGCGGCTGCCAGCGAAAGGGACGCTAAGCCCTGTGGGCAGAGTGTGCCCAGTGCCACATTCCTGGTTCTCCTGTCTGCACCCAAAGCCTGTTGGCTGAACCTCATCAAAATCCACTTGTTCAGCAGCTGACTCTACAATAGCTGCTGGCTGCTCAGCCTCCATCCCTCATCACTGTCCTCCAGAGCTGTCTGCCAAACCGTGATCAATGAGATGTTCACATCTTTTGTTTAGCTGCAGTACAACCTTGGCAAGGTGACAAAAGCACCAGGCTAGTGCCACTGAGTGGTGGACTGGGCACCATCAGCAGCCAGTCCATGGGCAGCTGGTCTGCTCAGGAGAGACAAGGGAGGTAAGAGGGCTAAGGGACAGAACCCCAGGCCAGCCATGGGCCATCAGCAGGTCTGAGCCAGCCTGCAGAGCTGACTTGAGCTGGCTTACAGGTGTAGCCAATCCCATGAATATCTCATTCAGTATAAAGGGGGAAATTTGCTGAGGGGAAGGGAGACTGCTTTGGGAGTCTCCTGTTTCTTCCTCTTTTTCTGGGCTGAGTATAACTTTCTATACTTTGTATTGAGGCTAGTATTAATTTGGCTGTTTAAATAAATCTGCTTTCATTTCAACCTGTGGGTCTTCTCTCATTTTCCTTCATCCTTTTCTCTGCTGGGGCAGGCTCAGTAAGTGATAGAGCAACTGCTGTAGTTTAGAATCATCATAGAAGCAGCCAGGATTTGAAGGGACCTCTAAGCTCATCCAGTCCAACCTAGCACCCAGCCCTACCCAAGCAACTAGACCATGGCACTAAGTGCCGCATCCAGGCTTTGCTTGAGCACCTCCAGGGACGGTGACTCCACCACCTCCCTGGGCAGCCCATTCCAATGCCAATCACTCTCTCTGGGAAGAATTTCCTCCTAAAATCCAGCCCCAGTTATGGGCTAAAATTTGACAGTCTGATAAAACTGGAAAGGAAAAGTTGATCTTCTGGTATGGAAAAAGGTGAAGGTGGCCACAAGTATGCAGGCTGGTGTGGAGAGATCAGGTCTGTGGTGAGAGAGGGAGACCGTTTCATGGCAGCTATGAGGTTCTTCCTGTGAAGTGTTGGGACAAGGAGCTTCTGTAGTGATATTCTTGCAGAGATGCAGTGCATCTCCATCTGTGTGTGCAAAGGCTGAAGGGGGAGGTGAACTGTACCTGTACAGAGGTAGCTTCTTGCACGGTTTGAGGACAGGCAGCAGCCTCAGATCTGTCACCTCCTGCCCTCTCAGGCCATAGGACCCATAGGTTCAAGGGCAGATGCTGATGGAGAGAATGGATTAATGTTTAGAGCTGCTCCATTATTGAGGAGCTAGAGCAGATCTCCTTTGTACTAAAGATGGATAATCTGGGCCTGCCTGCCTGCAGCTCCCAGCACAAAGCCCACTGCCTTCCCAGGGGCTGCTCCATCAGCCTGCTCCTGTTGCTGCCATTTTGTTATTGCTTCATGTTTTGAAGTAGGAAGGAAAAAAAAAAAACAGAGCAGACAAAGTGCTGCTGGATGCTACAAGGATTGTGATCCTTTTGTGGGAAACCTGGAGTGAAATCAGAGAAATCTTCCAGGAGATTGGTTCGTTTTTAACGACACAGGATCATAGTTTGTCTGTTTAATTCAACCTGAGTGACAAAATATCTTTCATTTGGACTTATTACCAAGCGGAGCACTTGGAGAGCTGGAAGCAGACCCAGGGCAGGGCATTTTGTCATGATTTTAAATTTTCTCTATCCGACAAAATTGAAGGCCTTGGAAAGACTGGAGCCATTGTAAAGGATAGAGCATCAGAGAATAGGTCACACAGTGTATTAAGGAATGAAAATTGATTCATTCTTTCCTCTGTTGAATAAGCAGCTGTGCTTTGGTCCCTGTGATCCATGAAATAAGCTGTCAGGGAAATAGGAAATGTGCCACATTTGAACTTCACTCATTGATTCTGTTCTGATCCGAGGTGCAGTATTAAAATGCATTACAGTGGGTGCAGAATCTGCTGCAGTGACAGCAGCTAGGCCTAGATTGCTGGGCAGTTGTCTGGGCTATTTGTTATTAAATTAATCAGTGCTCCACAATGCTGGGACTCATTTACTTAGGTCATCTGGTCAGAGCCTGCTAGCAGGAGGGATTTCACAGAAGTGACATTTGTTAGTTTTAAATAAGATCAAAGGCTACAGAGGGGGCTCGGAAAGAGTGGTTCTAACAAGATGTATTGGCCTTTTTAGCTGGAGAAGCAATCTTCAGGCAATTCAGAGATCCTGACAGTAACCAATATAAGAAGGGCTAGCAGAGACTTCCAGAAGCTGAGATTACCAGCTGGAGCATGTTAGGCCAATTAATGCCTGCAACTCTAATCGACCACTTAGCTGCAGAATTAAAGAGGCATTCCCATTACTGGGTAGAAACCATACCCAGGCTAATTTTTTTCATAGCAGAATGCAGCTTTCCCTCAGCCAAAAAAACCCCAAACCAAAACAAAACATCTTTGTTGTACTCTCTTCAGTAGTGTACAGAGAACTGCCTGCAACTATTTGCTATGGTCAGGTCTATCCACACTGAGGTGTCTCCTGCCTCCTTTTGTGAGCTCTGTAGAAGTTTTATTAAATAAAACATTCACTTTTGCTGCCTTTGCTTTATTTGCCTCAAAATTGTGATTCATAAAGATGGATTTTTGTAATTAAGGTAGAAATGAGAAATAACCCCCTATATATAATTTAAAGTGTTGAAATTATAGACACTATCTAACTTCTGCTTTAAATCATGGGAACAAACTGTTCCCCATTAGCAGCCCTAATTAAATCCATTTTTCTACGAGTCTTTGGCAAATTCCATTTTAGTAAAACTGTATTAAGCTCTCTTTTATTTCTTCTTGCTTTGCAGAGTTCTCTCAGATGAATAATAGGCTGAATATGGTATGTGATGGCTCTGTAGGCTCCGAAGATCTAACATGACCAAAGACACTGCTCTGGAGAGCTGGCGCAGGATTGCTGCTGCTGATTCAAACGCGTCTCAGCTACCTGAAAGGTAGGAGCCACCATCATTCTGTTCTGACGAGTTTGTGTGGTGCAAGAATTAGCAAGCATGTAGCAAAGAGGCTGTGGAAGGATAGGGAAGGGGAAGAGAGGAAAAGCGCCGAAGCAAGCAGTGTGCCGTTTCCCCTCTACCCAGCAGTTTGTGTGTTGCAATCCTGAGCTCTAGTCTAGCAGTTGCTATGTCCTGCTGCTGCTGTCCTGTGCCTTCCTTCAGGAATGAGCAGTTGCAGAGGAGTGGAGATGAGAAAACTTTCTCACGTGATAGCCAGCTCTGCTTTTCTTCTGTATGTGCAGTTATATGGAGATGCATTCTCTGCAAGGCTGTGCCAAGTTGTCTGTAGCATTGTCTCTTTCTGTTGCGCCTGCCTAGCAGGACCTGTGCTCTTGTTTCTGCTCACTGGTGCACAAGCAGCTTTTGTGGTGGTGATGCTCACAGGTCACTTGACTATGGAAGCGCTGTACAGGGCAGAGAACCCACCTGAAACAGCCTCTTATTTGTAATCCTTGTGTATGAGGATGAAGTTGGTCCCAGTAAGCTGCAGCAGTCCCAGGGCAGCAGCTTGGTGTCATCTGGCAGCAGGCTTACTCCTGTCCTCAAGCGGCTCCATCACTCATTCCCCGTAACGATTGGCTTCAGCCTTCGATTTCCTGTGCAGAGCAGATTGGAAAGAGAGAGGCTGAGCTGTGAACATTAATAACAATGAATAATAACAGTGTGAGTTCCACAAGCTTTAACAATCAAATGAATCAACAATCAGGAGAGTTTCAGTAATAAATACTTGCTGGGCTTAGATGACAAGGAAGCTGGTGCCAGAGGTGTGTCCGTCAGCTAAAGATGCTTAGCCTGTGTGATCCACCTCTTAGCCCCTTTGTTTACTCAAAGGATCCCATCTTCTCTTCCGTGATCTGCTGTGGAGCTGGTGGGGTCAGAAGGAGCAAAGGAGCAGATGACTTTGGCTGTGCTGCTCTGCAGATATCTGGATTGAGTTTGCATGAGGAGGTTTTGGTAGCGGTGGGCTGTGAGGGTGGCCTCTGAGAAGATGCCCTCAAGTTGGATAGATACAGTTCCAGCTGGCTCCAAGATGGACCTGCCTCTGGCCAAAGCTGAACCTTTTGGTAGTGGTGGTAGCACCTCTGATGATCTGTTTAGGAAGGGGTAAAAAATGCTGTGCAACAGCAGCTGGGAGAGAGGAATGGGAAGATGTGAGAGCAGCAACTCTGCAGACACTCAAGTTGGTGAAGAAGGAGGTAAAGGAGGGATTTCTGGCAGATTCCCCTGCAGTCAGTGGTGAAGACTGTGGTGAGACAGGTTGTGCCTCAGCAGCCCATGCAGGTACTCCCTGAAAACACAGGCAGGAGTGGGTAAATGGCAGTTACAGAATGCTCTGCCATTTTGCTTACAGAAACGGAACAGTTTCTTCATGACTCATTAGGCTTTCACCACAGCAACAACTGATTTGAAAACCAGCAATTCAGCTGAGGAGGGTTTGAGGACCCAATGTGTTTGTTCATTTTGGCAAAACAGAAGGACACCTTCTGTAATCGTGATTAAAGGACCTGTTTATGTCTTGTTCATGTTTTCCTGTTACTATGAAAGCAAGAGGTGTGGTTTTCTGTCTTTGGAATTTGCCGTGGATTTATCTTCTGCCTTTCTAGTCTGGGCTGTTTGAAGTAAATTTTGTGACCTTCCATGTTTTAGGCAACACAAACTATTTTCTACTAGAAGTCCTCCCTGAGGCACATAATGCTAACAATTAGTTTCAAAAGAAATCAGGGTTCAGGGGTAAAGCAGAGCTTTCTGCAGTTACAAGGAGTAAAACTTAAAGCTGTTGTGCTGAGGATCTGTGCAAGGATTAGGCTGATAGGAAAAATGCCTCCCTGATTAAGATGTGAGGATCCACCTCAAAGACAGCCTGTTCAGTCTCTTCTAAAGGTGGGACTTGCCTTTACCTCTTGTCCCCCTGTGACTTGCTGTTCTCAGGATTACACTACAGTGTGGCCTCAGCAGATGTGTCACAGCCATGCTGCCCTGGCACAGCACCATCTGTGTTCCTGACATGTCTGTGTACCTTATCACCTGGCTATCTTGGGAGGTCAGTTACATCTTGCTCTAGCACTCTGCTGCATCTCATCCTGTACCTTCAGTCTGTTTTCTAATGCCCTCATGGTCAGAGTAAGTTCTCTTTTTCTAGGCCATAGAATCATAGAATAGTTTAGGTTGGAAGGGAGCTCAAAGCTCAGCCAGTTCCAACCCCCCTGTGCCATAGGCAGGGACACCTCCCACTAGAACAGGTCGTTCAAAGCCTCATCCAATCTGGCCCTGAACACCTCCAGGGAGGGTTGCATTCCATGTTTGGGATGTTTGGCATGTTTGGCTTTGCCAGATGTGGGCTGTGTGTGTTAGTAATGCAGTGGGAGATCAACACCGAAACTGTTGCTGGCTCACAAGAACACAGAGCCACGAAGCAGTCCTGGAATGGATGATGTCAGTTAAAAGTGACCAATGCAGACATGAATTATTAAATCTATTAGCATGATGCTGCCATAATGAAGTGTCAGATTCTTCACAAAACCAATTCCTATTAAAAAGACCTAAGATTAAAGGCAGAGTAGATTCTGAAATGATGGCAGCGGAGGAATGAGCCAGCGCAGTATTGATCATCCACACCAGTGGTGTCTGTTCCTATTTAGAAATATGAAAAACAGATTAATGAATTAATGATTCAGCTTTATAAAGGGGCCCAGGGGGAGCAAGTCTATTGAAGGCATGCGACTGTAAAAGCCTCACACTGTCAGGAGCTGGTGAGAAGATGGCAATGGGAGAGGGGCTGAGTGGCAGTGCTTATCACTTGCCAATTACTAATACAGGCAAAGCTTGGGGAAGATTGATTTATTTTAAATTAAAAGCAGAATAGAATAGCAAGAAGAAAACACTGAAAAACACCTTCCCTTCACCCTCCCCTCTTCCCAGGCTCTACTTCACTCCCTGCTCCTCTCTCTTCTCCCTGTGAGTGGTGTGAAGCACCAGGAATAAGGGTTGTGGTCAACTTAGTACAGAAGGGTTGGAAGGGACCTTAAAGATCATCTAGTTCCAACCCCCCTGCTGTGGACGTCTCATGCTAGGTCAGGCTGTCCAGAGCGTGGTTCTTTTTCACATGTGGCTGGTCACTTGCAGCTCTTCTGTTCCCCTTGCCTTGGACTGCTGTGCCCTTTCAGTGAGGGGTGTGTATGTGTTGGTGCAGGGGCTCCCAGCTGTGCTCTTCACACCTTCCTGTAGCTATGATTAAATGGCCAAACTTAATTGTTCAGAAATTAATTGCTAGCAAAATGATTTTTCTTAAAAAACACTCCCAAGAATTCTGTCAGCTTGACAGATGAAGGTAATGCTACAGAATGAATTTTGTTGACAAAATAATTTCAGAGTGTTGATAAAATGTGTTTTCTTTGGAGTGAAAGCTACCAGACTGACAAATACTATTGTCCTTAGAAGTGTTTTTCAGCCGTCAGTCAATTACTCCCTTTTTAAGGCAGCCAATGATAGGTCTTCATAGCTGAAAAAAAAGCCTTTCTAAGAGATAGCATAAAGCTCTGAAGGACGAAATAATTAAACTTTGATTTGTTGCTTTCAAATTGAAAGCAGATTTTTTACCTTGATGAGCAAGGATTGGTTGCCTGCAAAATGGAAACAGGTGGCTAGTGTGTGATGGAGATTTGACAGGCTGTGGAGAGGAGAGGGCGGACTGGAGATGGGCTTCTTGAAACAGCTGTTTGTTTGAAAACTTGTCCCACACTATTTGAATACATTGCAAGCTTCTCAAATGGTCTTCCTGTAGATTTTGCAAGGCATTTGCATCCACTTAGTCTCATTTCTCCTTCCCATGATGTTGTGGCACCTTGAGAGTGAGAGGAGGACCATGCTGCTCACCGGTGCCTGCATCCTGCTCCAGCAGCTGCTGCCTGAAGCTCTGGGCTGCCTCATCCCAGGGGAGGTGCTGCCTGCCCCTTGCTCCCCCAGGGTACAGGACTGACCCTTCCCACTGTGGCCAGAAAGTGCTGGGATTTCACTGCACCCATTTTCTGATGGGAAGCCTTTCACAGAATCATAGAATGGTTTAAGTTGGAAGGGACCTCAAAGATCAGCCAGTTCCAACCCCCCTGTGCTGTAGGCAGGGACACCTCCCACTAGAACAGGTCACTCAAGGACCTTATCCAACCTGGCCTTGAACACCTCCCTGGGCAACCTGTGCCAGTGTCTCACCACCCTCATTGGAAAAAACTTCTTCCTAACATCCAGTTTCAGTCTCCCTTCTGCCAGTTCAAACCTATTCCTCCTCATCCTGTCACTACAAGCCCTTGTCAATAGTCCCTCCCCAGCCTTCCTGTAGCCCCTTTCAGATACTGGAAGGCCACTCCAAGGTCTCCTGGCAGCCTTCTCTTCTCCAGCTGCAGAGCCCAAGCTCTCTTAGCCTGTCCTCATAGAAAAGCTGCTGCAGTCCTCTGAGCATCTTCGTTGCCTTCTCTGTACTGACTCCAACATTTCCATGTCCTGCTTGTGTTGGGGGCTCCAGAACTGCAGGTGGGGTCTGAAGAGAGCAGAGCAAAGGGACATAATCCCCTCCCTTGCCATGCTGGCCCTTTCCAGGACAACATCCCTGAGGTCACTGTCTCTATGCAGCACAGACAGAAGCTTTCTTGCTCCTTGTTTGGGTTCAAGAGGAACAAAATCTTGTATGAGCGGCATATGAACTGGATTCTACTGGGATCTTTCAGGAAGCTTAAACTCAAGGAGACAGCCTTGCCATGGGGTGATAATGCTTCATTGCCTGTTTGCAGTTTTTTTTCTTCTTTATCAATACTGGCATGACTAATTACATTAAAGCATAAATGACCTTGTTGGAACTAGCTAATCCTAGTCAAATGAGTGTGCCACTCCCACAAGCCACTGGAATGACACTTAGCATAATAGGTCCTTAATATGTGGAACATCTGTTCTTCATTTCTGAAATAATCAGTGACTCTTCCTCATTACCTTCACTCACCACTGCCAAAGTGAGCCAGCCAGCCCTGGGATAGCATTTAAACTTTTTTTGCTTCTGGATGGATGGAGTTTTGGAACCACTGACAAGAAAGGAGCAATCAAAACTATAAATCATTTGAAATCTCAGTTACAATTAATGTATGATAATTAACTAATGGTAGTTAATGGCACTGGCTAATGAATTAACCAAAGCAGAGTTTCTCTTTTATAATTATAAATAATTAGAGTAATGAGGGTGCTAGTAGCATCAATTAAAACTCAGTTTTGCTTTTAAGGGGGCCGCCTTGTTGCTTTGGGCACAGTAGGATGGAAACCCTCCAACCAGCTGAGCACAGTGCATTGTCTCTTATAGAATCATAGAATGGGTTAGGTTGGGAGGGACCTCAAAGATCATCTAGTTCCAACCCCCCACTGTAGGCAGGGACACCTCCCACTAGAACAGGTCACTCAAGGACCTCATCCAACCTGGCCTTGAACACCTCCAGGGAGGTTGTGGATCACTGAATCACAGGTTCTGTGACCCACAACCTCCCTGGGCAACCTGTGCCAGTGTCTCACCACTTTCACTGCAAACAGCTTCCTCCTAATATCCACTTTCAATCTCCCCTCTGCCAGTTTAAACCCATTCCTCCTCTTCCTGTCATTACCAGACCTTGTCAATAGTCTCCCCCAGCCTTCCTGTAGCCCCCTTCAGATCCTGGAAGGCCACTCCAAGGTCTCCTGGAAGCCTTCTCTTCTCCAGGCTGCAGAGCCTCAGCTCTCTCAGCCTGTCCTCATAGCAGAGCTGCTGCATCCCTCTGAGCATCTTGATTGCCTCCTCTGGACTGGCTCCAACAGTTCCATGTCCTTCTTGTGTTTTAAAACATGCTTAATAAATCTGAGAGCTCTCTCTGACTTCCAGCAAGCCTCGCCAAGAGCAGAGCTAGCTGCCTGCACAAGCAGTGCATGGGCAGCTCCAGTGCTGTTTTAGGAGGGCCAGGGGAAGAGATAGGAGTGAGCTGTGGTTGTTTCCTTGCTGAAGTGCTGTCTGACTGGGCGCTGCCAGGGACACTGTTATGGCACAATATGCCCCTGGGGATGGAAGAGCTGTGCTTGGCTCATTAGGCTCAAACCAATTCCTCCAGCTTGCTTGATTGAGGGCAGCAGAAACATGCAGTGGGCATTCCCCTGGGGAACCTGGGATGGCCAAATATTGTTTGCTGACTGAACTTCAGCAGAGCCACGCTTTGACCTTGCTTCCATGCTGTTTGTCTTTAGCAGGCAGGTAGCAGCCTGGCTTCTCCCTGCTGGGGCACAGAGGACAGGAGAAGCAATGCACACTAATCTGTCTTCAGTTCACATCTGCCTTTTAGGCTGCTTGGCCCTGTGGTACAGTCACAACAATGCCAGAATAACACCTTAAAACCAATCATTTTTATGGGAGCACACGAAGTATAAAAGGTCTGACTGTCTGTGCACACACATACCATCAGTGGCTATTACCCAATAAAGCTGTCAGGTAGAGAAACATCATAGCAAGTCCTTGAACAATAGCTCCTCAAGTTTAAACAGAGGAAAAGCTCCTCAATTAGTTTCTCCTAAGAGTAAAGAAAAGGGGATCGATTCAAGCTGAACAAATGGATCAGGGCTGCCTCCTACAGACAAAGAAGGAAGCAGGGTTTGTGACCACAGGTGCTGGCTCTGGGAGGACAGCCTACTGGATGTGCAAATCACCCTGACAGGCTTGCCTAGAGCCCTTAGCTCTACGTGCCCTTCTCCCAGAATTTTACTTTTATTTTGGAAGAGAGCAGGAGCTCAGGGTCCTTCCTGAGAGCTGACAGGCCAGAGACTGCCAGACAGCCCTCTTCTCTCTGCTTCCTCCACAGCAAGAACAGCCTTGGCAGAATGACAAACCTGGAATAATGAGCAGGGTGGAAAGGAGCTGGTCTGCTGCACTGTCTTCCTGCTTGTAAATGCTGTCAGTCCTCTCCTCCACTCAGTGCAGATGCACCCAGAGATTCTAGGCTTCATTGTCCCATTTTTGCAGCAGGTCTTGGGCCCAAAAAGAAGCTGCAGAATGTGCAGTGATTAGGAGCACAATGCTTCCTTCATGACAATACTGCCTCTGCTTCTGAGGCTCCTACACAGAGCCCTTTGTGTCTCTGGCTTCACAGTGAGAGTCCCACGATGCTCTGTTTAATGGATATTATTTAGGTTGAAAGGTAAGCAGCTTAAATGCTCTGCTTTCCAGCCTCTCTGTCCTGTTGGAGCCATCTCTCATTCTCAATTGCACACTTTGTTACACGAACCCGTTTAGATAGAACACAGGTTTTTCCTCTGCTTCCTGTATTTATAGTGATGACTTGTGATGGAATCAATAGAGTCTGCAGAATCTCACCCTGCACTGTTGTGTCTTTATTCTACAGAACGACATTTGGTGCAATAGTATAGCCAGGGCTGACAAGATAAAGCTGAATTAAAACAAATTGCACATTACCTGCCTCCCGTCCTGCTGGTGAGATTGCGAAAGAGAACAAATGAAATTCTGTCGAAGAGAAGCTCTTCTGCCTCCTCCCAAGCAGAGGAGTGGCAGCTACTGGGCAGAACAAGAACAGCTTGGACAAGCTGAGCTGAGATGTGGGACTCACAGGATGTCAGAGGTTTGAAGGGACCCAAGGTGATCATCCAGTCCAACCATCCTGCCAGAGCAGGACCAGACAATCTAGCTGAAGTCACACAGGAACACATCCAGACAGGTCTTGAAAGGCTCCAGACAAGGAGACTCCACAACCTCTCTGGGCAGCCTATGCCAGTGCTCTGGGACCCTTTCAGTCAAGAAGTTGCCTCTTGTGTTGAGCTGGAACCTCCTGTTCCCTCACTCCCAACAGGTGACCTGTGTGGCCTTAGTGCCTTGACTGAGAGCATCATGGGCACATCTTGGGCAGTGTAGTCAGGAAAGACTCTTGGTATTCTTTTTAGGGGCACAGATTATCTCTGAGCTCATGATTTCTGGAACACCTTTTAGCTGTTGAAGGACCATTTCTGTCTGGGACAGGTCCCTGAGCACTGGGCTGTCATGAGATCTGCCAACACCCAGGCTCCAGACAGACCTGGGTGCTAAGCAGTAACTTGTTCGGGGCTTCTGTGGCAGTTGCCCACAGTGCCATGACTGGAGGAGGCTTTAGTGGCCACACAAGCCAGCCACTTGCTTTTACATCTAGCCAGAAGGACATGAAATGTGTGTGAACCTTGGCACTGGACCATCCTGCCTTGGGAGATGTCTGGCACAGTGTTTGGGCTGCCCCTGCCATTGCAGTCCATCACCAGTTAGTGGAACTCAGCAGGGGGGGCACCACATGCACATCCAGCAAATGCTGTCTTTGCCTGCCTGTTGGGGGGGATTAATCAATGTTTTACAGCATCCATGTGGCACCCCCATCTCTGTGTTAGGGGCACACAGCTGACAGCTGCTGCTGTGCACCCTGGCACTCATTCTGCCCACCTGAACAGAGGTCCAAGGCAGTGGAACTCAGCACCTGTCTCTCTCCTGGCCTTCTTCAGAGGAAGTCAGGCTCTGGTGCTGGAACTCTCTTGCACCTGTGCTACTATCACATTCCAGCAAGGATGCTGTTAATAAATACAGGGCTTGAAAGGGCCGCTGGGGGCCCAGAGAGTAGCAAAATTGCATCCTAAGTGCAGCAGGAAGGCTGGCACGGCTCTCTGTTGAGGAACTCCTCTGTATATCCCATCTCATAGAGCTCTGAGGAGGCACAGCAGATTCCACCCCCCACCTCCATTCAAAGCAGCCTGCTGGCTTTGAAAGCCTGGATTCTTTTCCAAAATATCAAGGGTTTGGTTTCTTTGGACCTGGCTCCAAATCCAAGAGGCCTTTGTGTGTGTTTCACAGACCTCTGTGGTTTTCATGCTAGGCAAGCCCAGGCCCTGCTCTGTTCTCTCCCTTTACATTTGTACTGCTGTTCTATTGCAGCAAGGTGCTGCAGAGAGGAGATGAAAAGAACCTTGGAAGTCTGTTTCTATGAAAGTGAGAATTTATTCTTAAGTCTGTTGAATTATTTACTCTGCCTGTTTTTTTTTTTTCCCCTTCCTTTTTAATGACAGGTGAACAGGTTTATGACTTGTTCTCTTTCCCAAGGTAGCACTTGGCAGGAGGAGAACTAATTGCTTGTAGAGCAAATGCAGCTGGTGTTAATTTTTTGAGTCAAGTTTCAGCTTTGCTGAACTTTCTTTCTGAAAGTGGTGTTTTATAAATTAAACTCTGCTTTGTGTTGCTTTTTTTTTAAGGGAGGGTTGGCGTTTGGAAAGGCAGCAGGAAGAGGAACCAAACATACTAGATGAAGGAAACCTGTCTGTAAAGATGTCCTCCTGAGCTCTCAGTGGATGCCTGCAGGGGATGGACCTGGCAGCCCAGCAGCTCTGTGTGGAGAGTGTAAAGCAAACCACTGCCTCTGGCAGGGATTGGTTTTAGTGGCAAATTGCTGGGCTGTGGCATGAGCTGCTGCTTTGAGCTGACAGAGTGATTCAGTGGCTGCTCCTTGTACTCTGTGCACTGCCAGGAGAACCTTGTTCTGCTTCACAGCATTTTAGATACTGGTACCCTGGGAGCTTAACTGCAAAAGGTCTTGCCAGTGCCAGGAGAACCTTGTTCTGCTACACAGCATTTTAGATATTGATACCCTGGGAGCTTAACTGCAAAGGGTCCTGCACTGCCTGTGCAGGTGCACTGTGAGCAGGCCAGGCCAGGCTGCACTTTCTGGGAGAATCAAGCTCCCATCCTGCCTGTTAATGGGGCCCCTATTGTGTTCTGCCTGAGGCTTGTAGGCAGAATGTTGGTTCCTCCCTCCAGAATGTTGGCATGATCTTCCATTAACTCTGGTGGTGTGAGCAGTCTCAGGAGCACAGACCCAGGGCTGGCTGGGTGCTGCAGCAGAGGTGCAGGGGCTGGCTGGGCTGCCATGCTTCTCTCCAGCAGACAGGCAGAGTATCAGAGTGGTGACCCTGGCAGTTTTTTGCCAGCCTTCAGGAACTTGGTCCAGCTGTCAAGCCCAGTTTCCATCCCTGGAATCACAACTCACACCTGATGCTGTATAAGAGCAGATCCTGCCAGCCTCCAGTGCTGCCTATAGGCAGTGTTACCCTCTGCATCATAGCAGAGAGTAGATCTGGTTTAAATATGGGCTTTTAAATATGTTTTTTATGTGCTGTAGTATTCACTGTCCAAGTTCATATGTCCCCGAATTCCATCTTTTGTGTTTAAATCTTTTGGTGAAGAGGAGGCTCAGGGCAGAGCTCATTGCTCTCTACAACTACATGAAGGGAGGCTGTAGCCAGGTGGGGTTGGGCTTTTCTCCCAGGCAACCAGCAACAGAATGAGGGGACACAGTCTCAAGCTGTGTCAGGGCAGGTTCAGGCTGGATGTCAGGAGGAAATTCTGTACAGAGAGTGATTGGCATTGGAATGGGCTGCCCAGGGAGGTGGTGGAGTTGCCATCCCTGGAGGTGTTCAAGCAAAGCCTGGATGGGGCACTTAGTGCCATAGTCTGGTTGATTGGCTAGGGCTGGGTGCTAGGTTGGACTGGATGAGCTTGGAGGACTCTTCAATTCCTGGCTGATTCTATGATTCTCTTTGAGCATGGGAGCAGAGGGAGAATCTCTGCTGAGCTGAAGCCTCTTTGGCTGTCTGCTGCTGGTGAAGCAGTGTGAGCTGAGCTGGGTGAGCTGTGCTGTAATCCCTGCCTCATCTGCATCATTTCATCATTTTTTAACAAGCAGAGTATAGTTTAGTGTCAGAGTGGCTTTGTTGCTGTGGGTCTGGTTCTGAGGAGCACTGACCACTGGATGCCCCATTATCTTTTAGCTCATGTGTGTATGGAACACTTCATCTCATGTTTCCTGTAGCTTATGGCCCATATCCGATAGTGGATTGTAAAAAGGTGTTTTTATGATTTAAAAGTAGAAAAGGTTAACTCTAAATAATAATAAAAAGTTAAAATGCAGAATGGAAATGTTACTTTAGTTTTTATGGGTTCTACATAATTCTGGCTCCTTCCCCTAAGGATTTAGTGTTGCTCAAATGAGAAAATTGCATTCAGAATTGCATTCCTATGGGCTGCTCTGCCGTGACTGAGCTGAAATTAAGAGAAATATACAAAGCAGTTTTATGGAATCTGTTTGGATGGCTGCCTGCTGGGAAGCACTGAGTGCCTGGGCTGCACTGTGTCTTGAACAGGATAGAGGTGAGATGACAGCAGGCTTGTGGTGAGAAGCAGGGTGCAGACCATAATGAGTCATTGATGAGACTGGGCGAGCTGAGTGTGCAGTGGCCTCTTCTTGCTCTTCCTTTACCCTGGGCTCTTTGCTGAGTGCTAGGTAGGGAGCAGATCATCATAAGGTGGCTATGTGCTTGGAGCCTGGATCTTGTTCTAAACGTGGTGGTGGCTTACTGATGGCAACTTTACCTTCCTAGGGCTCCTCAGCATCCAGTGCTGTGGTCTGAGGTCTTCCAGAAGGAAGGAGATTTGGTGAGAGAATTTTCCATCTAGCCTAGGCCTAATCCCTCTCTTTGCTTGAGGCATTTGCTGAGTCTCACAGCTTCTTGGAGCAGTCCCATGAGCACATGCACAACCAAACCATTTCTTTCCCCCTGCCACATAGAATTCAGGACACCAAGAAGGCTTCTCCTGTAGACAGGCCAACTGCTCTGCTTCCCTTTGTGAATGGTGCATGGCACACAGCTTGAGAAGGGCTTCCTGAAACTTGAGACAGCCTTAGCTCATAGTTTTTGGAACAGGGGAGTTAAAATCCCAAAGTAACTGTGAGTCTTTACACACAGAGTGCCCTGGGGAAGGGTTCCTGAGTGGAGGAGATGCTGTGGGACTCAGCTCTGTGCCCAGGGTGTGCTCCACAGGCTGTGCTCCAGAGCCGGTGGCTCTGCTAGTTTTTGGAACAGGGGAGTTAAAATCCCAAAGTAACTGTGAGTCTTTACACACAGAGTGCCCTGGGGAGGGGTTCCTGAGTGGAGGAGAGCTGTGGGACTCAGCTCTGTGCCCAGAGTGTGCTCCACAGGCTGTGCTCCAGAGCCGGTGGTTCTGCAGCGCTTGCCTGCTGCCTGTAGCAGCAGCACCTGGGGGGTGAGTGTGCAGCAGACCTGGGCTGTTACTCAGTGCTGACATCCTTGACATGACTAAGCCGTTTTGATGAAGGAGATGGAATCTGACAGTTTTACTATTCAATCGTTTCTTATAGATTTCAAATAAAAATAAATTGGCTTCTTTTAGAAGAACAAACAGTGGAAAAGCTTCTGTAAGCAGAAGTGTGAGTGGTCTCTGAAGCATGGCAGACAGCTCTGGATGCCCACAGCCAGCTAACAAGCTCTGAAAGGCCCAGTGCAGAGGGGACTGGACTGAAAAGCAAATGTTTCTTTTTAGCTTTGGCTTTGCTTTGAGGCACCTGGGAAAATAAATATGCAGGAGGAAGGGGAAAAGGTTTTAGAGCCTGAGCTCTCCCCCAAACCATCACAACAGCATTGCAATAACTGCTGAGCTCCTGCCGGTGCTTCCCAGCCCCAGTGGCAGGGTGATTCTTGCAGAAGAAGCATTGAAAAGCTGTGTGAGCCTGGCACAGGCTCTGTTTGCCTTTCCTATTGCATTCTAGGAGACATGGGGCAGCCCTGCAGCCCTGCCAGGCAGGGTTGGGGTGAGACTGCAAGGAGCAGGCAGTGGCCTTGCCTGTGTGAGAGGGATGAAGTCCTTGGCCCTTCCAAGAGTGAGTTCTTTGTTGCTGTCCCTCTCAAGGGCAGGCATGGGGCTGTGTGAGCTGAGAGTCTTTGAAGGAGCTGCTGGTGGGTGCTGGCATTCCTGGGGCTACCTGTGGCAGGCTTGCTTTTGCCAGGGTGCTGGGCTTGGTGGCAGAGTGGGTCAGATGGGTGCCTCCTTTGTGAGCCTGCTTTTCAGAGAGGCTGCTGCAAGGCACATCCACAGGTGCTGTGATCTGCTCAGTTTGCATTCAGAGGGAGCTGCTGGCTTAGGAGCTTTATCTGCTGCTTTCATAAATCATGGCCCTGTCATCGGCCTCCAGGCAGCATCCTGCTGACATCTCCGCTGCAGGACTGGCAGCCTCTGCAGACTGCCAAGCCTGGGGTGGTGATGGGGGATGCTGTGCCCAGGCTGGTGCTGGCAGTGGGTGCTGAGGAAGGACAGGATGACTGCCAGGCCCTCAGGTACAGCCTGTGGCAAGGAAAGGGTTTGGTGCACATCCCCAGGAGCTGCCTCCTGACAGACCATTCCTGAAGAATTAACCTTGGCACAGACAGAGGAGCCAGGAGAGCAATTGCCCTGACATTAAACACGCTGGCAGAAGGTGCAGGGGCTGCATCTGGAGCAGTGATGATAAGCACTGTGTCAGTCAGCACAGGGCTCAGAGGACTGGATGTGCCCACAGGCTGGGAGGAGGGAGCTTGATGGAGCCACTGCTCCTTGCACAGGCCTAGGAGTGCCTGTGGGGAGAGCAGCAGGCTCCATCCCCTCAGGGTGCTAATGACCAAAAGAGCTCTGTGCCCTAGGGCTGAGAGGGCGCTCTGGCACTTCAGCACCAAGCTGGACTAATCCTAACCCTACTTCATGTGACCTCACCTGGAGTTCTGGTGCCTTCAGCACAAGAACATTGAACATCGAATCTGTGGGTGTCCAGACTCTTGGCTGCAGAGAATGCCTGAGCCCAGCATTTGGGATGGAGGGTGGTGGGTGTGAAACCTGTGTGAAGTGTGAGCAGGTGAGTGATCTGCTGTGGGTTTAAACTGGCATGGGCAGACTGAAACTGGATGTTAGGAAGAAGTTCTTTCTAGTGAGAGTGGTGAGACACTGGCACAGGTTGCCCAGGGAGGTTGTGAAGCACAGAAGCACCAAATGTGATCTTTGATCCTATAGCTGTGTTTCAGTATATGAAGGGGATATAAAGGAAAGCTGAAGAAGGACTGTTTAGAAGGGCTTGTAGCAATATCTTGAAGGGAAAAGGGTTGAAGCTGGAGGAAGGTAGATTTAAACAGGTTAGAAGAAAGAATTTCCTTACAGTAAGGGTGGTGAGACACTGGAACAGGTTGTCCAAGGATGTTGTGGATGCCCCTGCCTGCAAGTGTTCAAGGCCAAGCTAGATGGGGCCTTGAGCAGCATAGTCCAGTGGAAGTTGTCCCTGCCCATAGCAGGGGAGTTGGAACTAGATGATCTTTAAGGTCCCTTCCAACCCAAACCATTCTGTGATTCTATTCTATGAAGCCTGGTGTGTGGCTTGGCCAGGGCCAGGACTGCAGAGTCTGTGGCAGCTGAGCTCCTGGATGCTCCTGTGTGCCTTAGCACGTTGGTTCAAGTGGCAGGCTAGACAGTCTGGGGGTTCTTCTCGGGCTTCTTTGCACCTTTTGGCTTTGCTCGCAAGGGCTGATCAGCTGGAGTTTGCTAATGAAGGTACAAGCAGTTTGGATTCTTTGGAAGACTTTGTTTGCAAAGACCCTGGGAGACATGAGCAGATAGCTGTAAGGAGAAAATGCCTTTCATTGTTCAAGATAAAGAACATCACAAAGCCTGGGAGACATCACTTCATTCAGGAATTAAATTGCAAGAGTCATCTGGTGTCAAATAAGTTTCATTTAATAGGTCACTCACTTAAATAAAGTTTCTGTAGAAATCAATATCACTTTCTCTTGCAACTGACAGCTCAAGACATTGAAAATGGCATTTTCCACATAGGTTTATTTAATTTTAGGAGGAAGAATCCTTCCCACACCACCTGCGTAGTCAAGGCAGTGCTAGCACAAGGTTAAGTGTCTGTGGAGGTGGAAACCTGCTCTGTCCTTTCCCATGGGGATGATGTGAGGTCATTTTAGCACAGTCTCCTGCCCAGTCAGGATGCCATTGTCACAAAGCTGTAGCAGAAATGTGTCAACAGCTCCCTGAAGGAAACAGGGACAAATAATTTTCTTCTGTGACAGAGGAGTTTAGCAACATGCCTCATTACATAGCTTAGAAGAAGCAGACTTTCTGTAGAGGCAGATCTCTGTGTGCTGTGAAGGCTGGAGACAGCCACGAGGATGTTTCTGTGTCCGGGGCAGGCGAATCTTGCAGTTTCAGTCCCCTTTAAGAAAATAGGACACCTTTACACTGTAGTTTTTATTTCAGGCTGCTAGCATCCCGTGGGAAGGGGCAGGGGAGGCTCTGGCAGCATTCTGCAGCATCTCCCAGGAGAACTGTGTGTAGGAAAGGAGAGCTGTTATTACTCCTACTACAGAGAAATAATTGTTTCTGAACACTTGCTGTTTCCTCTCCTTGCTTTTCAGTCTTAAGCAATTTCTGAGGTTGACACGCCATCTCCAGTCACATTTGTCTTGTTGGGTGGCATGACTGATGCAATTACAGCTGACATTGTCACAGTGTTTTGCACAAATGCCTTCAATTGCAGGCTAGGAGATGACCCCTGAAATGTGCAGCAGGAACACATCGATGCCTCAACCTTCCTGCACTGGAAAGAGTCAGTGGCTCTCGGGGTGTGGTGCCTAGTGTCAAGTTTTTAAAGCACCACTTCACTGCTGGTTGTGTGCAAGAAGCAAGGTTGCTGCTCCACTCTTGCACGGCCTGCACGTGGAGTTCTCCTGTCAGTATTTTTGGCCAGCCAGAAGATACCTCCTGCAGCCAATGGAGAGCATTGGCTGTAGGGGTGTGATGGTTTGGGAGTTACCCACACCCCCACACTTTTGAATTCACCCAGACTAGACTCAGCTGGCTGGAAGTTAAGGACTGAAGCTTTATGGTCACAGCTTAGCACAATATGCAAACAGATATTTACAATGGGTTACAAATAGTTACAGCTATAGGCAGAAATATACAAGTTAAAGGTAATACAGAAACGCAAAGCCCTTGCCAGAAATCAGAGTGCCCAAGAGGAGTTCCCAACTACCCTTCCACCTTCTTTCCACCCTCTTTTCTTACTCCAGAATCTGCCTTATGTGCAAGGTGAGGTGGAAGGATCAGCTGAGGGGATTAGAAACAGGATGATTAGTTGGGTTACACAGATCCAGCTAGAAGGCAGGGAGAGAGACAGACTCTGACAGACAGAGCTCAGACTCTCTTATCTATGTGTCCTTGTTTTTATACATCTCAGCAAACCTATGAGTGAAGTAGACATCATGATTGTTTTCTTTTTTGCATCCTGTAATCTAATTGTTCTCATTAAAATATTGCAGTTAGCCTCAAACCCAGCACAAGGGGTCAGAGTTTGATGTGGCTGAGGAGTGCACAAAGTGATTTGTCTCTGCTATGCTCACTGATGCAAGTATAAGAGCTACTGTGGGGTGCAGAGGGTGAGGAACCAGGGCCTGGACCAGCAGTTATGGCCAGACTCTGCAGAGGAAAAGGAAAGCTGTGGCTCCCTGAGTGTTTGCTGTGGGCAGTGGCAGGCTGCTAGGGCACCCTCACATCTCTCTGAGGAGAGGTGGCAGCACCTCAGGTGCTGTGCAGGGAGAGGAGAAGCCTTGGAGCAAGTCAAGCAGCGGGAAGAGTAGTGGAGAGGTTGGGGATGCTCTGCTCACTCGTGGCTTGGGTACACAGGACACTCACTGGGCCCAAAACCTGGCACAGGGATTGGAATTTCTTCTCCTTGGAGTGCACAGCTGCAGCAGACAAGAGGCTCACAGCACAGCAAATGGCAGCTCTGGTGCTGAGAAACAGGCTGCAGCTAGCAGGGATGCTCGGCAGGGCATGAGGAGCTCCAGAGCTGTGGGGTCATTTTGGGGGGGCTTGCACAAACGTGCTGTACCCCCCCATGCTGGGACAGTGGTGAGGGTGGGAGGCAGCTCCTGCTTCCCCACAGCCCCTTTCTGTGGCTGGGGGAGGACAGATGTCCTGCCAGAGGCCCAGGAGTGGCTGTGCTCTGCGGCAGCATGTGGGCTGTGCTCAGTCTCATTGCTCTGGGAGTGCAGGGAGGCACTTTGTGGACATGGTTGGAGCAGAAGCTAACCCAGAGCTTGATGGCAGTGCCCAACTCCTCACCTGCCCAACAGCATTAGGTGCTATGGTAGAACCACCCAAGCTTTTAATGACCTCTTTCAGACACAAACTGACCATCTAACCGGGCACGATTCACTGAGCTTCCATTTCACTCAGGGAAATAAAAATAATAGTTTAAACCATTTCAAATATAGCTGTAAATCCCCAACAACATTAACCTTTTCCAGAGCATTAAACTGATCCCTGGTGGATTCTCAAAGTTGTTATTAGCAGGAGGCACAAGATACTCTCTCCTGAACTTCATGTTCCCAAAGTAAATAAGAAGCCATGCTGGGTGTGGGGTTTATTAGCTTCCTGCCTGGTGCCTCCCTGCCTCCTCACCCTACTCTGAGTCATCAAACATTAGCACTTGCTGCATTGGGAAGGCAAAAGTTCAGGCAACAGAATCAGGGATGTGAGGAAGGGGACAAAGGTGGTGTCTGGGTTCAAGGAGGGAAGCTGCGGCAGGGAGCGTGGGAAGAGCAGAGCTGTCTGGCGCCTGCCGCTGTGCAGCTCCCTTTGAAGAGGTCTGAGCTTCTGCTCTTCCATTGGCAAAGGGACTTGGCTGGAGGGAGTGATAGTAGGAAGAGGGGTTTAATTAGGCTTCTGCTTCTAACTCTTTCCTTATACAAGACCAGATCCAGTACCTCATTTTGGCACACGGGCAGAGGGAAGGGGACGTGGAACTCTGACCTCTCCGAGGCCATGAACGATTCCTCCTAAAAGGGCAAAGTGGCCTACAGGAAACAACTTTTTGATAACAACACCACAGTCCTGCCCTCCTAACATCCAGTTTCAATCTCCCCTCTGCCACTTTAAACCCATTCCTCCTTGTCCTGTCATTACCAGACCTTGTCAATAGTCCCTCCCCAGTCCTCCTGTAGCCCCCTTCAGATCCTGGAAGGCCACTCCAAGGTCTCCTGGAAGCCTTCTCTTCTCCATGCTGCAGAGTCACAAGAAAGGCATTTCCAGTTAAAAATCCTCTTGATCAATAGAAAGCTTAGGAAAGTAGCAATTAAACCAGACACAAATGTCTATCTCACTGGGAAAACTAAAAGTCAGTGAGTTAAACCAGTTTGTCCATTCCTCTGAGGGAAGGCTCTGGTGTCAACGGAGAGGCTTTGGGCTAGAGCCCAGGGTTAAAGACAGAAGGAACAAGTGGATTGTTAGCCACAACTACTCTGAGGACTGCACTCGGAGCCTAGAAAAGGCTGAAGTGTTCCTCCTCTGCATCTGAAGATAAGTGGATGAGCCACTCACATCCTGCAGTAAACACGGAATGCTTTATTCTGCTGGAAACCAGAGAGGATGGTAAACTGGGGCTGTTAAATGTGTAAATTTGGGAGATGGTATGAAAGAGTTCTTTGAAGCATTTATGTTGTTTTCAAAGGAAATGTGGAGCACCAGAGAAGTTTGAAGGGCCAGTAACAGAGCCTGTAGCAGCCTATCTGGGAGGTAAAGGAGGCCAGCAGCTGTGGGCTGGTGAGGCTGATAGCATTCCCAGCAAAATAGGCAGCAAAAGGAGTTGCTTCCTCATGCATTGTGTGTCAAGAGCAACTGCCTTGTGTGCTTAGGCTGCATCTCAAGGGAATGCTGCATTTAGTTGCCCTTGGAGCAGCAGAAAGCCTCTCTGGGCAGCAGTCCATAGGCCAGGGGATGGGAGCAGGAGCTGGGTCGGAGGGGATGTGCGGGGAAGCAGATGCAGCAGGAGCATTTGGATGGAAATGGGTGCAAGTGGATCGAGAAGGATGCTGGTGGATGCTGGATGGTCCTACCATGTGGCAAATATGGAGCAGAAGGAACCAGGAATGCTGATGAGGTAGAGGGAGGAAGTGAAGAACAAAAGAGAGCAACAGGAAGTTCCTCTGGTTTTCACAGGGAGTCCAGGCAGGAAGTTGGAGTGGGCTAAACACTACACCTGGGGGGCAGCTGTCAGACCACCCCCAGGGAGGAGTTAGGATCACCTGGGATTCGGTTCAGGCTAGCCCCCAGGAGGAGTTACCTCTTCACACCCATGTGCTGGGCCCAACAAGCAGCCCCACTTCATGGGCTGGCTGTGCACAGGGCTGGGTGGCTTCAGCAGTAGCAGCAGGCTGGAGAGACTGGGACAGGACCCTGCCTCTGGTAAAGACTTTCTGCCCCACGGGGCAGATGCTGTGTCCAGGCTTCTCATAAGTAGCTCCTCACACTGCTCTCAGACTGAGCAGCTGCCAGCTACCAAGCTCTCCTTACAGCATTCAGCCCTGGCTCTCCAGGTTGAGTTGCTGGTGATGTAAATACCTAATTACTTCTGAAGCTAACTAGCTTACCATCCAGCACAACAAAAGCATTCCTAGCTCTGAGAAGGTGACAATCAAAGTTGGTGCCGCCTGTGTTTTTAATTGGTAAGGAGCAAAAAAACCCCAAACCCAACAACCCCAAACTGCAGTGTGCTCGGGGAAGATCCCACAGCTGAACGCTCAGCTAAAACAAGACTTCATGCTTCCCATCTTTTCACAGCTACGGAGCTTTCAACAGTGCAAAGCCAATTTTTATTTGAACATATTTGTGAGATTAACCTAAACCGTGGGGCCCAGGCTGCAGTTTGCCCTTCTGATAAACAAGGATAAACATAAGCAGTGGTAGCTGAGACAGGAGAGCTGTCAGTAAACAGAACGTTATTGAAGGGTGTCGTTTTCAGAGGTGCAGCTGCTTGTCTCACAGAAGGAAAAAAAAAAAAAAGGGAGTATCTGCAAGGAAAAATGNTTTTGAAGGGTGCGCAGGTTGTTTCAAAAGAAGAAAAAAAAAAAAAAAGGGAGTATCTGCAAGGAACAATGGACAGAAAATGCTGCAGGAGAGGTTTTCTCAAAAGTCAGGGGGAGTAGTCAGCCTTCTGGTGCTCTGCAGAGTGCCAGGGTGCTGGATGCTAATGTTCGAAGAGCCAGAGTAGGCATTTGTATGCATCATGCAAGGAATGGTGTTACTTAAACATGCTTTCTTCTAAGACCCTGTATTCTCTAATTCTCTGGCAGTAGATACATGTCTAAGAAGGATTTGGTGTGTTGTTTTTTTTTTTTTTTTTTTTCCCAAATGAGGAGGTCATCCTTCAGTGCTTCTGGCAGGAGAGAGGCTATAGAGACCATCTCCCTGTGTCTGCTGACACCAATCTGTCTCCTTATTTTGTCTGGACATTTAATAACAGGCTGAAGACAATCACCAAGGACCATGCCCTGTGCTCTTGCTTCTGCAGCACACCCAGCAAGCAGCTTCTCTCTCTCATCCTCCTGAGACCTCTCTCCAGTCCCACAGCAGCTGTGGGCTGGGAGCCCATGGGCAGCCTGCACTGGCAGTGCCAGGAGTTCAGGTGGGTGTGTGAGGTGTCAGTGTGCAGTTCCACAAACTGGGAACAGCCTCTTCACGCACTCTTTATGATCGTCTGTGCATTTCTTAAGGAGCAATCTTTTCTCACTGGCTTGATGTTGACTGTGGTCCAGCCTCTGGGCTGTGTCCTGCCTGAGGCACTACCCCAGGTCCATGCACCTGATCAAGGACAGCTCAGTCTGAAGCAAATGCAGGACAGGAAGTCAGGAGACACCTGCCTCATTCAGACAAGAGACCAAACACTGCTGCCAACACTGGTTGGAGTGATTAGGGCTGGAGAGGAAGGAGGCAGCCAGCCAAGCACAGGCAGGTAGGGCACTATGGCAGGCACTGTCTCTGCCTTTGTTGGGGCACAGCTGTACCCACAGTGCAGGGTGAGCCCATCCAGAGCTGCTCAGCACTGGCTGCCCCCTGGGGCTTTGCAGCCCATGAAAGGAGACTGAAGGGCAAATGTGTTTGGAGCAGGTGGCTGCCAAGAAAGAACCTTGTCTCCTGCTTTCACACACATGTAGTGGACACATGCCTGACCCTTCTTTGAAAAGAGTGCTCTGGAATGTGTCTGTGTTCTCTCATGGAGGTGACGCATCAGAGGGGAACTAGCTGAGAGGTGTGACAGAGGTACAGCACTCCTCCTGCCATCTCCATCTTGCCTTAACAAAGTGAGCTTCAGAGATTTTGGTTTTAAAAAAAAAAAAAAGGTGGAGATGAATGGCAACTCTTAAAATTCCTGCTGCTTTGAAGCTGGAGGCTGAGCAGATGCTGCATGCCACAGCCATTGCCCTCTTGAGATGCTGGGGTTTAATTCACCTCCGTTTATGTCATCTGCTGCCTGTGTGCTGGTGTGACCCTGCAAAACTTGTCCTGCTTCCAAAGTGCCTATGGACTAAACGAGTTCCTGTTCCAGCTCTTGCTGCTCGTGCCCTGCTCACCCTTTTACAGTGTGTTGGGCAGCACCATCTGCAGCCGGGTTGAGTCTCTTCATGGACTGCTGTCTTTCCTCCAGGGAACCAGGTATTTCAGGCCAGTTACACAAAGCTGTCACCTGAGGAAAATCTTGGTCATCTCCTTGACACTTTGTTGGCAGAAGGAAGTGAACCTGTGTAGTTTAGGATCTGTCTTACAGCTCTTGTTTGGTCATGTTTATCCATGGGTGACCATCTAGTTTCAGTATGGTTGTACTAGAGGGAGCTGGGGCTGTTCATTTTGAAGAAGAGGAGTTTGAAGTGAGACCTCATTGCTGTCTACAGCTACCTGAAAGGAGGTTGTGGAGAGGTTGGTGCTGGTCTCTTCTCAGAGGTAAATAGGACAAGAGGGAATGGCCTCAAGCTGATACTGGGTAGATTTAGACTGGACATTAGGAAACATTTTTGCCCAGCAAGAGCAGTCAGGCATTGGAATGTGCTGCCCAGGGAGAAGGTGGAGTCAGCAAAAGTAGTTTGGATGCAATGTGTAGGGATATGGTTTAAGAGTGAACTTTGCAGAGCAGGGATAAGGGCTGGACTTAGTGATCCTTGGGGTCTTTTCCAACCGGAACGCTTCTGTGATTGTGTGGAGGGAACTGGCAGGGTTTGTGCAGCAGCAAATTCCTTCAGCCTCTCAAAGCCCAGTCTAGGGTTTGGTGCTTAACATGCTGCTGCAGTACAGACACATCCTTTAAGCATCAAGAAAGAGATGTGGATCAGGGTTTTTCCCTTCAAAAAAAAAAATGACATTTTGAAGTAGGTTAAATCTACTACTTTCCCACATTTTCTCGGAGAGAGATTTTTGTCTGGCTAGTGGTACGTGCTTTCCATGGGAAATTATTTATGGGCTCCTCAGTCTCTCTTCTCCTCTTCTTGATGTAACAATAGTAGATCTGGAGGAATGACCAAGGTTAGGTTTATAGTCTCGCTTCAGATGTAGTGCCAGGTTATTCAGTGCTTCGTTTTGTTAGTGCCTGAACCAAAGGGCAATTTATCTCAGAAATGTCCTTTAGATTATACCTATATACCATTTTACCAATAAGGCATGCACCTGCTGCTCCAGTCCCAGAAGAAATCAATGTTTCATTTCAGAGACGCTGATTCTTTGCTCTCCTTCCTTTCGCCATTCTCGTGGAGACAAACTTTTCGTAGGGGGCGTGGGAGGAAATGCAGAAGGATTGTGGAAAAACCTTTGCCTATATAAGCTCCCACACCCTGCTCACTTGGGAATGGTAGAGCAGCTCATGCAGGTGTGCTGTTTTTGCAGTTACCTGCCCCCCCCACCTTTTGATGTGAACCCCAGCTAGGATTCAGAACACTGGAAGTTGATAAATGAAGCTTTCTATTTACAGCAATGCACAATATCCAAGCAGATATTTACAAGGTATAACAGATATTTACAGATATATACAATGAGAAGGTAATACAGAAACACCACAGCCCTCTCAGAGATCAAAATCCCCAAGAGGGGTAACCAACCACCCCTACCACCTTTCCCCCCTTCCTCAATCTTATCTCACCACCTGTTGATGCTGCAGATAAGCAGAGGTAGATCGGCCAGGGGGGTTAGTAGTAGGAAAGAAGTTAGTAGAATTATTAAGAATCAGCTACAAAAGGCAGAGCCAAAGGAACCATGCAAGAAGCAGCCACAGCCCAGAGCAGCCTGAAACCACCTGCCCTATCTATGTTTGGCTTACAATCTTAAAACAAATTTTTTTTTTCGTTCTCAGTGAAGCTCTGGGTGCAGTGCCATCCTCTGTTTTCCTCTCTCAGCCAGTAGCCTAATTTCTCACTCAAATTCTCCAATTAGTTCAAACCAGCACAGCAAGGCATGGCCATCACCCTTCTGCTGATCAATATGTGTGAAAGTGGTAAGAACCTGGGGGTACTGCTTGATAGTTGACTCAGTGTGAGTCAGCAGTGTGCCCAGGTGGCCAAGGGAAGCCAGTGGCATCCTGGCTTGGATTAGAAACACAGTGGCCAGCAGGAACAGGGAGGTGATCATCCCCCTGTACTAAGCACTGGTGAGGCCACACCTCAGGCACCATGTGTTCAGTTCTGGGCTCCTCACTATAGGAAGAACATCAAAGGGCTGCAGCGCGTCCATAGAAGGGCAACAAGTCTGGATCACCTGGGCTGTAAGGAGGAGCTGAGGGAGCTGGGGGTGTTCAGTCTAGAGAAGAGGAGGCTGAAAGGAGACCTCATCACTCTCTACAACTCTCTGAAGGGAGGTTGGAGCAAGCAGGGAGCAGCCTCTTCTTGATAGCTAGCAACAGGACCACAGAAAATGGTTTTGACCTGCTCCAGGGCAGGTTCAGGCCTGGAGGAAATATTTCTTGACAGACAGGGTTCTCAACCACTGCAAAAGGCTGCCCAGGGCAGTGCTAGAGTCACCATCCCTGGAGGTGTTTAAGCACCATGTGGACCTGACGCTTTGGCACCTAGTTTAGTGGTGGGTCAAGGGGTGGACTGGATAATCTTGGAAGTCTCTTCCAACCAGATATCTTCTGTGATTCTGTGAGAGGGCTAGGGCATATTCTGCTTGACCCCATCCTCCTTAAGGTTATTTTTCCCCCCTGTAGTAGTTTAATCTCTTTATACTGTTACATTTCATTTAAACTAGAAGAAAATACAATTTAATTTTTCCTGACTTGCAAAAAAATTCTGTGTTGTAGGTGAGTTTACTCTACTAGGGGAGGGATCTGCTCTACAAAGTGCTCCAGACTCCTGCAGTCCTGGTGGAGCTATGTCAATACTGCCTTTGCTGGGGAGAATCATAGAATTGTCAGGGCTGGAAGGGGAGCTCAAGGACCATTGAGTTCCAACCCCCCTGCCATAGAATCATAGAATGGTTTAGGTTGGAAGAGACCTCAAAGCTCATCCAGTTCCAACCCCCCGCCATAGGCAGGGACACTTCCCACTAGACCAGGTCACTCAAGACCTCATCCAGCCTGGCCTTAAAATCTTCCAGGGATGGAGTTTATACCCATCTCCCTAGACAACCTGTGTCTCACCACCTTCATGGTGAAGAACTTCTTCCTAACATCCAAATGCAGAGCTGTAGCTCAGCTCCTAGCTCACAGCCAGCTACCTATCCTGGCCCATGTGTAATTATCATGCATGCTTTATTGCTTGTCAATATTTTAACCTTTCTGGCACATTATCCCCTAGGGCATCTGAGAAACCTTAATAATATAGCTGATAATTATCCTCCACATGAATAAAGTTATCACTAGGGTCCTGTATAAATCACATGGAGAGGATGACAGATTTCTCTGGCTGGTCATCACAAAAAAAATGGGAAGAGGCATTGTGACAGCTTAATGGGGAAGGTAATAAAACCAACAATAAAGTCATTTATAATATAAGCAATGATTCTCAGGCCCTTCTATTTGTTTTCATGCTAATAGAAGATAAATGTCAGATTAGGAACAGGACCTGAAATTTCCATTAAAAATATTTGGAAAATGTCATTAAATATCAGTAATTCACAGCTCAAGAAGTGGCAGCATGAGTCTTAATTACCTGTATGAGGTCCTTGGAAGTGAAGTGGGGGATAATAATATTTGCTTTGCTGTTTCCTGGGGAGGCAGTGAGGAGCAGTTTCTGCATTGCTGAGAGCATCAGCACCCTGTGGAAGGAGTAAGATGTTGTGTGGCATCTCAGCAAGAGGGACCTCTTGGCCACTGGTGGACAGCAGGACACAGGCCCTCCCTATCAAGGAACCTGAACTGGGTACCTCATGACTGTTTTGGCAGGCTGCAGTTTCACTGGCAGCCCAAGATGTCATTATAAAGAAGAGGCCTGGAGCACAGCCCTGTGAGGAGAGGCTGAGGGAGCTGGGGGTGTGCAGCCTAGAGAGGAGGAGGCTCAGGGCAGACCTTGTTGCTCTCTACAACTACCTAAAGGGAGGTTGTAGCCAGGTGGGGTTGGTCTCCTGCTCCCAGGCTGTGAAAATATCTTCAGCCCTTGGCTTTTACCCTCTGCACCAACAGAAGGTTTGGGAGTGCAGGTGAGCAGTTGTGGGGCTGCAGAGTGAGTGGCTGAGCCTCCCTGGTGAGCTGTGGTGGCAGAGCAGGGGGCTGCTGCCACAGTTCCCCTGGGAAAGTCTGGGTGGCCCAGGGATGGTGTGGTGCAGGGCAAGAGGTGCACTGCCCCATGCCATGCAGGTGCTTGGGAGCTGGAGCAGCTTGGGGTTGGTGTTGTGCTGCCAGCAGGGCAGTGTGAGTGCTGCCCAGGCATTGCCTCTGAGCCAGCTGCCTGTGAAGCAGGCAGGAATGGCTCTCCCCAGCAGTCAGACTGGGCTGGCCTGGCTCTGGGTGGTCTCCTCAGCATTCGCCTCAGCACAAGGATTAATCAGAAGATGTTTCTGGGACTCAGGCTGGCGAAGGGGTGGGGAGGGGAGAGTGATGGGAATGGTATTTGTGTCTGTGCTTAGCAGCCCTGCCGTGCTCTCACTGCCTTGCTTCTAAACAAGCACTTTGAGGTCTGGGCCCTGGTGCCTCTGATCTAGCAAGTGCCTTATTGATCAAGTCCTGCCATGTGATCCCCTGAGCTGCCTGGTGTTGCACAGGAGGGGCAAATTGCTCCTGGTGCTTTAAAGCACTCACAATGTTTTCAGTGCGTGGAGGCCCATGCGATAAATAAAGAGGCACAGCTGGGATGAGAATAGCAAAACGCAGAGGGATAATTAGCAGCTGGAGCACCACAAAGCAGCTCCTAGCCCAGGCCCTGGAGGAAGGTGATCCATTCATCATGTTGCTCTTTGGGCTGGTGCTGCAGCTCTGGGGTGCAAGGTATTGAATTACAGTCACTAGAAAATATTGTTTGGGGAACGGTGAGGAGAGCTGGTAAACAGCGTGCTGGAAGGTGACAGATACGTTTGCAGCTTCACACGGTGCTTTCACGATGAAAAGAGCCAGCTGGGGCTTTCCCCCCACTGCCCTGCCTGCCATGTCAGCACTGGCAGGCAGCAGGCTCTCTGCCAGGCCTTGCTGGGGCAGGCAGAGCCAGCAGCAGCCTAGCTGTGAGGAGACTTTTCTTTGAATCATTGTGTTGTTAGAGCGCAGCACTAACCGTGCCTGACCAAGCCCAAGCTTAATGGAGCACCATCTGTGCTTCAGCTCTTGTAGAACAAAAACACAGAGAGAGAGCTCTTAACACTGGCATTGGACATAGTCTAGGCTGGACAATGCTCTGGGTTCTCCTGCAGTGCCACAAAGACTCCTAGCTCAGAGCTGCTGTCAAGATCTGGGCATGGTTGGTGCTGAACATGAGCCAGCAACGTGCCCAGGTGGGCAGGAGAGCCAATGGCATCCTGGCCTGGATCAGGAAAAGTGTGGCCAGCAGGAGCAGGGAGGTTATTCTGCCCCTGTCCTCAGCACTGGTCAGGCCACACCTTGAGTGCTGTGTCCAGTTCTGGGCTCCTCAATTCAAGAGAGATGTTGAGGTGCTGGAAGGTTTCAAGAGAAGGGCAGCAAGGCTGGGGAGGGGCCTGGAGCACAGCCCCAAGAGGAGAGGCTGAGGGAGCTGGGGGTGTGCAGCCTGCAGAAGAGGAGGCTCAGGGCAGAACTCATTGCTTTTTACAACTACTTGAAGGGAGGTTGTAGCCAGGTGGGGTTGGGCTCTTCTCCCGGGCAACCAGCAATAGATTGAGGGGACACAGCCTCAGGCTGTACCAGGAGAGGTTCAGGCTGGATGTTAGGAGGAAGTTCTTGCCAGAGAGAGTGATTGGCATTGGGATGGGCTGCAGGGGAGGTGGTGGAGTCCCCATCCCTGGAGGTGTTCAAGCAAAGCCTGGATGGGGCACTTAGTGCCATGGTCTGGTTGATAGGCTAGGGCTGGGTGCTAGGCTGGTCTGGATGAGCTTGAAGGTCTCTTTCAAGCTGGCTGATTCTATGATTTTATGATTCTTTGGCAGAAGTTGCTATTCAAGAGCCACGTAGCCCTGGCACATGAGGTGCCTGAGCAGAGGAGCAGCTTCGGAGTGGGTGTGGTAGGGCATCTGCTTCCCTCCAACGTGGAGCTGGCTAAGGCAGCAGCTTTTGCAGGCTCTCTTCCTGCTCCAGAGCCGTACTGTGATTACAGGACAAACATAAAGTCGCTGAATCACTGTCAAAACCTAAAGTAAATAATTTGGCTCATAAAAAAAATCTGTCACCCACCCAAACCGAAGAAGGGTTATGACTTTGCATTCTCCCTTCCTGCAGCCAAGGGGAGAGTGTGGCACTACAGCACATGCCTGAGGAGCTGGCAGTGGCCAAAGTGGAACATTTCCTGCCCCCGGAGAGGCCCTTTTAGAGTTATTAGTCATAAGTTTGTATTTAACGTACTGATTAGCACCGAGGCTTGCAGACAGTCGCTGCCTGTGCATGTGAATTGAGTGGAGCATTATTATGTAGGGCCAGCATCAGCTCTGCTAGCCAGGAAGATTGATACACAGAATGGATCTTCTCAAGCTGTTTCTGAAAAGATTCACGACACTGCAGTGCAAGTGGCTTCCAATGGGAACCTCTGTGTACTGATGTCAGCATATATTTTATTCCCCTTGACTACAAGGGCTGCTTAGGTTATGAGCCTCCCACTGAAATGGACTGCATACAATTGCCAGATAATTGCTTCTTTTCCTTGTAGGCTGATGAAGTTATGATTCACCCCCGGCTCCCCCAAGAGCAGCAGTCACAGCACCATGGGTTGCTTATCTCTCATCCAGCTGTGCTCACTTGCTCTCCTTTCCACCTGGCACGGGCAGAAGGAAAGCCCCAAGAACAGAGGGCAGGGAGCAGCTGCTGAGCAGGGTTTTAACCCTGGGCTTGCTGCAGGACTGTGCAGGGCTGTGGGGTGCTGCGGCAGGCAAGCAGGCTGGGATGATGCAGCAGATTCAGCTGCAGAGGGATGCTGATGATGAGCTGCTCTGAGTATCCATCCTTGGCAGGTGCTGCAGCCTAGATCCTCCTGCCTGCCTCTGCCCAGAACCACACAGTCCTTTTCTGCTGCTTGTGCTGGTGCTGAGGGCAGAGGATGTGTGGATTCTTTCAAATCTTGTGCTGAGTGTATCTAGCTGCACTGAAGGCTCAGGAGGCCTCGGTAAGGAGTGTGTCTCTTTGCTCTCATCTGTACAATCTGCATCCTCTTCTACATAGCCCCTCTTGTCCCCAGTCTCTGGTAACTAATGCAGGACCTGCAGCCCTGCCTGCAAGATCTGTGCAGTGCTGGGGCAGCCTGCAGTGGTTTCAGTGTCAGCCTGCGAGCTCTGCTAGGGGGCACAACGCTGACTTACGCCACTGCAGTCTGGCCCTCCAGTTACTGTGGTTAGCAGATCCTGGAGTTAACAGGGGCAAGCTCAAGCCATTTCCAGAGCAATGCCTGGCTCCTGGAGAGCTGCAAAGCCCAGATGTGAAGCCCTACCAGCCTGCCTGGTGGGCTGCAGCAGTACCCAGCCCTCAGTGGTGCCTCTTTCCAACAGCAGCAGCTGAAAGCAGCGTGGAGTGGAGAGTTATCCACTGCTGACAAATGTAGAGCAAGGCACGCTGGCACCGGCGGCCTGAATTATTCATGTCCCTGACAGGTTCTGAATTCAGTGCAGCACTGTTGCAAGCGAGCCAACAAAACTCCCTGTTCCATGAGTACCAGCAGTCAAAACACAAACCACTGGGTATGAAATGTGAGAAGAAACAATATTTGGTGCATCACAACCTGATGTAAATAGCTCCTCCACGCTTGTTTTGCATCATGCCTGAATCCTTGGGCATGTCCCTCTCCTAAAGGCACTACAGGTAGAGTGAAGAGGGAGAGAAGGACATCAAAACCGATGCAAGATAAATGCATTTTGGCTGACTTGGACAGGGACAGGTATAAACAGGGGTGTGAGAGAAGAGACAAGCTCCTCTGTTCAGAGGATGTGATGTCCTAGCGTCACAACAACACAGATCTAGATGCTGTATTTAGTAGGCTTTTTCCTGTCTGGAGAGGAGGAACTGGAAATATGCTCTAGGAACATAAAGCCTTTGCAAACTGCTGTCCAAATACTGCCTCATCCACTGTGACATGTTGCCAGCTCATCTGATGCTCTTCATTCTCCTCTGCTACCAGACCCAAAACTTCTGGTAGCCAGGGGGAAATGCACCAACACCTCCTTCGCATGGAGCTCATGATTCCTCCAAGAAAATGGGAGCAAATTATAATACCCTATTCAAGCCCAGGCTTGTAGAAAGTTGTTGACATTTACTTTGCCACAGCAAGATGCCTCATTTTCAGTATCATAAGTCATTTTTATGGCCTCACCAGCAAAACATTGCACTCTTTTGTTCTCTGTCTTGCATGATGAACACACACACACACACAAATCCCTTTCAGAAAGGCTGGCAGAGTCCTAATCTTCCTCCCAGTGAGTATGCCAGGCACATCTTGATTAAGGAGGGGAACCTCACTGTTTCCCTTCCCACTTGTGGCTGCTGACAGTAGATGTTGTCACTGCAGTGCTCTGTTGGGTCACATACTCAGAGTGTAGGTGTGTTTGCAGCAGCTAATGACAAACGTGAAGTCACCTCTGTTGCAGCACAAGATGTGTCGTGCTAGCAGCAAATGTCTACATGAGCCTCTGCAGGGTAATTCTGCAGGAGACTTGGAGTTCATTTGTACTTCATGCCCTTTTTTTGGAGGGGAGGTGTTGTTTTTTTTTTTTTTTCCTCTTGGCCAAATTACATTTTCTAACACTTGTGCAGATGTTCCTGTGCGAGGGTGCCACAGAGGAGCACAGTTTGGAAGCCACCAGTTCTTGAGTGGCTGTGACATGTGTGCTCCCAGCACGCAGAGCTGCCCTGTCAATACGGATCAGAGTTAAACAGGATTTCTCTGCTCTGTTCTTGCACCCAGGAGGAGTGCTTTGGTATCTGGGGGAGGATCATTGAGCAGGGGGAGGAAGAGGAAGAAGGAGTTGCCAGGACCGTGCACCCTGCAGTGGCCAAACTGATGGCCATAGACAGGAATTGGGCAGATCTGCTCCACTGATCCTTGTGAAGGCAATTTTGGGACTTGAAACAGGCTCCACAAGGGTCAAAGGATGTCAGGGACCTAAAAAGCTCATCGAGTCCAACCTCCCTGCCAGAGCAGGACCAGACAATCTAGCTCAGGGCACACAGGGACACATCCAAACAGGCCTTGAAGGGCTCCACAGAAGGAGACTCCACAACCTCTTTGGGCCAGTGGGTCCGTTCCAGTCAAGAAGTTGCCCCTTGTGCTGAGCTGCAACCTCCTGCTCCATCCCACACTCCCTGAGCTTGCTCACTTGGATGTCATGGGAGATGGTGTCAAAGGCCTTGCCTATTGACAGGTGTGTGTAGTTGAGTGTGCAACGCTCAGTGAGGCTGCTCAGTGCCCACTAAACCAGAGAGTGAAGGCTCCAGGATGTCACCTCAGGGAGGAGAGGGCTCCTGTGTCCTTTGTGTGTGGCAGGTTTATAAACCTCTTAGAAATGTTCCTAATAAGAATGAGAAGAAGGGAGCAGGGACAGAGATTTCTCAGTGGATATTTAGAAAGCTTTCAGTGCTCTGTCGTTGGCATTTAATTACTGGTCTCTAATCCTTCAGCAGAGAGGTGTCTTCTGCAGTCTTGTCAGAATAGACTGTTTTAAATGAATCAGGAATTAATAATGTCCCTTTGTGTTAAAGGTCGGCAACAAACAGCTCTGAGCAGCAGATCCCCCAGGATGCTTGGAACAAGGGACTGAAAAGAAATAGAACAAAACAATAAAAGATCCTTGGTTCACTGCGGGCTTGCTGCAAGGACTCATGCGTGGAGAAGAGGAGGCTCAGGGCAGAGCTCATTGCTCTCTACAACTACATGAAGGGAGGCTGTAGCCAGGTGGGGTTGGGCTCTGCTCCCAGGCAACCAGCAACAGAACGAGGGGACACAGCCTCAAGCTGTGCCAGGGAAGGTTCAGGCTGGATGTCAGGAGGAAGTTCTGCTCAGATAGATTGATTGGCATTGGAATGGGCTGCCCAGGGAGGTGGTGGAGTTGCCATCCCTGGAGGTGTTCAAGCAAAGCCTGGATGGGGCACTTAGTGCCATGGTCTGGTTGATTGGCTAGGGCTGGGTGCTAGGTTGGGCTGGATGAGCTTGGAGGTCTCTTCAAATCCTGGCTGATTCTATGATTCTCTTTGATGAGCCTGGGAGCAGAGGGAGAATCTCTGCTGAGGTGAAGCTGCTTTGGCTGTCTGCTGCTGGTGAAGCAGTGTGAGCTGAGCTGGGTGAGCTGTGCTGTAATCCCTGCCTCATCTGCATCATTTCATCATTTTTTAACAAGCAGAGTATAGTTTAGTGTCAGAGTGGCTTTGTTGCTGTGGGTCTGGTTCTGAGGAGCACTGGCCACTGGATGCCCCATTATCTTTTAGCTCATGTGTGTATGGAGCACTTCATCTCATGTTTCCTGTAGCTTATGGCCCATATCCAATAGTGGATTCTATGATTCCATCTGCATTTCTTAGGGAAGAGAGGGAAAACCAGTGGTCAGATTTCTCTTAGGATTGCTTTCACAGGCTAAGCTCTTTTATTAAATTACATCTAGCTGAGGATTTTCTGATCAAGGCAAGGCAGGTGGGAGGCTGGGTCTCTGTCAGGCTCCTTGGTCTTGTTCATCTGGTTGTAATCCCATTAATAATCAGTGTGCATTTCCTGCACTGCATTTGATAGAGAGCATCAAAAGTGGTCACAGCTTGCTTTGCTGCACAGTTTATAATTTACCCATCCAGAAGTACCAGTGAGCCCTGCATTGTCCCCACCACTGCCCTCCCCCATGGCCATGCTTGACCCTTGCCATGCTGTGTCTGGGCAATGATTGCAGCGCAGTCACCTGTGCCTGCCCCCTGGAGATGTCTGTTGTCAGGAGCTCAGGGTTATGCAAGTGCTCCCCGGGGTGGGGGGGGTGGGGTGGGGTGGAATCACTGGAAAGCAGGGATTTATTTGTCTGGCAATAATTGAGAAGCTCATTTTATTCCAGTAAGGATCTTTCAACCACAATCAATTTCACATGCCATAATAAATAATGGAGGTCAGCAGAGCACTGCGAGTGCTTCGGCAAGCTCTGTTGACAATGTTAAAATGCAATAAACGGCAGAGAGATGCAGCTCTGCATGAGTGGGTGTACATTAATACTTGTTTAGAGAGTGCTTGATTGGCAGGCCTGCTTCTTTTAGGATCTTTCTTAGGGAAAAATGCTTTGTGAGAATGTGGCCAGCAGGACCAGGGAGGCACTGCAGACAACCAAGAGTGCAGAAGAACCTCTCTGGAGCATCCCTGCTTTGCCTCCTCCTTGTGCTGCCATATGCAGTGCTCTGGAATACAAACCATGAAAAACGATTAAGTGGATTAATTAAGTAATGTTTGCATGGGACCTGGGAAATATAAAGCACTCTATAAGCAGATGAATTAGCTCATGTTTACACACTGCTTTGTAAATATAAAGGCAGAATGGCACTGCTAAGTGTTGCTATTAATGAAGTTTTCACTGTTTGTAAGATTCACCAGGGGCCCCCCTGCTCTGCACCAGCATTTCCTTTCCCAGTTTGGCATCCTGGCTCACAAGCTCCACAGCAGTGAATGCCAGGGATAGTTGGGGGTGTGTGTGACCATCCCTGTCCTATGGGAACACAGATGGGGACAGACTGCCTAGAGCCTGCTTGACATGGGCATGGCCACAAAGCAGTCAGGCTGATGGTGAAGCTGAGAGTGGAAGCTGCAGGTTTCCTGGCCTTGATGTGTTGCTGCTGGGAGCTGGGAGCTGGTCCCTGCCATCCTAGAGTGTTCTGAGTGTGCACCTGGGCTCTTTGAGCATGGAGGGCTTGGGATTATTGCTTGGTGCAGTGAGCAGCATGCAATGGCCATGCACCTTGTGCTACCAACAAGCAAGCAGCAGTTGCTATCTCATTTGTCTCTTTTAGCTGTATGTGGCAGCTGTTAAGAAGGGCCCATGTGGATTCCACACTTGGGTGTCATTTAGATGCAGTGGTTTCAGAGCAGCTCTGCAGCATGTGAAACCCTTTAATCCATTTATTTCCTGAGGACCACTGCAAATAGCTCAAAAAGGCTGAAGCACCAACGAGGAGCTATTATGACCTCTTTATTTATGTCCAGTGAAGTGCAATAAGAGATCCAAACCACCCCCTGTGACCAATAAATGCTGCAAAGAATTAAAAGCTGCCTTTCATCTTTCTAATTTTCTTTGTCCAGTCAAGTCTGTGGGGCTCAAAACCAATTCAGCAGTTCCTGTGTTACACTTAGAATAACTTCTCCAGTTTCTTATCTTGTACTGAACAGCAGAGTAGATAACTTGCTAGCCATTAAAAAGCTGGTAGGTTGCTATCCCCTTGTCTTCTGCATATGCCTGCTATTTCCTGCAGAAGCCAGGGGGTTTTCCTGGCAGGTCTGTGGGGTTCCCACACAACCACTGCAAACTCAATTCAATCTTGTTCTGCAGAAGAGCGGGGTGATGTGAAACTAACCCAGCATTTATTAGCAGATAGAAACTTCTCTGGCCTACGTATTTATCTGGTTAAATAATGAGAGCAGGATTTCCTATGCCATAGGCAGAGACACCTCCCACTAGAACAGGTCACTCAAGACCTCATTCAACCTGGCCTTCAACACCTCCAGGGAGGTTGTGAATCACAGAATGTGACCAAAGATCACATTCTGTGCTTCTGTGATCCACAACATCCCTGGGCAACCTGTGCCAGTGTCTCACCACCCTCACTGCAAACAACTTCCTCCTAACATCCACTTTCAATCTCCCCTCTGCCAGATCAAACCCATTCCTCCTCATCCTGTCATTGCAAGACCTTGTCAATAGTCCCTCCCCAGCCTTCCTGTAGTCCCCTTCAGATACTGAAAGGCCACTCCAAGGTGTCCTGGAAGCCTTCTCCAGGCTGCAGAGCCCCAACTCTCTCAGCCTATCCTCAGAGCAGAGCTGCTGCAGCCCTCTGAGCATCTTGGTGGCCTCCTCTGGACTGACTCCAACAGTTCTGTGTCCTTCTTGTGCTGGGGGCTCCAGAACTGTACACAGTACTCCAGGTGGGGAAGGTGCAAGGACATGCTGTCCCTCCCCAGGAGATCCAAGTCCAACGAAGGTTGGCAACTCTAGGAGCTAAGGCAGGCAGGCAGGCAGGCTGCTGATAATGACATTGCCTTTGACACATACATCACTGACTTCTTCATCTGTCATAGAGCAGTGCCTTTACCATCTGCTGTGACTTTAAACTTGGAGATGGGCTTCCCAGTGCCTTTCCCCCACTTCTGTTCATCTCTCTTTTTGCATCTTGGTCTTTTCAGAGAGCAGAAAGGTGTGAAGAGCCGAAGGCTTATGGGAAGGGAATGTAGTTCTTCTCTGGATGGCAGCCAGCACCTCACAGCTGGCACCAAGAGACCTCCTGTCTGCAGCCTTTGCCCTGCCCTGTGCCAGGGAGCTGTGCTGATGTGCCTAGGGGCACATAACTGACAGGGTGTAAGGGCAGGGATCTGAGAGGAGCTCAGAGCAAACGTCTTTCTTCAGCTGCTCTTTCAGATGCTTGGAGGGCAGTGGCTTGTTTCCAGCATGGGCAGGGGTCCTTGCCACACGCTGGTCTGTGCTTGTTTATTGACTCTGCTTTTGCAGGGCCCTGATGTATGCTGTCCACCAGCACTTTGGTGAAAATAAGCTTTCTGAAATAGTCAGGAGATGAAAGCATTGAGTTTGCCTATTCACTGTATCCTTGGTTGATTCTGACAACTTCTTCCTCAGGTTCAGTGGCAAAGGTGGAGAGCAGCAGAGCTGTGGCGGCTGCAGTTCTGCAGGGAGGGAAGAAGAGTGCCAGATGCAGGGAGGCTTGGAGCAGGAGGGCAGTCCCGTGGCAGTGGGGATGCTCTGTGACACCTGGATGCCAGGCAGAAGGAGATGGTTTTAAGGAACATCTTTATTAGGGTGCTCTACTCAGCATCAAAGAAACGTCAGGGCTGCTCTGAGTCCCTGCCTAAGGCACTAAACTGGGCTGTCATTCAGCAGCCTGAAAACAAACCAGAAGTCCTGGAAAGGTTTCTTTTTTTCCACGTTTAATTGCCCTTTTTGCTTTGTAAACATAAAGGTTGAAGCTTAAACTCTGACAGCTCCAGTAGCCTTTTTCTTATCTCTTCCAAAAGAAAAAAAAAAAAAAAAAGACATTCAGTTTGTTAGGTTTTTCTTTTACTGCAGCCCAAAATCTCACAAAATCTGCACAACATTTTTTTTTTTTTTTTAAAAGCCCATCGAAGCATTTCAGTGTTTACTTTGGGAAAAGCTCTTTAGCTCACAAAAAAAAGACAAAAACTTGGAGCCTGAAGAGCCAAGACCTTTGCCCATAGCAATGCAACATAAAAAATGCTTGGCCAAAAGAGGCAGGACAAGCAATCAACATTCCACCTTCTCACTGGGAGCAGATTAAAGCATGCTTATCTGCTCCTGCTGTTGTTCCAGGAAGAAACAAAAGACCAGAGAGGGGAGAAAAGCAAGTGTTAAAAAGCAAAAGTGGCTCTATCATAGCAGCCTGAAAAGTGCCTGAGTTTAGTTCTTCCTTTGAGAGGGGCTCAAAGAAGGTCTTCCCTGGGGTGGTGGAGCTGCAGGCTGTGCTGCCCCTTCCATGTGCCTGCAGGAGACAGGGAGTGGGGGCTCGTCCTGCCCCCAGCCCAGCCCCTGCTCCTTGCACTGTGCTCTCCCACACACAGAGCCCTGGCTGTGCTCAGCCACCTCTGGCTCGCTGAGCTGTTTCGATTAACTGGTGACAGGGTGATCAATATTCTCTTGTACTTCAGCCCCTCAGCACACGTGCAGTCTGCAGGAGCAGCAGATCTAGCAGGTCAGGGGTCTGGGCCAGATGGAGAAAGATTTTCCCTGCCTGTTCTCCCTGGCACTTTCCCATTTGCTGGGGCTCCATGCAGGATGTTCTGTGATCCCGGAGTTAGCCCTTCCTTCATCAAGTGCAACGTGCTCTCTGTCTCTGTAAGGACAGCCTCTTAGACTGTGCCTAAAAGCAGGCCTTAATCAAGAGCAGTGCAGGGGATTCATGTTTGCTGGCAGAATGCTGTAGGTGTGATCCAGCACCAATTATTTTATGGCATCTGAGTTGTTGCACTTTGCTGTGTGCTGGAGATGACTGCAACCAGGCTGGTTCAGAAGATTTCAGCTTTTCATAGGGGGAACAGAAACGTCGAAAAATCCTTGAAGCACATTTTGAGCAAATCCTTTGATTCAAATTGCAAGCTTGAAATGGCAAATGGGAGAGAGAAGCTTCAGGAGAATTTGTGTCTATCACAGATCCTTCGTCTCCTCATTGTCATCAGTAAGGAGGCAACAGTGATTGGCAAACTCTAATTACCATTTAGGCTGCGGAGCTGAGCGCAGGCAGGGCTGTGCTTTGTGGTGCTTGAGGAATAGCTGTCACAGCTGTTACAGTGAATATGTCTCTCTTAAGTTTTCCATCTTCTCTATTCTTCCAGTTTGCCCAAAATTAAATACTGGTGTTATTCAGGTGGGGCTTTCAACAAGGTGTTGGAAGAGGACAGCTCTGCAGCAGATCAATTTATCATTCTCCTTCTTGCAACAGCCCTGTTCATGGGTACTAGTCATGAAGCCCCATGTTTTCTTCTTTTTTTGCTTTGTAGCCATCACATCTCACTTCTTCTTCCTTCTGCATCCATGCACCAAAAGTCTTGCCTGGTCCCCTTTCTCCTGGCTGATAGTGGTGGGTCATAGGGAAAGCAGGAGGAGTGTTGCTCTCTCTGAAGATTTGCTGTCTGCCCCAGAGGGTGCTCTGTGGATGAGGTTGGTGGCCTTTGCTTTCCTTTTTTTTTTCAGGCTGCTTAGGGATCTGCTGGAGAAGGTCCAGCAGAGGGCTACAAGGATGCTGAGGGGAATGGAGCACTGCCTGAGGAGAAGAGGCTGAGGGACCTGGGGCAGCTTAGTCTGCAGAAGAGAAAACTGAGAGGGGATTGAATCAGTGTTTATAAATCTCTGAGGGCTGGGGGTCAGGAGGGGGAGACAGGCTCTGCTCACTGCTCCCTGGGATAGGCCAAGGAGCAATGGATGGAAGCTGCAGCACAGGAGGTTCCAGCTTAACACAAGGGGCAACTTCTTGCCTGGGTGGGTCCCAGAGCACTGGCACAGGCTGCCCAGAGAGATTGTGGAGTCTCCTTGTCTGGAGCCTTTCCAGGCCTGTCTGGATGTGTCCCTGTGCGCCCTGAGCTAGATTGTCTGCTCCTGCTCTGGCAGAGGGGTTGGACTTGATGACCTCTTTGGGTCTCTTCCAACCCCTGACATCCTGTGAGCCTGTAGAGGTGTTCAAGTAAAGTCTGGATGCGGCAATTAGTGCCATGGTCTAGTTGATTAGATAGGGTTGGGTGCTAGGTTGGACTGGATGATCTTGGAGGTCTCTTCCAGCCTGGCTGATTGTATGATTGTGTGATTCTATGTTTCTATGACTGTATGATTGTGTGATTCTGTGTTTCTATGACTGTATGATTGCGTGGTTCTGTGTTTCTATGATTGTGTGGTTCTATGTTTCTATGACTGTGTGGTTCTATGTGCTGGCTTCCTGCCTTCACCATTTCCCGCGGTGTAACGGTGGATGCGAATTTAAGCAGAGGTGTCCAGGTGCAAGCAGAGGATCCCTGTGTGGATGCTCCCTAGTTTTCACTGGAGCCCATGACTCTCCTCTTCAATTAGCCCCATTTGAGCTGCTTGCTCTTGTTGTCTATCTCCCTCAGCCCATCAGCTACTTAATTTCTGTCTTGCAAGATGCTTGGCTGATAAGCGCCTTAGCTCCTGGCCAGGCAGCGCAGGCTTGTTCGCTGCCAGCCACCTGATGATGATTAGACTGCAGTTTTGATGGTTGTTTCCTGCTTTGCAAGCCCAAACAGATGGCTTCCTGCTCCCACTGCAAGCTTTGACTTTCACAGCGCTTCGTGGCTTGGCCGAAATGGCAGTTGTGTAGTCTGCACATGTGAGGCTTCTCAAGGGGATCCTTGCAGAGGGAGAGGAGTGGCTGCGTCCTCTAAGGGCCCTGCAGAGTTGGGATCCACTTCAGGGAGTACAGAGCTTGTTTGTTGGATGCAGTTCTCCGAGCTGCAGTTTTGTTCACCAGCTTGTATGGCTGTTGCTGATGGCTGTCAGCATCATAGAATCATAGAATGGTTTAGGTTGGAAGGGACCTCAAAGCTCATCTAGTTCCAACCCCCCACCATAGGCAGGGGCACCTTCCACTAGAACAGGTCTCTTAAGGTCTCATCCAACCTGGCCTTGAACACCTCCAGGGAGGTTGTGGAGCACAGAAGCACAGAATGTAGTTGAAGATTCTGTGCTTCTGTGATTCACAACCTCCTTGGGCAACCTGTGCCAGTGTCTCACCACCCTCACTGCAAACAACTTCCTCCTAACATCCAATTTCAATCTCCCCTCTGCCAGTTCAAACCCATTTCTCCTTGTCCTGTAACTACAAGACCTTGTCAATAGTCTCTCCCCAGTCTTCCTGTAGGCCCCTTTCAGACCATATTTAGGCTCAATATTTTAGAGAAGAACTAGTGTCATGGCTGGTAAGAGATGCTGCTCTCAGATGTATGGTATAGAATCAGGATGCTGTATGGGTGAAGAATGGACAACCACAAGATCTTTCTAAGAACTAGAGAGCAGAACTCTTTCTGTCATGAAGCAAAGAATCATTCTGTGTTTGCCAACTATGTTGCTGTGTGTCTGTATGGATTTAGCAAGGGAAAAGACTTGGTTAGGGTTTGTGGGCAAAAGGGCAAAGGAATAAGGAGCCTGCAGTGGCATGGTAATGGATTTACTCTCTATTAACTCTGATTAACTCCTGGGACAGTTTTCAGTTCTCCCATGTCAAGTTTTGATATCTATCTGTATTGGACCCTAAGTGGATCTGTATTTACAGTGCAGGGTACTTGACTGGGCTGCTTCTGTCCCTGCCATATGTGGGGCTTAGACCAGTGACAGGAGCCCTCCATGCCCTGGCCTCAAGTGGCTCCACCTTGACAGGTCTGTGGACTTGGGAAGCATCCTGACTGCCTTGTGAAGATCTTTGAAGTGTGTGGTCATCAACCAGCCACTGCCTGCCAAAAGCCAGCAGCTCTCCAGCACCTAGCCCTGTAAGAAAACAGCTCCTTCTTAGGAAAGAAAAAGCCTTCATCATTCTTGGCTTATTGCAGTGCATGACAACAACTGGCAGCCTGCTCACATGAGCCAATTTATTAACTAAATCTCATTTACTAACTGGGAAGAAGTGTGGCTGCTGAATACAAATGAGGTTGGGCTTCAGAGCTGCCCAGGTGCCAGGCAGCTTCCTTGGCCCATTTGTCCTTGTGTCAATGGCACTGCCTGTAAAACACCTCCCTTCTGGATATGATTGGGTTGCTGAGCTCAGCCTAGTGAGTGGAGGACCCCAGCCTCAGCAGAAGCCTCCTCTCTGTGTGCTGAGCTGGAAGTGGTCTGTTGCAGCTCAGAGGAGCACATTGCCAACACTGCCAATCATTTCTTCCAAGCTGTGTGCCCTAGCCAGAAGGGACAACTTTAGGATGGGCAAAGGCTTTGCTGGGAGGTGGATGAGCCTCTTCAGCAAAAGGGTTTACAGCAGGGCTAGTGGGGCACACATCAGGGGCAGGATTTGGGGGAAGGACAGAGAGGATGCCCAGAGAGGTTGGGGAGTCTGCTTTGGAGACTTTCAAGACCCATCTGGATGTGTTCCTGTGTGACCTGCCCTAGGTGACCCTGCTTTGGCAGGACTTGATCTCTGGAGGTCCCTTCAAACCCCTACCAGCCCCCCTGGGCCTGTTCAGTCTGGAGAAGAGAAGGCTCCAGGGAGACCTTAGAGCAGCCTTCCAGTGCCTGAGGTGGGCTACAAGAAAGCTGGGGAGGGCCAGGAATTTTTGGAAGAGCTTGTAGTGAAAGAATGAGGGGCAGTGACTTTGAGCTGGAAAAGGGCAGATTGAGACTGGAGATTAGGGAGAAATTCTTGACAGTGAGGGTGGTGAGACACTGGAACAGGCTGCCCAGGGAGGTTGTGGATGCCTCATCCCTGGAGGTGTTGAAGGCCAGGCTGGATGAGCCCTTGAGCAACCTGCTCTGGTGGGAGGTGTCCCTGCCCATGGCAGAGAGATTGGAACTGGATGGTCTTTGAGGTCCTTTCCAACCTGAAGCATTCTATGAATATCTCCAGACAAGTCCAGTCTGCTGCTTGCCTCCTCTTCATACCCGCCTCCAGATTTAGTGGTTTCTCCCAAGCAAGCAAAATAACAATAAAGATAATTCTTTTAAAACTGATTATCTGAAAGTACAGATTGTCAAGCTTTATGCTGTTGGATAAATCAAACTAACTGCAGAGAGTTAATTTGCCTGACCATAAAGTGGATTCAATAAATGTAAACCAAAACTAATTGGTTCTATTCCATACAAATTTAATCATACTATAAAATGTGATCAATGCAAATAAAAAGCATTGAGTAGGTTAAGTGTCAAGAATCTATAAAGGGGAAAAAAAATGTAAGTCTCATGTTCCTCTTTGCAGGGGCTGGGAACTGGATGGGTTTCCTTCTCTGTGCTGACCATCTCACAGTGAGGTCCCCTCCAAACACACCAAGGGCTGGTGCCTGTGCCACACTTTCTGTGTCAGAAGTCACTTGGCCCTCAGTTTCAGCCCTCCCAGGATGAAGCTGTTGGTAGAAAGCTTCTGTGACCCTTCGGATGCTGTGCTCAGGCACAAACCTGATGGAACAAGGCAAGCAAAATGCAGGCTGACAGCCCCAGCCTGTGCAGGCTGTCCTACAGCAAAGGGACAGCTGGCACCTTCAGGAGGCCCAAACATAGACCCTGTCCCAGTGCTGATGCCAGCCTGAAGGGTGCCTGCAAAGCACCAGGCCTTCTGCTGCTGGGCTCTGTTGCACCCTGGCACCCTTCCTTCCCTTCCAGGTAGTGATGGTACTGGTGGGACACAGTTTTCTTACCCTCTTCTGGGCTCCCTGTGCCTCTCTGCTCCCAGAACAGCCACCTCCAGAACAGCTGACATCATGGCTCTGCCAAGCCTGGTCAGGGTCTCAGGCACTGTCCAGAGCTCCCCAACTCCTTCTCTAGAGCCCAAAGCTTCATCTGAGGATGGGAAGGAGCACTGTGCCATCTCCTGGGGCTCACCTGCTGTGTACCCTGTGAGTTGAACCTCTTCAGTTGATGTGCAATTGCCAAGTCAGCCATCTGGTGAAGGAGGCTGCCAGAACAGGAGCAACAGCTCTGCCACAGCATCCTAACAGTGGTTCAAGGCAAATCAGATGCAAGCAGCTCAACTGAAACCTTATAAATTAATCTGTGGAAAGACCTGCAGTGAGAGGCTGATGTAGGCTATGGTTGTGGTGATGCCTGGAGTGTGGCTGGGATTGCTGCAGTTGCTGCTCAACTGGAGAGCTGCTAAATCCCTCAGTTTCCCCATGTGGATGTCCAAGTTGGACAAGACACAGAGGAAGGCACCCACAGCTCAGCAGAGAGGAGATATGGGGAAGGAGGGAAGGGAAAGGAAAGGAGCAGCAGGAGATTAAAGGATGCAGCTTTAGGTCTGCAGGCCTAGGACCTCTCCGGTCCCTATGGCTGGGAGCTGTGGGCACACCACTGGAGGAAGTGCTGAGCTTGCAGAGAGCAGTGCTCTCATGGAGGCCTCTGAGATCCCAGCAGAGGTGGGGAACAATTGAGCTGGGATTGCTTTGGGGATTACCTCTCTGGGAGCGGAGAAGCCCTGTGGAATCACACCCACTGCCCTTATGCTGGGGTGGCAGCCATGCTGGTTTGCCTGCTGCTGGCCCTGAGTTTCCAGGGGATTCAGAACTGGGAGCTTCTTGCTGTGCCTGACAAGTGAGCTTCCTCTCACCTCCTTTCTCTCTCCTCTCAAACTTTTGAGGGTAGGTTCCAGTATCTCATAAAAACCCACGTTCATATCATAATTCCAGCCTGCAGAAAGCCCTTTCCATGCAGGGGCCAGGCTGCATACAAATTGCTGCTCTAAATCTCTGGCTACAATAAGGAAACTTCAGATGCTGACAGTTTACTTGATAAATACCTAATATAGCTTAAATAATTATTTAATGCAGACAAATGGAAAAAGAGAGCATCCATATGCAGTACTGGAGTAAATTACAGCTTGCAACTTGTCGGACAATGGCAGCAGCAGCTCTAAGGAAGGGCTCCAGCACAGCCTGGGAGGAAGGGCTCAGGGTGGGTGTGCTAAGGGAAGGCTCAGCCAGGAGGTGAGTGTTGGTGCCGTGGTGCAAGAGCAGCCCCAGGACAGGCCAGTGCTGGCAGGAGCTGGTGAGGGCTCATGGGCAGCATCTGGTGCAGGCAGCCTTTGCACAGACCTCTGTGCAGCAAGCAGCTCTTCTCTTTCCATCCCATCCCAGAGCTTGGCTATGGGCACTGCTTGCTGCCTCCTCCCCTGAGCAGAGCTAAGTGAACTCAGGGGTCCCTGCAAGTGGGCAGCGGGGACCCATCCCCATGGGCAGCACAGGGAGCTCCCCATAAGCTGAGCAAGCTCCAAGTGTCAAGGGCACTGCTCTGACAGCAGCAGAGCTGCTCACTTCTGGAGCTGCTTTTGTGGTGTTTGGGAGCTCTCAGCTGTGCCACCTTTGAGCCCCATCGAGCCCCACGGTTAATGATCGCTTGTGGGCTTGCTTTGCTCTGGGTGCTCAGTGGGTGTCCTGCCTGAGCTCTGACAGATCACAGAGGCTGCCCTTGGCCAAGCTCCCGTTTGCTGCCCTGTCAGCCTTGCAGCAGGGGAGGGCTGCAGCTGTGCCCCTTCGTGCAGCGGAGGATAAACACAGTGGCAGAGATGGAAGATAAGTGGCAATAAAAAGTAAAATGCGGAGTCCTTGCCCTTTAAAACATATTAGGTGGTTTATGAAAAAAAAAAAACCCAAACCAACAACTCAGTGTTTTTAGGATGTGTGTGGAATTGTTCAGCCTGTAGCCCTTAAGGAATCTGACCTTGAAGAGAAGAAATACAGCTGTGAGCAGCTTTGGAAATGCTCTGGGAGCCAACAGACCGGGCAAGTGCTCTTGCTTATTGATTCGCAGTAGGGGAGCCTTGTTAGGCTGGCATGGCTTGGGGAGGCAGCTCCAGCTCCAGCACTCCTCCTGCTAGCAGATAAACTCCATGTGCAGTCAGAGGCAGAGAACTTGGGGGTAGAAATATCAAGTGTCTGCTGAGATTTGCAGGGATCCTTAATCTCCTGGCAGTCAGGATGGGCTTGGCTGGTCCTGGACAGAGAAGCTGTTACAAATTATGCAAAACTAATAATCAATAGGAATTTTGATGTCCAGGTGAAGATTGTTAATAACCTTAGAGTTTTACCGCATCTGGCAGAATTTAATTGCCATTTGCAGCATGGGCTCTGCAGCCCTGCACTGGTGGCAGCAGCAGGATGAGGAGGAATGAGTTTAAACTGGCAAAGGGGAGATTTAAATGGGATGTTAGGAGGAAGTTGTTTGCAGTGAGGGTGGTGAGACACTGGCACAGGTTGCCCAGGGACGTTGTGGAGCACAGAAGCACTGAATGTGGTCTTTGATCACATTCTGTGCTTCTGTGCTCCACAACCTTCCTGGAGGTGTTGAAGGCCAGGTTGGATGAGGCCTTGAGCGACCTGTTCTAGTGGGAGGTGTCCCTGCCTGTGGCACAGGGGGGTTGGAACTGGCTGAGCTTTGAGGTCCCTTCCAACCTAAACCATTCTATGATTTGTTCTGTGATTCTGTAGACAAGCAGAAGTTACAGGTCCAACTGGCAAGAGCAGCTCCTAATTTGGGATACTTCTGTTTTCAGGGAGCCTGGGGAAAGAGCCAGGTCTTGCCTTCTGCTGAAATAGCTCAGTCTTTCTAAGGGAGGAATGACATCCTTCCTGCCTCAGGATGATAGTGGAAAACAGTGGCCCTGCAGATTCCTTTCAGAGTAATGAGCAGGCAGAGACAGCTGTGATGTGAGCCTGGGGAGCCGAGCAGTAGCCCTTCTCACTTTAAATTTGTTCTCAGAGGAAATAGAGCTGGCTCCTGGTGGGGAGGGATAACCAGAAAATCGATCCCTGTGTTTGCTGCTGCCGGGAGCCAGGATCTCCATGTGCTCTGGGCTCTGGCAGAGAAAATATAAACAAGCTCCAGTTTTGTGTCTGACCAAGGAGATGTAAATCAAACACGTTGTGTTGAAGCCTTTTAAACGTTTTGACATTTTCCAATCCATCAAGGCCCTTAATTGTATTTTGAGTGAGTTGCTCTACATGTAAATACCAGTTAATGTTGAAATTGTTTATAGCTGAATTGTCTCTTTATGCAAATCGTGTTCCAAGATCACAGAGCTCCTGTTGCAGGATAAAAATGTCTCTTTTGTTTAACGCTAGAATGTTTTCTTTGGCTGCTGGGGCTTTCACAGACCTCGTGGCTCTTCCTCGGTGCCAGAGCAGGGCAGGTGCCAGCCTCACAGGAGGGTATTTCGGGCTGCAGGCATGGGAGCAGCCAGGTTCAGGCTGTGATGGCTGCCCCAGTTGCTCCTGCTGCAGAGTCAGCTCCTGGAGCTGCCCCCAGGGATTGTGTCAAGTGTTAGATTTCTGCCTGCTTTGCCTGTGGGCTCTGGTAGCCTCTGCAGACATAGTGAAGCCTGATGTCTCTCTCTGCTCAGCTGCAGCAGGTGTGCTGGTGGTGCCAAGCACATGGCAAGCACCCGTCAGGCTTCCCTCTCCTTCCCTGCCTGGCTCAGCAGAACCCCTGTGGCTCTGGGTTGTGGGCAGGCCAGTCCCTGTTTGCTGGGGGATGCTGTTCCTGGGATCCCTCTCTCTGGCCCAGGTGCTAATTCATGATTCTGTGTGGAAGGCAGCAGGCATTAAACCCATTGCTGCTGGGTGAAAAATGAAGAGAAATCAACATGCTGCTCCCGCCCCTGCTGTGCCTAAGCAGTAATCAGGAGCATCACCTGGAGATAAATCTCTTCCTGCTGTACACAGAAGAGGAGGAGATTCTGTGGCTTTCCTCCAAGTTCCACCAAGGGGGAACACATGCAGCTTACTGGCTCACCCCTGATGAGCGCTGGAGTGTTGGGGGGCCACAATGGGGTGTATCTGATGGGGGGTATGTGATGGAGGGT
>VWZI01009671.1:191171-218597 GCA_013396835.1 Psilopogon haemacephalus
TGATGGGGGATATCTGATGGGGTGTATGTGATGGGGTGTATCTGATGGGGGGTATGTGATGGGGGGTATCCCATGGGGTGTATCTGATGGGGGGTATCCCATGGGGTGTATCTGATGTGGAGCAAAGGAGCAGTGCCTCCAGTGGATGCCCTTGTGGCTGCTCAGCCACAGGCAGAGTCTGGCATTGAATCCATCCACCTCTGTGCCAGCCTCTGTGCCCCAGGACCACCCTCCCTGTCTCCTGCATTTTTTTTTTTATCCCCCCAGTCAAACAGCACTGTTGGTCTGGCCTTTGTGTGTGCTTAATGCCTGCTTTCCTCGGGGAATACTGCGGAGCAAGCTGCCTAGCCTGGAGTTGGGCTCCTGTATTATTTCTTCATTAATATTTGTTGTTCATAAATATATATTCACTCCTATTTATCACAAGAACACCAATTACCAACCATAAATTCTGACTGTGGGGAATCTTTCAGTCCGGTTTTATTAAGAAGTGATTTTTTTTTTAAAAAACGTTGCCGAGGCTTTTAGCCAGTTATGTGCTACTAAATATTTAAATCTGTATCTCTTGCTGCATGCTGAATTACAGCAAGGGGATATTTAATGCTCCCATTTCTCCGACATAAATCTGTGCGAGATTGACTGGGAGGGAAATGCAGCCCCCGAGCAGCCCCCAGACACACTCGTGCCGTGCGTGACCCAGCCTGCAGGAGCCAAGCCCCCACAGCTGTTCCCGAGGACCCCCAGCAAGAGCAGAGCTGCTGCTGCTGCTGCTGCTGCCCAGGCTGGCACACAGCCTTGCTGCCATCAGCCCTCAGGAGCTACGATTGCCTGGAGGCCTCTTAGCCACCAATTACACCCTGAGCTTTATGGCTGGCCGTGAGCGCGCTTTACGATATGAAAAGCTTTTGACAGTTCAACAGCACTAATATTCACCACTCCCGCTTGGGCTCTAAGGCTCCCCCATTAAAAGTGTGATTAAAAAATTAATTCATCTGGAAGGGATTGGCATGTGCTGCTAAACAAAGGAATCATGGAGTGGGTTTTCTTTCTGTTAAGGTTGAACCTCCGGCCGCGCGGAGAGAGTTGGCCCTCTGGCCCTGCCGTAATGTCCAGGGCAGCAGCTAAATCAGAGTCAGAGAACCAGAGACTTGTCAGGGCTGGAAGGGACCCCAAGGATCATCTGCCTCCACCTCACACTAGATCAGGCTGCTCAGAGCCCCATCCAGCCCGGCCTTAAAAGCTTCCAGGGATGGAACTTCTACCACCTCCCTGGGCAACCTGTTCCGGTGTCTCACCACACTCCCATAGAGCTGTGGAAGATCCATGTGCTGGCTTGCCCAGGCGTGATCCCATGGTCCCTTCCCTCTGCTGGCAGAGCACAGGGAGCAGACAAAAGGCTGCAGACCCCCACTTTGAGGGTCCAAGACTTACCCAGACTTGTTCCTCCCAAATAAGGGCAAGCAAGCTCCTGACTCCACCTGATATGGTCAGGTTTGACAAAGTGCCATTCTGATTGGCCTTGGTGGCCTCCTCTGCACTGGCTCCAACACTTCTATGTCCTTCTCGTGTTGGGAGCTCCAGAGCTGCACACACTACTGCAGGTGGGGTCTGAGGAGGGCAGAGTAAAGGGGCAGAATCCCCTCCCTTGCCCTGCTGGCCACACTGCTCCTGCTGCAGCCCAGCACACAGTGTGGTTGGTCTCTGTCTCCTCAGGGCAAGCTGATGCCCACCAGCCAATGGCAGTACCATGAACCCCAAGTCCCTCCCTGGTATTTCACCAGCCACCCACCCGGGCAAGATGTGCAGGGGTCAAACAATCTGGGCTCATCTTGGGCTGGATGTGGAGTGCTTTGAGGGAATTCAGACCCTTAGCCAAAGGTAGATGGATCTGACCAGCCCAGGACTCCTCCACTCCTGGAAAATGCATAAAGCAGAGCAAAAGGGAAAATGGCTTTGAGGTGGAGCTGGGGTGGCCTGAGAGGCTGCCCTGGGGAATGCACTGCTTGCCCAGCACAGCCCCTACCAGCAGGCTCCGTGGAGGTATCTTCACAGCTGCTTCCAACCATCCCATCCTGGAAAAGAAGGAGCAAGGGAGCAGGCCCTGAAGGTGCTCTGCAGTGCTGGGAAGAGCTGTGGGTGTTGGAGCCAGTGGAGGAGGGCAGGAGGCTGCCCCAAGCCTCGCGGGAGCTGCTGTGGGGGTGCCGCTGGTTGCCGTGCGCTGCTCTTGCACGCAGGCACGGAGAACGTTCCAAGTGTGATTTATCCCATCTTTTTCTCCATTGATTTTAATTAAGTTCACACTCTCCTGGCAAGCCTGGGGAACACCAGCAAAAATTAAAAAAATACTGAAAGTCAGCTTGCTTTGTGCTGGAGTCTTCCAGCCTTCCAGAGAGCGGAGGCAAGGGGGCCCACACCACCAGGCAGGCATTTTTCTGTGCTCTGCTAGTCCCCAAATAATAAACATAAAATTAAAATCCTGTTAGGAGAATCACAAAAGCTATTACAGCTCAGCAGCTGATATTGACTCTGATCAAATCTTTTATGTGATTTCACAGCATTCTGGCCTCCTCACCGTGCACACCCTGATCGTGTTAGCTGTGGCTTGATTGTTTTTTTTTTTTTCTTTTTTTTCTCTCTCCCCCACAGAAACAAAGCAAAAAAAGAATGGCAAACACACACCNGCAGGGCAGGGTCCTGCAGACAGGGTCCTCCTGGGAGCAGATGCTGCATTGCAGCACCCCTGGCCAGTGAGAACTTTATTGCTTGCACTGTGCCCTTCTCTGAGAGCATGGATGGACATCATGCTGCTGCTGGCCAGAGGGGACATGCATGAAGCTGTGAGATGCTGTGCTGGTGCAATGCACAACTCATAGCAGTCTGAGCTTCCCCTGGCCAGCAGCAGCTGCCTGGGGTGAGGTGGGGATGCTGCTGGGTCACAGCATCACAGAATGTCAGGGGCTGGAAAGGGCCTCAAAAGATCATCCAGTCCAGTCCCCCTGCCAGAGCAGGATCACCTTTACCAGATCACGCTGGAACACATCCAGGCAGGTCTTGAGTATCTCCAGAGAGGGAGACACAGGTAGTGGCCTGGTCCAACCCTGTGTGATGGTTTGGGAATTCCCTGCTCCCCACCACGTTTGAATTCACTCAGACTAGACTCAGCCAGCTGGAAGTTAAGGACTGAAGCTTTATAGTCACAGCTTGGCACAATATACAAGCAGATATTTGCAATCTATTACAAATATTTACAGCTGTAGACATTAAGAAGGTAATATAGAAAAACAATAACCCTCCCAGAGATCAGAGTCCCCAAGAGGGGTTCCCAACCACCCTTCCACCTTCTCCCCACCCTCTAATCTTATCCCAGAATCTGTCTTATGTGCAAGGTGAACAGGCAAGATCAGCCAAGGGAGTTAGAAGCAGAATTGATTAGTTTGGTTACACAGATCCAGCTAGAAGCCAGGGAGAGAGAGCTCAGACTCCAGAGAGAGAGAGAGAGACACACACCTACACTCTCTTATCTGTGTTTGTGTCCTTGCTTTTGTCCATCTCAGCAAACCTATGAGTGAAGCAGACATCACCCTTGTTTTCTTTTCACAGACTATAATCTGTTTTTTTCTCATTAAAATACTCCCAGTGCACCTTGCCAGAGGCAGGGCAGGAAGAGCCCAGCATGGTGCTGGAGAAGACACTGGTGAGCCTGCCCAGGGGCAGGTGCCAGTGGGATGTCCCCAGCTTGAGGGAGGTTCCTCAGTACCTTTGTTTAAGAGCATCTCATTGTTTGCATTGCCTTTGTGACAGATACTAAGACGACCAGAAATGAGGGGAAGGTGTCCCAGCCCTGCCTCTCCACATGTCTGTGTAGCCACAGCTTCTGCAGCTGCAGACAGACAAAGCAAAAACAGGAAAACTTTTTGCACGTCTCTTTCAGATCTCACAGGCCAGCAGAAGCAGGCCCCAAAAGTGACCTGCCTTAAATCACAAACTGCTTTAAAACCCCAGCATTAGGTATCTGTCTTCATGCTATTTTCCAGCAGGCTCATTCTTCATAGCAGATGAAGTGATAGGAGGATAAAAGTACCTCTTATTCAACGGAAATTTTAATTAATATGGTCATCAAATTGGATATGAAAAATCAGGAAACCTCAGCAGAAACTCTGAAGGGGATATAAAGCAGGACAATTTACAGTTTGCCAGCCTCTGCTCTCCCCGAGCCAGAGGCAGCTGTGGTGACTTAGCTTTTGATAGATGCCTGGAAGTACCTGCAGCAATCTCTTCACAAAGTTTAACGACCTTGGGTCATTTAGTTTTGGAAATATTTCAACTCCCAGGGAATAAAAATGGCAAGATTGTTACAATTACACTCCAGAAGGTCAGATCCATCTACCTTTGGCTAAGGGTCTGAATTCCCTCAGAGTACCCTCCCACATCCACATCTTGCCTGGGTGGGTGGCTGGTGAAATACCAGGGAGGGACTTGTTCACGGCAGTGGTCATTGGCTGATGGGCATCAGCTCGCCCTGAGGGGACAGAGACAAACCACACTGTGTGCTGGGCTGCAGCAAGAGCAGTGTGGGCAGCAGGGCAAGGGAGGGGATTCTGCCCCTTGGCTCTGCTCTCCTCACACCCCACCTGCAGCACTGTCTGCAGCTCTGCAGCCCCCAGCACAAGAAGGACATGGAACTGGTGGAGGAGGCCACCAAGATGCTCAGAGGGCTGCAGCAGCTCTGCTCTGAGGACAGGCTGAGTGAGTTGGAGCTCTGCAGCTTGGAGAAGGCTTCCAGGAGACCTTGGAGTGGCCTTCCAGGATCTGAAGGGGGCTACAGGAGGGCTGGGGAGGGACTATTGACAAGGGCTTGGAATGACAGGACGAGGAGGAATGGGTGTAAACTGGCAGAGGGGAGATTGAAAGTGGATGTTAGGAGGAAGTTGTTTGCAGTGAGGGTGGTGAGACACTGGCACAGGTTGCTCAGGGAGGTCACGGAGCACAGAATGGGATCTTAGATCACATTCTGTGAGTCTGTGATCCACAACCTTCCTGGAGGTGTTCAAGGCCAGGTTGGCAGGGGTTGGAACTGGCTGAGCTTTTAGCTCCCTTCCAACCTAACCCATTCTATGATTCACTCTGCATTTTCTTGTGCCTGAGCCCACAGGTTGTTTCAACAGAACAAGAATTTAATAGCTCCCAAGGTTAAGGTTAAGTACAGGAGGAAGAGTGAGGAGAAGGGAAGTGCCTGTGGCTTCACAGCTGGGATGATTCACTTCACATTAGTGGAGAAATCTCCTGCAGACTGTCCCCAGGGCAGAGTGCCAGCTCTGGTCCCTGTGCTGCTGTGCCTTGCACCAGAGCAGCCATCCATACTTGTAATTTCACAGCCCAGCTAGGCTTCCCAGGAGCTGCTGCTGGAGCTGAAAGAGAATTCTCCACCTCTCCATCTTCTTTAGCAATGTCCTTGCCTCGCTGGTGCTCAGAGGGTGCAGCTGGCACTAGGGAGAACCCAGGTGGTTTTAGCTAGCTAGGACCATGAGCTGCCTAGCTCATGGCAGTGGTTGTGTGAAAGTTCTGGCTTGAGCAAGACAGAAGGTGGGTGTCCTTGGTTCTTTCCCAGGGAAGTGCTGTTTTGACTGCTTGTGTTTTGGGCAGAATATTCCCAGGCAGAAATCTGAGATCCAGTTTGCAAGCTTTGGCTGTGGCCATGCAGAATTGCACTGATTGGAAGGGACCTCTAGAGATCAACTAGTCCAAGCCCCTAGGGTGCAGGAGCTGTGTACCAACCAGGCCACAAGGATTCAGTCTTTCAGAGGAGTGTTTGCTCAATGCAAATGTGTGTGTGAAATGCAGATAAGTTGTGTGTTAAAGCTGTCCCAGTCCTCCCAGCAGCCAGGACTGCCTGGAGCCTCTTTGCTTTGCTGCGGTTCTTTGCTTACCAAGTGTTGAGCTCTGCTCATCCCAGAGGTGCCTGTGGTGGGAACAGTCAGACCCTGACGGGGTTAATGGCAACCTCTCAGAGCTGCCAGGAAAGGGAAGGTGTGCTGAGGTTTGCTTTGTATGGTGTTCTTTCTGTGGTGATGATTTGCTGAAGGAACATCCTTTGTGAGCCCTGCCAGCAAGCTCTTGTCTCTTGTGCTGCAGTCACTGATGAAAGAGGCCCAAAAAGCAGTGTCCCTGAGCTGTGACTGACCAAACTCTGAGTGGTTTCGAGGCTGCTCTGCATGTTGCCCAGCACCCTCCTGGCTGCAGGGCACAGTGATGGTTCTATGATTCTATACAGTGAGGGTGGTGAGACACTGGGACAGGTTGCCCAGGGAGGTTGTGGAGCACAGAAGCACAGAATGTGATTCTGTGCTTCTGTGCTCCACAACCTCCCTGGAAGTGTTCAAGGCCAGGTTGGATGAGGCCTTGAGTGACCTGTTCTAGTGGGAAGTGTCCCTGCCTATGGCACAGGGGGGTTGGAACTGGATGAGCTTTGAGCTATGAGCTCCCTTCCAACCTAAATCATTCTAGCCAGGTGGGGTTGGGCTCTTGTCCCAGGCAACCAGCAGCAGAATGAGGGGACACAGTCTCAAGCTGTGCCAGGGAAGGTCTAGGCTGCATGTTAGGAGGAAGTTGTGCGCAGAGAGAGAGACTGGCATTGGAATGGGCTGCCCAGGGAGGTGGTGGAGTCCTCATCCCTGGAGGTGTTGAAGCAAAGCCTGGATGGGGCACTTAGTGCCATGGTCTGGTTGCTTGGCTAGGGCTGGGTGCTAGTTTGGACTGGATGAGCTTGGAGGTCTCTTCCAACCTGGCTGATTCTATGATTCTTTGGCACCCCCAGCTTGGGAGCCATGTTGGCTGCCCCAGTGTGCCTGTGGTGCTGGAGCCCACCCTGACGTCATGGCAAGAAGCTATTATTTATGCTTTCAGACACTGCTAACTCACAGATAATTAATGTCAGAGAGCTGCCCTGGTGCCGCTGCTAATAGCTCAGCAAAAAGAGACACGTTGGTCAATTAGCAACTATTTGATCTGACAGTACCAGCAAAGGGCACCCCAGCTGCCAGCCCCCACCCTGGCTAATCCTGTTAAGATCAGAGATTTGTCAAGGCTGAGGGTGGAGACATGCTGAGGACCACTGCAGGCAGTGCCTCTGCCCTGTGCTCTGCTGGGCTGGAAGAGGCACTGGCAGCCTGGCCCAGAAGAGAAGGAGGATGCCAGCCCATGCCCAGTGCTTCTCAGGCAGGACTGGGGAGGAAGAAGGGAGAGTTGGCTGTGATGGCAGCCTGCCTGTCCTAGGAGATCAGCTGTGTTCCTCTGGAGAAGCCCACGTGACAAATTTTGCAATACTGGGGAAGTATTAAATTAGAGAGAGAGACCTCTGAGCAAAGGAGAAGTAATATCTGCATAGGTGAAGGCCTCCAACTGTAGGCAGGGCAATATTGGAGGATTTCTGCAGCTGAACACTGTCCTCTCATCCTGGGGCTGATGCCAGGCACTGTGAGCCACCTGGAAATCAAAATCCTGCAGGATGCAGGTGGATCTGCTGCATGCCCTCCCCAGGGGCATCCACAGCCTGAGCTGCAGTTTGCTGATGCAGCTTTGTGCCAGGATCTTTCTCCAACACAGCCTCTGGCAGCTCGGTGAGCAGCAGGGTTGGGAGGTGCCAGGCAGCCTGGGATGCTCTTGCTCCTCAGCTGGGTCTGAGAGGCAGCACAGCAGGGACCTGCAGAGAGCAGAGCTTTGAGTGCCTGCATGTCTGGAAGGGCTGTGAGAAAAGCTGGTGATGCCTGGGGAGAGTGAGGGTGACCTTGCTTCATGCCTGCTTACAGACCTGTCTGGTGGGCACATCCTTGTGGCAGTGTTTCTGCCAGGCTGGGGCTGGCACAGCTGCAGAACAGGGACTGCTCTCCCTTTCCTTCACCTTCAGGTAGGCAGAGCTTTCCTGTGCCCATGAGGCACTTGGTGCCATATTCTAACCGACTGGATAGGGCTGGGTAGTAGGTTGCACTGGATGAACTTGGAGATCTCTTCCAACCCGGTTGATTCTGTGATTCTATGATTCTATGAGTCTATGATTCTATGAGTCTATGATTCTGAGTCTATGAGTCTACGAATCTATGATTCTATGATTCTGAGTCTATGATTCTGTGATTCTATGAGTCTATGAGTCTATGATTCTGCGATTCTATGAGTCTATGACTCTATGAGTCTATGATTCTATGAGTCTGTGATTCTGTGAGTCTGTGATTCTGAGTCTATGAGTCTATGATTCTGTGATTCTATGATTCTGAGTCTATGATTCTATGAGTCTATGAGTCTACGAATCTATGATTCTATGATTCTGAGTCTATGATTCTGTGATTCTATGAGTCTATGACTCTATGAGTCTATGATTCTATGAGTCTATGAGTCTACAATTCTATGAACAGCCTCAGAACCACCCAAGACCATGCAAGCACCCAACCCCCTGCTCCTGGAGGCCAGCAGCCCCTCTGTGCTGGTCTGTGCTTGCAGGAGAAGGAATGCTTTGGGACCCTCCATCTCCTGCAGGACTTGGGCTGCCTACTGCCATGCCAGCTGCCCATGGGGCATGCCCGGGGGGGACCCAGTGAGGAGATGCTGTCCCCATGGGGCACTTCTTTGCCTTTCTGTGGCCTTTTTTCGCCGTTGTCTGGGGGATGTTGGTGTCAGCAGCTGGGCTTATTTCTGCTTTGGTTTGGCAGGAGGCTGTGATTCCAGCTGGAAACTGCTGCTCTAATATTGGGTCTTGCCCGATGCGGGCTGGGTTTTATTCCTAGAATAACATTTAATTAAAGGCTCTGGCTTTCTGTCTGCAGTGCTCCAGTGGTCTGCACAGATGCACTTACCTTCATCAGCTCTTTTAAAACCAGATGGAACTGAAGTTAGAATAACTGTAAAATTTATGGGCTGTTCCCTCCCTTTTTAATTAGCACAGTAAATGTGTGACAAGAGGCCTCGGGCCAGGGGAAGGAGCCATTTACTTGTTTACTGGTACCTGTCTTGCTCTGCAACCTTGTCCAGCGACATCCTCCCCTAGATGGAGCTCTGCAAAAGCATTTGGAAGCAGGAAAGCAGAAGTTGCCTGTTGCCCTGCAGCCTCCCACCCTCGGCATCAGAAATACCTTTGTGCCGGGGTGGGAAGGAGCTGATTCCATCCACGGTCAGCAGCCAAGAGTGGGATGAGGGCATCCAGGTCTGTCGGTGGGGTGAGATCTGGGTGGGAGCTCCAGGACAACTATGGTGCCTGTGGGTGACAACTACATCCATGGGTGTGAGCTGCTTCCACGGGTGGTGGCTGGGTGGCACCTGCTGCTGAATGGCCTCAGCAATGAGGAGCCCCAGAAGGACTGGGTTGTGCCAGCCCAGTGGACCAGCCCCGTGGGCCATTGCTGCATTCTGTGCTCTGGCCATGTGTCTGCTCTTGTCCTGGCCCTGAGGACCCCAGGGCTATTCCTCAGTGCCAGGACTATGTCCCTACAGCCTGTGGTACTACTCTGCCTTCTGCCTCCCCTCTCCCTCCTCTTGGCTTTCAGAAAAGGCAGGGAACTGGCTTCTTCTCTGTTCCAGGTCAGCTTCTCAGCACCAGAGTCCCCCTTCCTCCAGCACACCAGTTTCTGGCATCAGGGGCTTGTGGTCCAGGGACAGAGGGATGATGGCATCAGGAGAACGGATGCTTGCTGTAAACTGGTGCTACCTTGTGGCTGTTGGACCTGAGCAGCTCCTGCCTCGCTGTGCCACGTGCACCTCTCCTGCTCTTGCAGCTCACAGCTCTGCTGGCCTCTTGCCAGCTCCAATGGTTGATCACTGGACAGAAAGCAGGCTCAGATACAAAATCTGATTGTTAATACCAGAGGGGTATGGCTCTGCTTATCCAGTCTGACCTTCTGCCAAAGACCTGCCAGAGCAGGAGGGGCAGGAGGAAGCAGGTGCCCAGGAGGACCTGCAGCAGCAAAAGCTAGGATGTGAAGTGCTGCTGGTTCTTTGGGTGCCCTCTGAATTCTTTAAAAAGCCCAGCAGATGCAGTTCCCACTACTGGACCTTCCCAAAATGAGGAGTAGCAGGAGGACAAAAACTGCAACAGGAGGGCTGGGGCTCTGTGGTGCAGGAAGGAGAAGCTCAGTTCTTCTTATGCCTACTTTGGAGGAAAAGTGAATAAGACACTCCTGTCCCTCTTGTCGCCTCTTAGCATGATTTGGTTAACCACTCTGGAGATGCCTTTTCTCCAAACAAGGGAGTTTTTGGCAGGCAGAGCTGCATAAATCTTCATTGGCATCACTTGCACCACAAAAGGACAGGCATGAGCAGCTTCTGCTTTCAGATCACACTGAGGCTGGTGGAGATTTTTCTGCTGTGGCACAGAGCACTTGTGTCCCAGGAAGAGCCTGGAATCTGGTCTGGAGAGCTGGCAAAGGAGGGCTGCTCTCCTGAGCATGGCCCGAGGGGTGCTGCACACTCTGCTGTGTTGCCTCATGTCCATCTTTCCACCTTATCCCTGGCTCCTGCCAGGGCTATTACTCTTTTGGTTTCACAAGCACTAAATTCACTCACAAATTTTATATATATATAAAACAGACAGACTGTCATAAAATCAGCTATCTGAGCATTCCCCAATGAAAATTAAATGCTGCTGCTCCTGAGACGAAGTGCTGGTTCTGGATCATTCTCCTATTAAATCTTTGGCAAGCTCTGACTGCAGCCTCTGCCCTCCAGCCTGTGCTGGTCCCTGGATGCAGCCTCCCTCCCTGGACCTCTGCAGACAAAACCTCCCATGCTAGAGGGCTGAGTGCCAGCTCTTGGTTCATCTTTCTTGCCCTTAGAGCTGGGCAGTGTGGATTTGTGCTGCTGGGTGTGTTTGGCTTTGCAGGGCCAGAGCTGGGTGTTGTTCCAGCAAAGCAAGCAGCCTGCAGAATCAGCTACATGGCAGCAGGGTTCTCATTGTCCACTGAGGTCTCTCAGTCCAGATCCCAGCAGAGACCCCAGCAGTGTGTCTGTCACCTTGACAGCCTGTCTGATAGAGAGTGGATCCCTTGTGCTGGAGCACTACTAAACCCAGGGAGAATGCAGTGACTTCTGCTGCCTTGAGTGAGAGTCAGAGAGGTTTTGTACCAGTGGCTGGCCCTGGGAAGCCCAGAGGTTGCTACGGAGCTCAGACATTCCCTGAAGGGTTGGAGCAGATGCCTTGGGCTCATAGCACAGGAGATCTGCTGTCTCAAAGCAGCACTGTGAGAGCAGGGCAGGAGAGCTGTGCCTGGGCTGGAGCAGGAGTGTGGCCATCACTACAGACACCTGCTGCTGTTGCTGCTGCCACTGCCACCACTGTTCTCCCACACAGAGCATGACTGCTGCCAGCACCCCTGCCCTAGCTGTGAGCACTCAGTGCTGGGGAGCCAAGCTGGGGCTCATGCCCTGTGTGTCCTGCTCCTAATGGGGCATGTGGCATGGCTGATGCCTGTGCTGTGCCACTCCAACCCAGCAAAGGCTCTTCTCGGGGAAACTCAATCTTGCAGTTGCTGCTGCAGGGTGGCTGGATGCAGTTTTGGCTCCTGGACCTCACTGCCATGGAGAGAGCCTGGTGCCATCCACCACCTCATGGTCTGTCATGCTGATTTGTCTTCAGAGATAGAATGCTTTGATTCTACCAACTTAGGAAGAATTCTCTGACTCAGCTGGGGTGAGGTAGCTCAGAGAAGCTTTGCCTGGCCAAGTCTCCACGTTCCTTGTTTCTGATGATAGAGCGGTGGGATCCACCAGCAGTCCTAGCTGGCACAGTTGTCTTCCTGTCTGAAGGTGCAACCTGAAGTGAAACCAGGAGCCAAATGGCGGCTCAGGGGTCAGGTAGGCACATTCTGGAAGTGCCTGACAAAGGCTTCCAGTGCCTGAGCCAGAAGTGAACCAGCAGAGCGAGGAACCTGGACTGGCTGCAAACAGGAGCTGGTGCCCAGCCCAGATCTCTGTAACAGCTTTCTCATCACTCCCTTGTGGACCATGAGGCTTTTGATGGGCATGTAACACAGTCTGAGGCTTCTTCTGTTCCTAGAAAGAATAAAGCTTTGAGAGATCCTCCCGAATCAAACCCAAACTGCAGAAGAGTCAACTCTTGTCAGGGTTAATGCTGCTGAGCAGCTGCTGGCACCTACTGAGGGCATGAGGCTTGCAGGTTCAGCTCTTGGGCTTTCTGGGATACCTTGGCTGTTGTGCCAGCAGTTAGAGGAATGTTATGGCTGAGCCTGGAATGTTTTGCAGAGGCATTTCTCCTGGCAGCTTTATGATCTTTTCTGCCTCGGCTGGGAAGCCAGCGGGACTGAATAAATCTCCAGGCCAACCAAAGTCCAGGATGTTTTCACAATTGCCATGATTTTATTAATTTACAAGTAGATTATTGAATTTCTTTCTCCCCCCCCCCCCCCTTCCTAGCAGCAGCTTTCATTTAGCTGGGGAACCCTTCAGTGTGCCTGGGTGTGCACAGTAGGAGAAGCTTGTAAAACTCTGCAGGGAGCTCACCTGCCACATATTTGTGCCATTAATGCCAGCAAACTGCAGGCGTGATAAGAGGGATTTGGAGCTTTCAATTTGTCAGATCTTGCTGTGTTTCCTGGCAGGTGATCTGCCTGGTTCCTCCATGCCCTGGGGACACCTGGCCCTGGCTGGGGAGCTGGTCCCTGCCACTGGCTTGTGCCAGTCTCATAGTCTGCAAGTCCCACCGATGCTTGGTGCAAAACCAGGCACTTCCTTCCTCCTCTTCTCTCTAAGTTCTTTGTGTTTCTGGGCACTAGAGAAGTTAATTTGGCATTTTTGCCTTTTTCAGCTCAAATAGATGCTGGGACCCAGGTCCTGAGCAAGCTGATGTGTTAGTACATTTCCTGCTGCTTCTGGGATGATGCTGCTGGTTTTGTCTGTAACCTGCTGACCCATTCCAAAAAAAGAGCTGAAGGAGCTACTGAGACCAAAGCAAAAGAGCAGGGGTGTTTGGGGCTGGCAGATGGTGTGTGTGGGCTGGCTGGCAGGTCTGCAGTCCCTGTCTGGGCAGGGGTACCTCTGCCTAAGTAGGCATGAAAAGCCAGGAGCTGAGCTGTCCCCACAGAGGTGGGCATCACTTAAAGCAGTGCCTGTAAGAACCTGCGGTGATAGTGGCTCTGGCTGACTCAAAGAGACACCAGAAGCTTCACCACCCACGTTTCCAAACCCTCCTTTGGTGGGTGAGCAGCACTGCAGGTTGTGCCTGTGATCCAGAGTCCCTTTTCCACCAGCTTTGGGCAGCCCCTTAAGTGAGTTTCTTTCTGTCGCCCACTTAGTCAGGGTGGGCAGCAACATTGCTCACATTTACCTTGTATCTGTGTTCCTCTTTGCCCCCCTCAGCTGTGCTGGGTGTTTCCTCTGTGCCCAGCCAGGAGACTGCTCAGTCCCAGCTGTAGTTCCACTGCTGTACATCTGCAGGAGAACAAGGGGCAGCAGATGTGGCTCCACAACACTCCCTGCAGAAGTGATGCAGGGTGCAGAGTTGCAATGGTAAAGCTGTTTTTCTGTCCATAAGGAGCTGCTGTCCTACAGGCATTTTTTTTTCTTTCTTTGTGTCTAAGTTCTCTTGTCCTTAAAGAATACCTTCTGTAGATCTCACTTTGGTGAGATGATGTCCAGAGGTCCTTTAAAAACCCGTGATTCTGTGAGGGTCTTGCCCAGTGGCTCCAGGCAGGCTGGATGCCAACAGCAGCCCCAGGATGTCACTCACCATTAGGTTATAGAGGCAAGCTGGACATGGAAGAGAAGCCAGCTGGAGTTCACTGTCCACCCCAGGAAAAGTCCACATCCCATTAAGAACAGAAGTGGCACACGAGCTGTGGTGAAGAGCCCTTCATCATCTGTGGAAACAGGCCCAGTTCCACAGAAAAAGCAAATATAGTGAACTGAAAATAAATGGCGTTATTAGCAGGAAGGGAGTCTCTAATTAACCAGCTATAGCCCATTACTGTAGCCTTCAATTCATTAAATTGCATAATCACATAAAAACATTGTTGATGTGCTGCTATTCAGTATATCTGCTATTGTCTTCCTAATAATTAGCTCCGTAATTGTCATCCTGACAGGGTAATTAAAAACGTTTAAAGATGTTGTGTCAGCCTTTTCTCCTTTGCTGAGCTCAGTCGGATGTCTCAGGAAGATGATTTTCTACCTTGACTCCGCCAGGGGCTCGGGTTTTTGGTTCTTCTTTTGATTTATACCAACGTGTTACAGGGATGACCAGGCTCATGGATTACTTTGATGCTCCTGCTAGGCTGATTCTCCAAAAGTAGGAGAAAAATAACTCCCGATGTCGTTTTCATTTGCTTGGAACTCCTGATGTGCTTTTCATTTAGTCGGAGGAGTGCCGCAGCCCCGTTCCCCGCCTCACGCTTCTGGCCACAGCCCTGCTGCCTGCAGCCTCTGCGCTCCCTGCGCTCCGGACGAACCTCTCAGTCACTGCACCTTCAACCAACCGACGGGCAAACGCCTCTGTGTGGGCACAGCCCAACCTGGGGAGCCCAGGGAGCAGGCAGTGCCCTGTGCGGGGCTGCTGGGCTCTGCGAGGGGCTGCCAGGCTGAGCCCCCTGCTGCTGTGCCACGCTCGGGCAAGGCTGTGATGGTGCTGGCGAAATCATAGGATGGTTTAGGTTGGGAGGGACCTCAAAGCTCAGCCACTTCCAACCCCCTGTGCCATAGGCAGGGACACCTCCTGCTAGAACAGGTCGCTCAAGGTGAACCCCAAAACTCACAGAGAGTTGTGCAGTAGGTTTGTTTATTGCAGTGCTGGGTGCAGGCAGGATCACTCCATCCACCCTGCACACCCCATGCCGGCACAAGCCACAATTTATGTTACAAGAGGAGACATATTCATCATAAGGGGCAGGGTTATTACAATTATTTCCTAGAGTTCATTAGCGTAGGTATTTCCCCAATTTTCATCCCAGTTCCAGCCCCTCTAGTGGTCTTGACTGATTTATCTGAGACAAAGACCAGAAGATGTCCTCACAGGGTATTTTTCATCTTAGGTTGACAGACCCCTTTCAAGCTGGGATATCACTGCCTCTCCCCATCTCCTTTCTTGAGCCCCAGCAGGCCTGTGCTCTTATCACAAGTCTGGCTAAACAAACATTCCTACAGACATCCTCAAAATGTCTAACTCCCTAATTTTTCTTGTGTCAAAGGCCTCATCCTGGCCTTGAACACCTCCAGGGAGGGAGCAGCCACAACCTCCCTGGGCAACCTGTGCCAGTGTCTCACCACCCTCGCTGCAAACAACTTCCTCCTAACATCCACTTTCAGTGTCCCCTTTGCCACTTCAAACCCATTCCTCCTCATCCTGTCATTCGGAGACCTTGTCAATAGTCTCTCCCCAGCCCACCTGTAGCCCCCTTCAGATCTTGGAAGGCCACTCCAAGGTCTCCTGGAAGCCTTCTCTCCTCCAGGCTGTGCTTCTGTGCTCCACAACCTCCCTGGACATCTTGAAGGCCAGGTTGGATGAGGCCTTGAGCAACCTGTTCTAGTGGGAGGTGTCCCTGCCTATGGTACAGTGGGGTGGGAACTGGCTGAGCTTTGAGGTCCCTCCCAGCCTAAACCATTCTATGACTCATTTCTCTTTGCAACAAAATAAACCCGGATATTCATTGCTGAAAAGTGACAAATGAGTCTGTCTTCACAACCAGGAGCTTTGCCAGCTGGGTTTTGGCTGGCTGGGAGTCTGTTTGGGAAAGCTTTCGAGGACTTTTAAAAATAATCTGTTTGGAATCATTAAATGAAGGCAGTGATCTGGACTTCTGGAATTAACGGGAATCACGTGGAAGCCAACTCTCAACTTCTATCTCAGCAAAACAAATTCCCAGCACTTCTCTCTCTCTCTCTCTCTCTCTCTTATATTTACATTTGTATTCATGTTTATTTCTGTTCTCTCTCTCTCTATATATATATTCACATTTGTATTTGTGTTTCTGTTTGTTTCTCTTCTTGGATGCTGTTTCTTACACCACCTCTTTCAGCAACAGCAGGCTCTGTGAGCATCACTCATTCACCCAAGCACTTCTGGCATTCAGCTGAAGGAGTCCCCTCCCTGCACTCCTTCCCCCTGCAGACAGCAGTGTGTCTCCAGGTCCAGATGGCCTCGTTCCACCGCTCTCCAGCCATGGCTTTCTGCTCAGCATTCAGAGCCGCTTCGCTAACCGGGGGAACTTTACAATCTGTTGCAGGCCATTATATGCAAAGCCATGCCCAAATAATTGATCCCCTGCCATCCAAATTGCAGAAGTGCTCGAGGGTTTTGTAATCTTACAGGCAAGGTTTTGTGTTCCGAGTGTTTCAGATGGATATTAAAATAAAGCTGGCAATGAGATAACAAGGCAGCGTTTGGCCACGGCTCTGTCATTAGGCAGCTCTGCACCCAACCTGTGCTGCCTGCCACAGGTGTTCTCTGTCCTGGAAGGCTAAAACACCTCCCTTCTGCTGATGGGGAAAGCAAGGGCAGGAGGAAAAACAAAGGCTTGGGCCTGTTACGAGGCCTCCCAAAGTGATAAACAGCAACCCACAGGTGTTCAGGTACTTGTTAGTGTCTTGCCCAAATAAGGGTGAACGAGCCCTGGGGTCACCTACTGTGGTCGCTTGGCAAATGCCATTCTGCTTGGGGAATCTCTGTGGCCAAAGGAGCCTTTGCACTCGGGCAAAGGCTGAAGCTGGAAGCAGATGTGCTGCTCTGTGCTGCCTCTGCCTCACTGCTTTGCCCCAGAGCCTTCCCCTCTGGAATGGGTAGCCCAGGGAGGTGGTTGAGGCCACATCCCTGAAGGTGTTTAAGGCCGAGGCTGGATGAGGCTGTGGGCAGCCTGATCTAGGGTAGGGTGTCCCTGCCCGTGGCAGGGAGGTTGGAACTTGTGGTCCCTTCCAGCTCTGTCTGATTCTGTGATTTTATTCTATCACATGAGTGGTTGTGGCTGAGCTCCTCTCTTCAGGCTGTGTGAGTGTGATGAATGTGTGGCAGCCCTCAGCTGGCCGTGCCACAAAACAGGGCTTGTGTGACCCTTGCCAAAAATTCCTTATTGCTAGAAGTGAGGTTTTCTCTGTTGTTGAGCTTTGTCCTAAGGGAACCTCTGAAACTCATACATGATCTTGGACAGACAGAGCTGTGCTCTGTGCTGCCTGGATTGCTGCTCTGGAGTGTGGGGGGGCTGTGTGGGCCATGCCCTGCCCAGGACCATTCCAAGTGGTGGGGAACTGAGTCATCCCACCATGGCTGTGGCAGGAGGTCCACGTGGGACTGATGCCAGCACAGCTGGCCCTGGCTGTGCTGCCAGGCTGGTGCTGGGCTTCAGAGTGCCATCTGTGATTGGTGTGGAAGGAATCCTTAGGCTGTGCAGGCAGGGAACGCCACGTAAAACCTTATAAAGGTTTCCAAACAAAGAACCAGCAAGGGCTCCTGTAGCATGATGGATCTCTCCTTAAGTCATAGGAGGAAAAGCTCCTACAAAGAGTAATAAATTCATAAATTCCTCTAGTCACCAGGGTTATTTCCCACAAAAGAATTTATTGCATGGCATACATTGCTCTGCTCACGATAATGAGATCTGGCTCCAACATGTGACAGTTATGACTGGCATTATTTAAAAAAAAAACCTAAAAATAAAAATAAAAGGAAAGAAGAAGACAAGACAGCCAATCTGTGAGGAAAAGCTGTGGGACAAAACTGCAGTTCTCACAGACAGTGTAGCCCTGCTCCAGATCAGGGCAGGCTGGGCTGGGCTTCAGGCAGGGAACCAGAAATGTCCTCGTGAATGCTTTCCCCGGGGAATGAGCCACACTGGGAGCTCTGATCCTGGATGCCCTCCAGTCTGCTGCAGTCCCTGCCACCACCTGAGGTTTCCTGGGCTCAGCCTCCCCTGCAGCTGACATACAGTTTGTATGTGTAGATGCTCAGTGCATGTCTCCTGGGCTGCCCTCAGACACGACGCTGGCATCCTGCCTTCAGAGGGCTGCAGGCACCACAGAGCTCTGTGTGGAACCAGAGGCAGAGGTGACAGTTTCCTCCTTGCCCCAGCACTCCTGTCTTGATCCCTGAAGCCTGGCCCTGACTGTGAGAGCCCCTGCAGAGGCACAGGACAGACTGACAGCTCAGTACAGGAAGGCATGGAACATCCCTGGCTTCTTCTGGGCCAGCAGAGGTGTTGAGTATAAATCTCCAGCGTGCTGAGACCGTGGCCCAGTGCACCTCTGGTGCCGCAGGGGAAGGCCCTTGTGTCCTGCACTCCAAAGCTCCTCATGCATCTCCCTGACATCACACAGAAGGACACTTTGAGCTGCTATTTGCCTAATGGGGTACTTGGGTGTTGCAGCCTAAAATTAAAGAGCTCATTAATTACTAAGCTGAAAGCCAGGCTTTCTTTAAGCCTATTCTTTACCTTGACTAATGAGGCAGCATCATCTCCTTCCCCCCTTTTTTTGCTCTTCTGTCCTGCCAGACTGGGGTCCACAGTCCTGTGTCCTGCTGCTCCTCTCCTTCCTGCTTGACAGTAACAGTGCCCACAGAACGCAGAGTGCAGTGCCCCAAGCTCCACACTGCTCATACACCGAGGGCTTGAGTTGCTCCCCGCTCATGACAGTGTCTTTTGAAATTCCCACCTGGCGTCTGCTGGAAAATCCTCTTGTGCCTGCAGCCTGCCATGGATCTGGGATCCCCCTCCTGCCCTGATGGTGCCTGTCCCTGAGGTCTGGCAGCTTTGCAGAGGAGGTGGCGGCAGAAGATGTGCATGGCTGAGGGCCTGCCTGCAGGACTGCCTGCAGGACTCTCACTTACTGCCGGGGACTCTCCGGTGAGAGCAAGCACAGACATTACGGCACAGCAGGGCTGCCTGTGCAGCTTCCACCTCGGACGGTGTTTTTTCAATCAAAGCCATGAGAACACCACGGCGGCAGCAGCCTGCCCAGCACAGCTCAGCGGCAGGAGCTCGGCCTGGATTATGCAGATGTGTCTGTTGGAGGAAGCAACCAGCCTGCCCCTGTGGCTGCTCATCAAACTTTACACTTGCTCGGTGCGTTTTAATTAACTCTCTCTGCCCCTCCTGCCTGTGGGAGGCATCCAAACCCTCTCTGCGTGCTGCTGGCAGCCTCCTGCCTCATCTCAGCCTGCGGCAGCTGCATTAAATGCTGCCAGAGCTCGAAGTGAAGGATGTCTGCCGTGCCCTCTGCACCTGCCCAGCTGTGGGGCTGCCTCGGCAGTGCCTCATCCCACACAGCAGCAGGCAGGGTCCCTGGCTGGGGAAGCAGTGCCAGGCAGATTGCCCTGGATGAGCAGGGTGCCCACCACTGTGCAGGGCAAAACCTGCTTTGTGGGAGAAGATTGAAGCTTGACTCTGCTCTGATGGAGGATGCAATTGTCCAGTTTTGGGCTGGAGGAAAGAGAACTGTGTGATCTGGTATAGAATCATAGAATGGATTAGGTTGGAAGGGAGCTCAAAGCTCAGTCAGTTCCAACCTCCCTGTGTCATAGGCAGGGACACCTCCCACTAGAACAGGTCACTCAAGGCTTCATCATCCAACCTGGCCTTGAACACCTCCAGGGAGGTTGTGGGATCTTTGATCACATTCTGTGATCCACAACCTCTCTGGGCAACCTGTGCCAGTGTCTCCCCACTCTCACTGCAAAGAACTTCCTCCTAACACCCAGTTTCAACCTCCTCTCTGCTCTGATCCTGCTCTGGTGGGGACTGGGGTGGACTGAATGATCTTTCCCCGTCCCTTCCAGCCCCGGACATTGTGTGATTCTGTGATAAAAGAAGCTGGTAGAGCACATGGTTATCCTGATGTTTGATGTGGTCCTCTCTTAATGTCTGCTGTGTGCCAAAGGTGTGACCCTTCTATGGGGTGTGTATGCAGAGAGGTCAGTCCCTTGGGACGCTCCAGAGATTGCTCGCACACATCCCTGGTGTCAGGAGCAAAGCCTGGGAACTGTGTTGCAAAGCTGTTGGCAGGACAGGTGCATCGGGTAGCACAGGGCTGATAAAATGTGCCTGTGGCATTCAGGATGATGGAGCCTCTCCAGGAGCACTTTGACTAGCAGAGGTAACACCTCCCTGAGGAGCACTGCGTGCTCAGCTTGTGCTCAGAAGAGATGTGGTCTCAGTTAGCACTCCTCTGGTTGGGAGCTGCCCAGAGCTGATACTTCATCTGTAGCTTTTATGCAAAGCTAAAGGTCTTCTGGAAGCCTTGAGATTAGCTGAACGATTGAATAATTGATACCACATGACTGATATGATTTGAAAAACTCACAGCATAGGTTGTTGTTGGGGGAGGAGCCCAATTAGGGTTGCTGTTCAGCCAACCCACCTCCCTCCTTCTTCTCCACCTCCTAAATCTGGGAGGCAGGCAGGTAGGGAGGGAACTCACACGTCATTTGCATTGCAGAAGGAGTGAACTTAATGACAGCACTTCATTTGCATCTTTACTGAGCTGAACGGGCACAGGAGGAGAAGCAAGGTAAACATCCCCTCACGACTCTGAGGACACCTTCAGTACTTCCACATGTGTGCCAGACCATAGTGTGATGTGCTCTCCTGCACTGGGCTGAGGGGGGCTCCTGGATTGAGAAGCTGTGCTGTGAGGGTAGGCTCACCATTCCAACTGGGCTTTCAATGGGCAGGAGTGCACCCCCTCTGGAAAGGGCTCTGTGCCCTGCCAAGGGAGCCCAGAGGTCAGCTGCCAGTGGGCAGTGCCTGATAGTGGCCATGCACATGGCTGTTCCTTTTCCTGTGCCTGATATTGGCCATGCACATGGCTGTTCCTTTTCTTGTGTCCGATGGTGGCCATGCACATGGCTGTTCCTTTTCCTGTGCCTGATGGTGGCCATGCACATGGCTGTTCCTTTTCCTCTGCCTGATATTGGCCATGCACATGGCTGTTCCTTTTCTTGTGTCTGATATTGGCCATGCACATGGCTGTTCCTTTTCTTGTGTCTGATATTGGCCATGCACATGGCTGTTCCTTTTCTTGTGTCTGATATTGGCCATGCACATGGCTGTTCCTTTTCTTGTGTCTGATATTGGCCATGCACATGGCTGTTCCTTTTCTTGTGTCTGATATTGGCCATGCACATGGCTGTTCCTTTTCTTGTGTCTGATATTGGCCATGCACATGGCTGTTCCTTTTCTTGTGTCTGATATTGGCCATGCACATGGCTGTTCCTTTTCTTGTGTCTGATATTGGCCATGCACATGGCTGTTCCTTTTCTTGTGTCTGATATTGGCCATGCACATGGCTGTTCCTTTTCTTGTGTCTGATATTGGCCATGCACATGGCTGTTCCTTTTCTTGTGTCTGATATTGGCCATGCACATGGCTGTTCCTTTTCTTGTGTCTGATATTGGCCATGCACATGGCTGTTCCTTTTCTTGTGTCTGATATTGGCCATGCACATGGCTGTTCCTTTTCTTGTGTCTGATATTGGCCATGCACATGGCTGTTCCTTTTCTTGTGTCTGATATTGGCCATGCACATGGCTGTTCCTTTTCTTGTGTCTGATATTGGCCATGCACATGGCTGTTCCTTTTCTTGTGTCTGATATTGGCCATGCACATGGCTGTTCCTTTTCTTGTGTCTGATATTGGCCATGCACATGGCTGTTCCTTTTCTTGTGTCTGATATTGGCCATGCACATGGCTGTTCCTTTTCCTGTGTCTGATATTGGCCATGCACATGGCTGTTCATTTTTCTGTGTCTGATATTGGCCATGCAGATGGCTGTTCCTTTTCTTGTGTCTGATATTGGCCATGCACATGGCTGTTCCTTTTCCTTTGTCTGATATTGGCCATGCACATGGCTGTTCCTTCTTTTCATGTGCCTGATCCTGGTGCTCACTGCTTGCTCCTTTAACTCAGCTCAGCAAACAAGCTAGGAGTGGTTTACTCTGCTCCCTTACCCTGTGATGTGCACAGTCTCTCGGTGAGCAGCTGTGCTGAGGGTGGATGGGGCACTCAGAACCTGCCTGCCAGCTCAGGTGCTGAAGGACATAGGCTGTGCTTTGCAGGGCCACACTGGATCCCTTTGTTTGTGTAGGGCCAGGCAGAAGCCCCCTGGGTGGGCAGCGTGGCCCATCCTGAGGGATCCTTGCTCCCAAGGGGCAGCAAGAGCTTCCTCTGCAGCCAGGGAGCCTGCATCTGGCAGGCATCTGCAGAGTCCCTGTGCAGGGACTGGGGATGCCACCACGATGAGCATGTGGGATGCTCTGAGGTGCCACATTCTGGGGCAGAGCCCAGGAGGCATCTGCCCCTGCAAGCCCCCGGGCCCAGGCTGAGCTGCAGCACCTCGGAGCAGCGTTACTATGGCTACTGCGGGGCTGAGGGCAACAGGCAGAGAGATGTTTAAAAATTGATTGTTCTAGCAGCAGCTCTCCCGTGTTTGGCAACATCAGGCACATGGTGTCAGCTTGCTGAGCTGGGGCCTGCAGCCTCCAACAGCCCCGTGCCCAGGCTGTGCTGGTGCACAGGCAGTGCCTGGCTCCTTAGGGGTGGCACGAGAGCTGCCAGCTGCCGTGAGCAGGGAGATGCTGGTGAGAACTCTGTGCTGCAGAGAGAGGGCAACTGCAGCCAGCTGGTACTTGGGGAAAGGAATTTTTGGCCCTGTCTTACCAGGTCACTAGCACCATGTCTGAAGGGCTACTCCAGCAGCTCTCCAGGCTTTCCAGGGCAGCTGCCTCCTGCAGATGTGGCCTCATGCTCTGCTCGATCCCTGAGGGACCCTGGCTAGAAGAGGAGCCAGCAGAGCCTGGTATCCTCCTGCTTGTGATTCTGCCCAGCATGCTGAAGTGGCATCTCAGAGGATTCTGCTTCATGGCCTGGACAGCCCCTGCCCACCTGGCTGGGACCAGCAGGGACCTGCACTTAAATGTCCCTGTGGAGGGGATGCTTCAGTAGCCACAAGTAATTTAGCAGCACAGGGGGTGCTTAAAAGCACTTCGGAACTCTTTCTAGGGCAGGAAAAGCCTGGCTGAAAGAACTACAAATATTGGATTTGTTTTGTGTCGAGAAAATGGCTGCCAGAGTGTCAGGACATTGTGTAGAAAGTGTTTTCATTCCTGTAAATTAGCCCAAGGGCTTGTCCTCCTCCTGTGCTCCCACAGAGCTGCAGGCAGGTTTCACTGGCAGCACTCAGCACCGTTGCTAGGTGCCAGGGAAAAGCATCAGGCTTGTGTCTGTTTTCTTTCCAGACACGGAAAGTGAGAGCTGACCACCTAGGCTGACCTCACCTGGAGCAAACAGCTTGCACTGGGCGGACTCAGGGGGAGCTTTCTCCGTGTCGTGTGGCAGTGTTGGTGCCTTGGTCTGGCATGAGAAAAAGAGAGGATGTTTCTGTCTCTTCCTCAGCAATCCTCTCTGGGGCTGTCCACTGTGAATCACAGCATTAACCAGGTTGGAAGAGAACTCTAGGATCATTGAGTCCAGCCTATCACCTAACCCTTCTCATTAGCTAACCCATGGCACTAAGTGCCTCATGCAGCCTCCTCTTAAACACCTCCAGGGATGGGGACTCCACCACCTCCCAGGGCAGCTCATTCCTATACCAATCACTCTTGCTGTGGAGAACTTCTTCCTAACATCCAGCCTGAACCTGCCCTGGCACAGGTTGAGGCTGTGTCCTCTTGTTCTGTGCCTGGCAGAAGAGGCACAATGCCACCTGGCTACAACCTCCCTTCCGGTAGTTGCAGAGAGCAAAGAGGTCTGCCCTGAGCCTCCTCTTCTCCCAAAGGTTCCTAGGGGAAAGCAGAGCAGCATCAGCCACTAAAAGTCTTTGGGACCTCTGGATAAGCATCTCCCTTTGCAGCTGAGTCTGCTCCAGACCAGCTTTTGAGCTTTGCCATCCAACAGTAGGGATGGACTAGCCACTGCTCCCTCTCAGAGCCAGGCAGAAGAGAAATGTTTTGATTGTTTGCTTTTTCTGCGTGGGGAGGTTAATTACAATGATGGTAAAGACAGTCATTGGCATGATAATTTGATTAGAAAGGAACTTTGGTTCTCAAAGAGCTCTAGCTGGGGGCAACGTCTCTGTCTCTGCAGCAGCAGTTCTTTATCCCAAAGGCTGTAGTAGGCTGTTGGGGGGGGGACGACTGAGGAGAGCTTTGGTATGATTTCATGCACCAGTTGGAATATCTTTATCTGAGCCACTGCCTGTGTTTATAAATCCCTGGCTGTGAGCAGGGGTGATAGGATCTTGAGGCATTCCTGTCTGTGCAGTGAGGAGCTGGGAGGGCTACATTAACAAAGTGATTTAATTGTGCATCAGTGCCAGGAGTTTGGGTGATAAATGAGAAGAATGCGAATTGCTTGTTTGTGAGAGCCCCTCTGAGCTGCTCCTTGTGCCTCAGACCCACTTGTTTGTGAGAGCCATTTGAGGTGCTCCTTGTGCCTCAGATCCTCAGTGGGAAAACCTTGAACCAGCAAACTGCTGGGCTGCACCTCTCTGGGCCAGATTAGGATCACAGGCTCAAAGGATGCTAGGGGTTGGAAGGGACTCAAAGAGATGATGGAGTCCAACCCCCCAGCCAGAGCAGGACCAGACAATCTAGCTCAGGGCACACAGGAACACATCCAGACAGGGCTGGAAAGGCTCTAGAGAAGACGACTCCACAGCCTCTCTGGGCAGCCTGTGCTAGTGGGGGTGTGTGTGATGGTTTAGGAGTTCCCTACTCCCTCTCTCTTTTGACTTCACCCAGACTAGACTCAGCTGGCTGGAAGTAAAGGGCTGAAGCTTTATATTCACAGCTCAGCACAATATAGAAGCAGATATTTACAATAGATTACAAATATTTACAGCTACAGAGAGAAATATGCACCTTAAAGATAATACAGAATCACAATGCCCCTCCCAGAGATCAGGGTCCCCAAGAGGACCCTGCCCACCTGCACTGATCCACCTTTCCTCCACCTCACACTAAGCTTCTTGTCCCCAGAAGAAACCAGGACAGGTCAGTGGCACTGCCCTGTAACTGGAGACTCTGCTTGTGCAGAAACCAGAGCCTGGTGAACCACACTCACCTCTCTGGACGTAGCTCCAACACAAGTGCCTAAGCCCATCTGGTGGGACCCAGGAGGAAAAAACTTGAGGGTTCACCCCACAGCTGCCCCATGGATTCATTTAGCTTCTGACTCAGCTGCTCTTCACCTGCTACTTGGCCACGAGGCTTCTCTGAGGGACAAAGTGGGAATTCCAGAAACTTGGAGAAGCTTTTGTGTGTAAAAAAAATCCAAGTGCTGCTGGGACTAAACTGGCCTTGATGTTTCCAAAGCCCATGGGTGGGAGCTCCCTGACTCAGGAGCTGCACCCAGGAGCCCTGCTTTAGCCCTGGCTTGGACAGAGAGAGGCTGGTGGTGGAGCTGAGCCTTTGAGGTAGCTTTGGTGCAGGGTGGTGGGGGGGATGTGACTCAGCTGTGTTCCTTATTGTCGGGGGCACAATAAAATGCAGCTCTGGGTGTGGATGAGCACTTGGTGTTTGAAAAGGGCTAATTTCACAAGGCTGAACATAATTATGGAACGTATCATTTGGGAGAAAGCCTTTCAGGAGGAAGATGTAAACAAGGGAGTGGAAATGAGAATGTAAAGGGAATGGAAATGAGAAGCCAGGTCTTGCAAAGTGTTGGGGAAAGGTAGGGGAAAGCTTTGCTGGGAGCTGGTGACCCCCTGAGGGAGGAAGGGTCACCTCCTTTCATGGGTGCAGTAGAGAATTGGTTCAAGTCAGCTGTCATCTCCTGCTGGGTGGCTGGAGCAAAGTGCCCAGCTCTGCTGGCTGTGCTGAGGTGGGAGCAGACCATAGAGTCATGGAATGGTTTAGGCTGGAAGAGACCTCAATGTTGGGGCATTAAGGGGGCCTACAAGAAAGCTGGGGAGGGACTTTTTAGGCTGTCAGGTAGTGATAGGACTGGAGGGAATGGAGCAAAGATAGAAATGGGTAGAGTCAGACTGGATGTTAGTAAATTCTTTGCCATGAGGGTGGTGAGGCCCTGGAAGGGGTTGCCCAGGGAGGTGATCAAAGCCCCATCCCTGGAGGTGTTTGCAGCCAGGCTGGATGAGGCTCTGGCCAGCCTGATCTAGGGTAGGGTGTCCCTGCCCATGGCAGGGGGGGTTGGAACTAGATGATCCCTGTGGTCCCTTCCAACCCTGACTGATTCTCTGACTCTGTGATTCACTTTGCATTTAAATCTTCTGTTTGTCATGCCCACGAGAGTCCCCCCTCAGTTTTTAGTAGCTGTCAGCTTAAGCTATGGCTGCCTGGAATGGGTTATATAGAGTCTAATTTGCATGGAAGAAATATTTGAATACATCAACACGCCTTGAATGTGTAAGATTTAAACCACAGGGGTGTGCAGGTTCAATGTATGGGAACAAGGAGGAGGGGAAGGGACATTACTGCCACGCAGCTCCTCCAGGTGCTTTCAGCAGGGACCTAGGGACTTTGGGATGGAAGGATCCCATCTGTGCTCTTGCTGCCTGTTGCCTGATCCCTGCAATCCTCAGAGCTCTGAGGTTTTTCTGTGGCAGGCCCCCGCAGTGGAGGCACAGGAGGCTTCTCTGATGCCAGGGGGTGTCTCTAATGTAGGGTAAGGTGGAGCCCAGGTTCACATGGTGGGGGTGCCACAGCACGAGGCCTCTTGCCAGCAGCTTTGCAGCTGTCCTCCCAACCTGTGCATCCAGCACAGGCTTCTCTTGCTTTGGCAGGAGCAGAGGCAGTGAGGCTTACGAGGCTGTTAAATAGATTTGCCACTACTCTAGGGGCTTGTTTTGTTCTCAGTGCCTTTTCCTTCCCTGTACATGAATGCCCAGACATCTGGGTCAGCCAGTGCTGTCCTTCTGTTCCAGCTACTGCTCAGCACCAGCTTGATTTCTCACCACTTAATAAGACCTTCCTCTCCTTTTGTCTCCTCGGTGCAGCTCTTTCTCCTGGAGCAACTGATGGCCACCTTAGCTCAGGCAGCGTTGGGCGCCTGCTCCGTGCCCTGCCTTTGCCTGCCTCTCTGAGTGCTTACACCTAGGATCTGTTAAACTTTTGAACCCTAACGGCACAGTTGCTGCAGAGGATAAATCAGGCCGATGGCAATGCCAAGGGACAGAGCAGCTCTTTTCCTGACTGCTGCTCCTGCTGTAATGTAGCTGTTAGTCGTGCTGACCTGCAGCAGCCTGGCGCCTGGATGCTGTGGCTGCAGCCTCCCTGTGCAGAGTAGGACAAGAGCACAGCCCCCAGCCCCAGCTTGCTGATGGGGCACATTCCTCTTCCACTCGAGCTGCTGACCTTTAACATGGGCCTGTCTAGAGGCCTCTGATAGATCAGCAAGGATCCCTTTGCACTGACAAACACAAAATAGGGTACCTTGTGTCAGTGGCTTTTCTCCAGAAGAAAGAACTCCTTTTGTCAGATTTTCCTACTGCATACCTACCC
>VWZI01009671.1:218623-232753 GCA_013396835.1 Psilopogon haemacephalus
CCCCCCCACCTTTTCTCTTTTTGTTTGACCTATATTATTCAAGCTCCAGTTCAATTCTACCATTGTGCAAATCAGATGACCAGATCAGCTCCTCTGCTGATTCATAGCTGGCAGCACAATAGCCTCTGACATATGTAAAATGCTCCTCTCTGTTTGAGCCAGGATCTTGCTAACCTTCTAAGCAGGGCTCGCAGATCAGAATACAAACAGAGGTGCAGAGTCTGACCTGCAGCAGCAGCTCCTGCACTGTGCTGATTTCTGCAGTGGCATTTAAGCTGTTCTGAGTATCAGTACTCTTCCTACCCCCACGTACAACTTTTGTTGCTGGTAAATTGCAACATGGTCACAGCTCTGCCTTTTCCTGGAGCTGCTTAGGCCAGAGGAGTGGATCCAGACAGCAAAGTTTTCATTCAGAAAACCTGCTAGTATGGAGTTGGAGCAAGCACACAGCTATCAGACTCGTGTAATGGCCTCCTCTTAGTCTGGTACAGGCTGCCTAGAGAGGTGCTGGAGTCCTCATCCCTGGAAGTGTTGAAGAAACCTGTGGCCATGGTACTGTGGGGACACGGTTTAATGGCCATGGTGGTGCTGGATTGATGGTTGGACTGGATGATCTTAGAGATCTTCTCCAACCCAAACCATTCTGTAATTCTGTTGGGTGACCTGGCAAGGTTTGGTGAGGCTGGGGATCCTGCTGCCTCCCTGCAAAGAGGCTGTTGCTCTCTGTGCTGAGCAGGACCATTTCCCTGCTCCCCAAATGACAATGATTCTCTAAACATGAATAAGGCATTTAAAAACTCAGTGGGGAGCTCTGGGTGCTACAAGCTGGTGAGCTGGATGGAGGGCTGAGCCAGGGAGGGCACTGCCTGTGTAGCACCTTGTGAGCCTCTTATCAGAGCACCTCTGCAGTCCCAGACAACCAGATGAAGACAGCTCAGCCCAGACAGTGCAGCTAGTCAGGAACTTCTGCCACGCATCAAGCAAAGACTCTGGGCACTATGTCTCAGAGTCTGGTGGGAGAAGGACCCTCCAGATAAGGGAAGGGCTGGCTGCAAAGTAGATGGGGCTTTGTCTCTGAGGGTAGGTGGAGGTGATGGTTTGGCAGATCCTCCCTTCCCCACCACTTTTGAATTCACCCAGACTAGACTCAGCCTGAAGCTTTATATTCCCAGCTCAGCACAATATAGCATCAGATGTTTACAACAGATTACAGATATTTACAGCTATAGACATTAAAAAGGTAATAAAAAAACCACAGTGAAATCAGAGTACCCAGGAGGGGTTCCCAATCACCCTTCCACTTTCTCCCCACCCTCTAATCTTATTCCAGAATCTGCCTTATGTGTAAGGTGGATTAGAAGGATCAGTGAGGGGGTTAGAAGCAGAATTGATGAGCTGGGTTACACAGATCCAGCTGGAAGCCAGGGAGAGAGAGAGAGCAACAGCCAGAGCTCAGAGCAGAGCGATTCTGTCTTATCTATGTTTGTGTCCTTGCTTTTGTACATCTCAGCAAACCTATGAGTGCAGCAGACATCACCCTTGCTTTCTTTCCACAGCCCTATCATCTAATTTTTCTCATTAAAACATTCCAATTAGCCTTAAACCAGCACAGTGGGCATCAGAGAGCTGTAGCTTGGCAGCCTGGAGGAAAAAGGCTGTCCCATCTGCTAGGGGAGGCTGCACTACCCTCACACACACACAGCTCTGCCCATCACCAGCCCCCCAGGCAGGGGCCCAAGTAGAGCCCAGGCTCCACGAGGAGGCAGCAGAAACAGGCTGCACGGCCAGCCGGGATGGTGGGCAAGGACTTCTGCTTGCAGGCTCCTTGCAAAGGCTTGGGTCTGATCCTTCAGGAAGGTTTTTCTTCCTCAAGGGCTGGTCTTGCACAGCACCCTGCTGCTCAGCTGGGAGCTGAGGAATGGAGCTTGTGGAGTGGTGGGTTTCTTCTGCAGGCTGTATGAAGTGATGTCTGGAGGGTTTTCAGTTTGCACTGTCATTAGGACTTACATGGGGGGAAAAAAAAAACAAAAACAACCAAACCCAAACCTTGTGAGTGTAACTGGGAAGTGAAAGCTAACAGCTTGTCTCAGCTATTATTATACATGCCAGAAGCAGTAATGATTAAAGGGACTGCACTGTGAGGTAAAGAGATGCCATCCTGGAACCAGATGACTGGGTGATACAATTAAGATAAAGAAATCACATATTGTTGGCAATAGGGAAGCAGAAGTGATGAAATGTGTGATTGGGAAGTGCGGGAACAGGATGAAATTAAAGAAAAATCACAATAAGGAGCAGAAAATGAGCAGGACTTGGAACAAGAGATGCAGTTGTTGAGAAGATAAGAACAGAAATAAATTGAGAGCAAACATCCTTGGAGCACAAGTGAAGACACACACAAAAAACTCTTCCCAAACTCCATTAAAAAATAAGTTGCTTTGCTAAAATGAGAACATTACAATCAAACAGAAATGGCAGCATGAAACTGTTGGCTCCTACAGTCAGTGCCTGGGGAAGGACAGGGCAAAGGCTCCCGTGAGCTGAGCTCTGCTGCTGTGAGACTGTCTGCAGGGATCCAAACCTGTGTAACCATTTGTAGAATCATAGAATGGTTTAGGTTGGAAGGGACCTCAAAGCTCAGCCAGTTCCAACCATCCTGTGCCACAGGCAGGGACACTTCCCACTAGAACAGGTCACTAAAGGCCTCATCCACCCTGGCCTTGAACACCTCCAGGGAGGGAGCAGCCACAACCTCCCTGGGCAACCTGTGCCAGTGTCTCACCACCCTCACTGCAGACAACTTCCTCCTAACATCCAGTTTCAATCTCCCCTCTGCCAGTTTAAACCTATTCCTCCTGTCATTAGGAGACCTTGTCAGTAGTCTCTCCCTGGCCCTCCTGTAGCCCCCTTCAGATCCTGGAAGGCCTCTCCAAAGTCTGGAAGCAGACATCACCCTTCTTTTCTTTTCACAGCCTACAATCTAATTTTTCTCATTAAAATACTCCAATTAGCCTCAAACCAGCACAATGGCTGTGGGGTTGAGGGCACAGATTCCCTCTGACCCCCATTTCCAGAGGTCCAGAGAGTGGCAGAATGTTTAAGACAATAGGCAAGCCCTGTGCTGTCCACATCCCCCTCTGTGGATTGAGGACCTGTACCCTTTTTGCCCTGGGGTGGCTGGGGGCAGCTCTCCTGCGGGCACCTGGCACCCTCCCACCCCTCCCCAGAGCCTAGTTCCTTTTCCCTCCCTCCTGAGCCTTTCTGCAAGTTTTGTGGCTGCTGCTCCCTGGAGTCTGCGCTGAGTTTCCCTTCTCCAAATAATGGAATTTAATGGAATTGAATTCCTGCCGGGCTAATTTCTGAGCAGTAAAAATAGCTGCAGTGATGATGCATGTAATGTACGTCCACTGCCACCTTCACAAGGGGAAACAGCACACAGTGGTGGCAGAAGCAAGGGACACAGTGGCGTTTTTTTTTTGCTCCTCTTGGCCCTTCAAGCTCTCTGGAGGTTCTGGTGAGCAATTTCTGCTGGGCACAAATCCCAGTGTGACTGCCCAGGGTGTGGAGCATCCCCAGGGTGGTATGGGCAAGGTCCTTCCCAGCATGGCCTGGTGCAGCTGCAGAGCAGGACTGTGGCTGTGTTTGCAGCAGTAAAGGGGTGAGCAGTTGCAGTGAGCAGGCTGATGGATGCTGTCAGCAGAGTGTCGCTGCATGGAGCCAACCTCAGCACCTCCCTGCAGCCCTGGGGTTTCCCCCTGGCACTCAACCACATGGCAGTGAGCATAAAGCTGTGCTCCTGCAGAGGCAGTGCTGCTTCTGCTCTGCCCACTGGGCTGCTTCACATCAGTGCAGGTATGGATAAGAAAAAGCAAATTATTGAAAATGTGAGTTGTTTAATAGAGAAACTCTTTGTGTGTGTATGAAGGCAGAGCCTATGTACTGATAAATCTTGTAAGTCTGCCCCGTGTCATGTAGGTGAGAGTCTAAGTGGTCCTCAGGGCACAATTAGAGTCCAAAAGGGGGCCTGCACCAGCAGAAAGTCAATACAGAACAGTCCATTTTCTGCACAGGAAGGGGAAATCAAAAGCAGAAATACACAGATGTATCAAAAGCAGAATTACAGATATCTGGACTATCTGGCAAGGCAGCACTCTAACAGGAAAGGATGTGGGTGTGATAATGCCTTGCTGCTGCCAAAAAGCAAAGCATTGTCATTTTAGGCTGCATTAACATTAGCGTTGCCTCCCTGGGCCTGGGGAATAATTGTTCCCCTGCCTGCCATGTGTGGGAATAAAAAAGATTTTATTTTAAAAATAAAGAACTGTATCTGTTTCTTCTGAGTGGGGGGGAAAAAAAAATGCAGAGAGATGGGTGAAGCGCTGGAGACTTGCGAGAGGAGGCTCAGAGGGAGAGCTGAAAGAATTCCGTTTCATCGGTCTGAAACGGGGCAGGGAGAGGGGAGAGTGGCAGCCCTCAGGAGCAGGGCAGGGGATGGCACAAGGGACACTCTCCTGTCCCTTAGTGTCTTAGGTTGCTGGGGTTGTGAAAAATGAGGGCATTGGTTTCTTGTGAGGGAGGAGGATAGAGATGGGGCAAACAATCAAGCTGTCTGAGTCTGCTGTGGGGGGAATTGTAGAGTCATAGAATCAGCCAGGTGGGAAGAGACCTCCAAGATCATCCAGTCCAACCTAGCACCCAGCCTTGTGCTCTCTGCAGACTTCTGTTACAACATTCACACAGTGAATCAGCTTGGAAAAGACCTTGGAAATCATCAAGTCCTCTGGACTGGCTCCAACAGTTCCATGTCCTTCTTGTGTTGAAGGCTCGTAGCCTGTCATAGCAGAACTTCTGCAACCCTCTGAGCATCTTGGTGGCCTCCTCTGGACTGGGTCCAACACTTCCATGTCCTTCTTGTGCTGGGAGCTCCAGAACTGCACACAGTGCTCCAGGTGGGGTCTAAGGAGAGTAAAGCAAAGGGGGAGAATCCCCTCTCTTGCCCTGCTGGCCACAGCTGCTCTTGCTGCAGCCCAGGACGTAGGCTTTGTTCCAAAACAAGGAGGACAAAGCTAGGGGAGAACTGTGGCCCAAAGCTGGGCATGGTTGTAGAGGACTGCAAGATGCATCCAGGGCTGAGGGCAAGATGGAGTTGGAGCTGGCTTGGGGGTCTAAGATGGCTGTCAGGAGATTCTTCAGTTGGAGAGTGTGGGGCTGCCAGCTGGAGCAGGGGGTTGGCACTGGTGTGTCCAGGGGCTGTGTGCATGAGCAAGCAGCTGTGTGACAGGAGAGTGTCAGTGGGTGGCTGCTGTGGCCCCTGCACCTCCTGTGAAGAGGTTTTACTTGGGACACACCTCCCCAGGTGTGTGCTTGGAGTCTGGCTGGTGATTTGCTCAGTCCATTGTGCTGTAATTGTGGGTTGGAAATGTTTGATGTGCAGCTGGAGGATTTTCTGGTTTAATTTCTTCAGAAGGAAGCTTTCTCCTGTGCTAAAGCTGTTCTGCAGATAAAAACCAGTGCACAGGACTGGGAGGAGGAGGGAGCTTGCTTCAAAAGCCTTCTGCTGTCCCGTGCTGAAGTGTTAAAAGCAACTGCTGGAGCTCTGCTGGTTTGAGGCTAGTTGGAATATTTTATTGAGAGAAATTAGATTATAGGCAGTGAAAAGGAAACAAAGGTGGTGTCTGCTGCACTCAGAGTTTTGCTGAGATGTATAAAAGCAAGGACACAACACAGATAAGACAGTGTGGGTCTGTCTGTGGGTGTCTCTCTCTCTCCCTGGCTTCTGCTTGGATCTGTGTAACCCAACTAATCAATTCTGCTTCTAACCCCCCTGGCTGATCCTTCCAACTCACTTTGCACATAAAGCAGATTCTGGGATAAGGTTGAGGGGTGGAGAGAAGGTAGAAGGATGGTTTGGAGCCCCTCCTGGGCAGTCTGATTTCTGGGAGGGGCATTGTGTTTCTCTATTACTTTTAACCTGTATATTTTTGTCTATAGCTGTGAATACCTGCAACCTGTTGTCAGTATCTGCTTGTATATCGTGCTAAGCTGTGAATATAAAACTTCAGTCCTTATGTTCCAGCCAACTGAGCCTAGTCTGGGTGAATCATTGTTTGGGGGTCAGGTAACTCTTAAACCATCATATGCCTGCCTGCCTTGCCAGGTCTTGTTCACTAAGATGATGTCTTTAGCTCCTTTATGTGATGCCAAGGATGTGTTTGGGCTTCAGACAGACTCCTACTGTGGTGAACTGCTCTAACTCACTAAGGTTTTGCTGCATCTATTCTCCCTGGGGAACTCTGCTTCTGGGCACTGTATTTTCTTGGAAGTGTTGCTTTGCCTGGCTGCAGTCAGGCCAGGGTGCAGGGCTGTGCTTCATTTCAGGGTGGGTTTGACCTCCTTCTGCAGTGGCTGGGATCTGTGCTTTGTAGGTCAGCTTTTGCTGGAGAAAACACTGACACATGCATGGTTCAGAGCTTGCCTTAAGGCAGGAGATACGGGAAGTGACCCAGGAGATCAGAAAGGTGCTACTATCAACAAGCTCCAAATGTGCCCAAAGAATGATACAGGAGGCAGAGGTGCAAGAACATCTTGTAGTCTCTGAGCAGAGGGTGCAGCCAGAAGCAATGAGCTTCCACAGGTCCAGAGTGCCCAGCTCTGGAGCTGTGACCCTGGAGAGCTCTCAGCTGCTCATCTGCAGAGAAATCTCTTTCTGCTATCACAGAGCCACAACCATGTGTCAGGTGAGACAAGGCAATCTCAGAGCAACACCCCACAGCAGCTGCTCTAAAGGGATTCAGCACACCTCTGCTGCTGGTGTGGTGCAGAGATGTCCCCGTGGCTGGTAGGAGGTCCTTGTTCTTCCAGGGAAGTTGTGGGCTGAGCCCATGGTGGCTGCTGTGGGGCAGATGTCCACAGGCAGGCAGACAGACATTGAGCAGGGCTTGCCAGATATGCTCAGCAGCCAGAGCTAGACTGAAGGTCTCCTGGAGAAGTTTTCAGATGACTTTAAAGCTCTTTATGCAATATCCTCATGTGTTCTGTAGGTACAGGTATAATTATTTCATTATGCTTTCCTGTGAAGTGTGAAAACTATCTTTACCAATCCTCTTAAATTAAATATAATATTCAGTGAGACAGGAGATAGAGAAATGTTAATTGAAAGTGGAGAGGTGTTTATAGGCTGGTACGGTGTGGCCAACTGTGACTAAAATTAATGTCCAGGGTCCTTGGTGGTGATTCATATTCCAGAGTTTATTGAATATTTTCAGCAGCAGTGAAGAGCCACACGGAGTAGTCCACCACGCTTGTGAGAATCATCTGTGGGGGCAGGTGTGTGGCACTCACCTGGAGAGGAGCAGCCCAAATCACCTTTAATTGGGTGAGGTTCTCCTTGGGCTGCTGCAGGAATGCTTCAGAGTGCTTGTTGTATTGGCAGGCTCACATCCCACAGAGCTTCTGGGGCCAGGCCAAGCCCTTCACAAACCATATTTGGGGTTTCTGTGGCCAAGTTCTTCCCCAGAAAAATGAGTTGCAGCAGCAGGGACCTGCCTGGCTCCCCCTTGGCCCCACTGTGAGGGCTCAGCCATCCTGCCCCATTCATGACATGCCATGGGACAAATCCTTCTCCTCTCAGAGCCTGTCCCACTGTCCCTGCTCTGCCACTTGCCTTCCTCTGGAGACAGGCCAGCATCCCTCCCTGGGTGTCAGTGCTGCTGGGGGATGTTCCCCGGACAGAAGAAGCTTCCCAGCCTGATGCTTCTGAAGGGCCTGGAAGCAGCAGCCTGGCCACAGCACTTAACTGCTCAAGGAGCTTGGCAAGCCGAGTCCTGGAAATGCAATCTGTGAGTCATTAGCAGCTGCTCATTAGTAGTGAAGACCTGAACCTTCCCTTCTGCTTTCCCCTGCAGCTGCAGAGTGAGGGGGCTCTGGGCACGGCTGCAGGGCTTGTCACTGCTTGGGGACAGGAGTCTTGACAGAGGGTAGAGGGAAACAGGGACCCTCTTCTCTCCTGGCTGGCTGAGGAGGTCTGTGTGTGGCAGACATATCAGCTCACCCCTGAAGATTCTTTTAGTGTAATCAGCGGCTGGTTAATGGAAGTGTCTCCCTCTCTCTGTGCCCAGGTCTCTCTTGCTCTCCCCCATCTGTCTGGGAGTCGCCGATTCGGCACTGTCCTCCTGACACTCAGTCACCAGGCAGCCGGCTCCAGCCTGCAGATATCATCTCTCTAATTCACTGCTGTGGCCACTCAGAGTTACACACACTGCTGGCCAAGGAGGAGGAAATGCAACTTAGCAGCTGATGGGTGACAGTGACACATCACGGGGCGAGGGGCTCGGCGTTTCTGCAAATCTTCTGCTTGCCTAAGGCACCAGAAAACATTTTAAACTATTGAATACTGCAGCCAGTAAGAGGCTGCCGTAATTTATTGATGTTCCCAGCTTGCCTTATTCCTTTCATCTATCTTTTGCCTGCCCTGGAAGGCTGAAATAACTAATGTTGCTATTTTTTTTAATGAAGTTAGGTGAGCCGTTCACCTTTCACGAAGAGAGCCTCGGCTCTTTTTTTTGGTTTGTTTTAAATTTTTTTTTAAGGGTCCTGCCAGTAGTGAAGGTGAGGAAGTGACCTTCCTTTGCTGTGCCTGGCTGTGCGGTGTGCTGCAGACTCCTCTTTGTGGGAGGATGCAGGGCGGGGGGACCTGCCCAGCCTGCAGGAGCTGCTGCTGCAGTGGCTGCTCATTGGTGTGTTGCTGTTAGCCTCTGTGATGCACGCTGATAAAAATCCCTCCCCGTCCCGGGAAGCCTGAGGCTTTCGGGGGCTCGGATCTCATTGCCTTTTCGGTTAGGTCCAGGCAGAGTTGTTCCTGGCAAATGCCGTTTCAGGCGGCTCCTGGGAAGCGAATGCAATGATTCTGCCTAATCCCATCGGCAGCTTGTTAAAGTGATCAGCGCAGCCCATCACCATGGAGAGAGGCAGCTTCCACCCGAGGAGAATGTACTAGAGAAGAAATCAATTTCCCATACAGCACCATCACAGCTGACACTGAACAAACTCATGTTAGATCGATGCCCTTCTATGAACTCGTAACTGGCAGCAGCTGCCGGGGCATGGAAGCTCATTGCTGTTTGTGCTGGTGTTGTGGCTCTGGAGCAGAATGCTGTGGTGCTGCTTGTGCTGCCCAGGCCATCTGCTCTCTGTCCTTAGCTTCTTGGATTTCCCACTCTCCTCTCTGCGCAAGGCCTGGTTCATTTGCTTCAAAACACTCTGGCACAGCAGGAGATCTGTGGTGGAAAGAGGCAGCGTGGCTGTGGTGCATCAGGGATCCATCCTGACCTTCCATGTTCACTGGCATGGATTGTGTCTGCCTCCCTGGGCAGTGTCAGTCCCTCTGGAGGGAGTGTCACTACCTCTGAACCTTGAACAGTGCAGATGCAATGGGATTGGTTTTCCTTTCCTGATTAAGTGGTTCCTGGAGAGCCAACAGTGAAACATAAACTCGTTTCAACAGCCTTTTGCTGATTGCAGTGTATGACGTTCCCAGCTGGCTTCTAAGGGCTTAGGTTTATGAGCCTCTTTTCATAGAATCAGCCAGATTGGAAGAGACCTCCAAGATCATCCACTCCAACCTCCCCTGGCACAGCTTGAGGCTGTGTCCCCTCGTTCTGTTGCTGGTTGCCTGGGAGCAGAGCCCAACCCCACCTGGCTACAACCTCCCTTCAGGTAGCTGTGGAGAGCAATGAGCTCTGCCCTGAGCCTCCTCTTCTGCAGGCTGCACACCCCCAGCTCCCTCAGCCTCAGGAGGAACAGAAATGTCTCGGCTGCTGTTTCACAGAGAGCAGGAGTGGGGAGCATCCCCCAGGTCTGTTGTAAAGACAAGGGTCTGCAGGAAGCCTTGAGGCAGTAAAAGCTGTGACAGGGCTTCTGCCTGTCAGGCTCTCTGCTGCTCTTCACATTGATGGACTGGTGACAGAGGAGGAGAATCCCTTCTGTGATGGTTCAGGAGTGCAGGAATGAAATGTGCTTTCCCCACTGGAAGACAGCTCAGTGGAGCAACTGCTTTGTTACTTTTGACTCTGGTGTTACTGCCCTCAAATTTCCAGACTCCCTATCTCCATTCCTGGCCTCTAACCCCTCTGATGGAGTGCAGGGCAGTTCCCTTCCTCTCCACTCTCACAGCCCATCCTTACTGACAGCACAGCTGAGCTTCTTCTGCCTTTGCTGGGACCTTTCCTGGGTGAGTGTCTGGAGAGTGAGACCATGGGATCTGTGCCAGCAGGAGGAAGGACCTGGGAGCAAGGGAGGTCCTTGCAGGCCTTAGATCAGGTTTTTCCATCAGGTACTGCATTAAAGATGTGAAGGGACAGGCACTAAACAGCTGTCCAGTTAGCCTGTGTGTAGCAAATCCCCATAGATCCTTAGTTCTTAACTCCTGCTCCATGCAGTGCTTCCATTCTGTGGTGCTCAGCATTTAATGGATGAACAATTTTACAGGTAAACCATCAAGGCTTTGCTTTTGCTATGAAGCAGACTCTCCAAACTGTAACTTTGCAAATTGGTACAAAGGAGGCCTGCTGATTGTTTTGTGACAGAGAATGTGAGACACTTAAACTACTTCCAGGAGGAGTCTTAGCCTGAGTCTGAGTGCTGCCTTATGAATCAAGGTCAGCTGGCATAAGCTGTGCAAATGTTCCAAGCCTCTGGAGCTTAGGAAGGAATTTAGAAAGCTTTGAAGTGCTCTTGATCTTCAGAAGGACATCTGCAGCTAATGGTCTGGACCAGCATGCCAAGAGCTGTGAGGTTACATTGCTGCTGTCTTGAGGCTTCTCAGTCCCAGGAGGTTTCCAGGGCCCCTTAATGCAAGTTTAGAGCAAAGCAAGTAGTAAAGAAATGCACCCTCAGAGCTGCAGCTGCTAATCCAGAGCTGGTTAGGGCAGCTGTGGAGTGTCCTGCTGGGGTTGTAGTGTTTGAATGCCTGAGCAAGTCCAGCACACGGTGTTGTAAGAACCTCAGTGAGAAGAGGGGAGATTGAAGCTGAATGTTAGGGGGAAGCTTTATCCAGTGAGGGTGGGGAGACACTGGCACATTCTGTGCTTCACAACCTCCCTAGAGGTGTTCAGGACCAGGTTGGATGAGGCCTTGAGCCACCTGTTCTAGTGGGAGGTGTCCCTGCCTATGGCACAGGGGGATTGGAACTGGCTGAGCTTTGAGGTCCCTTCCAACCAAAACCATTCTATGATTCTGTGATTCTATTCTCAGTTAAGCAGAGACTCCAGACTCTTCTCTGGCTGAAGGCTGATTTTGCATGAGAGCAGACAAACACCTGTTTATTCCATATGCAAAGCAGCACAGTGGTTGGCCAGATTGTTTCAGTTCCATCCCTAATAAGCAGTGGGGAAAAAAAAAAAAAAAAAAGCTTTGCTGTGAGTTCAGGACTGAAGCAGGTTTTCAGGAACAGCTTTTTCATCTGGCTCCCTTCTCTCATTAGCTGATGGTGCCAGGAAGTTCTTTGCTAATGAATGGCTGCAAAGTTCTGCGAGGCCTTCAGATGAAAACAGGCACAGCAGCAGAGCACAGGGCGGAGTCAGCTCCCAAAGTGTGAGGCACAGCACAAGCCAAGGCATAAAGGCTTTGCTCTGCTGGATCCAGCTCAGATCTGGAGCTCTGATCACCTCCTGGGGGTGGGGGAAGGTTCTGCTTTCCAGTCCTGGAAGTTATGGGTTTAGCACCTGATGAAGCCACACCAAAGTCCTGGACATGGTATCTGGGACATGGATGTGAGACAGACACCACCTGAACCTTCCATCACAGCACAGGCTCACAGGATGGCAGGGGTTGGAAGGGACACAAAGAGATCATCCAGTCCAACACCCCTGCCACAGCAGGACCAGACACAGGGACACATCCAGACAGGCCTGGAAAGGCTCCACAGAAGAAGACTCCACAACCTCTCTGGGCAGCCTGTGCCAGTGCTCTGGGATCCTTCCAGTCAAGAAGTTGCCTCTTGTGCTGAGCTGCAACCTCCTGTGCTGCAGCTTCCATTCATTGCTCCTTGGCCTATCCCAGGGAGCAGTGAGCAGAGCCTGTCCCCCCTCTCCTGACCCCCAACCCTCAGAGATTTAGAGACATTGATTCAATCCCCTCTCAGTGTTCTCTTCTGCAGACTAAGCAGCCCCAGGTCCCTCAGTCTCTCCTCCTCAGGCAGTGCTGCAGTTCCCTCCTCATAACTCTCTGCTGGACCCTCTCCAGCAGATCCCTGCCCCTCTGAAACTGGGGAGCCTCAGACTGAAGGCAGGGCAGGAGGAGAAGCCTCTGATCAGACATAACACATCCTCTGTGTCCCCATTTGCAGTGTGACTCTTCTGCTGAAGCTGTCACTGGAGCTGGTCCATGGCCCCATTACCTCTTCAGCCCATGAGCAGGCAGTGCTCAGCTGCTCCTCTCTTCCTCAGGCAAGACTTTCATGCAAACCTTCTGCCCTCTGCAGCTCAGAAGTGAAGCAAAAGGTATGAGAGAGTCAAGCTTCAGGCCTCCTTCTCTGCCCTGGGGGTGGTGGAGCCCATGCTCAGCTGTGGTTCAGGTGGAGGAGATACTTTGTGTCTGGCCTCAACAGGTCTCTTGAGCATTCTGGGAGAGGATTGTTGCATGGCAGGAGGTTTTTGCATGGGAGCCTCACCCAGGCTGTGACTGCTGCATTTCTTTGCTGCGGGGTAGCTCTGGTGAGCTGTCATAGCTTGGGGGAACATGATGGATGCTGAGGAGAAAGATGTGCTGTGACAGAGATGACTTCTCAATCCCCCAAATTCCAAGCAGTGCTTTATTAACTTACAAGAGCATTAAAAATGCAGAGAGGCTCTGGGCTGAGCATCAAGGTCCATGACAGAAATACAAATTGGACCACTAATAGGTTATGTGAATGGCAAGTTTGGGTGACAAGCTGACAGTGTGACACAGCAGTTGGAGCAAACAGATTACTTGGTGGCTCCTGAAAGGTTCCGTTGTCAGTATCTCCATCAGTGTGGCAGCTCATCACTGCTGAAGGGGAAATGACAAGGGGCTTCAGCACCTCAGGGGGTGGTGACAGGCTGTCCTGCATGCTCCTCCAGTGCTCCTGTGAATTGCAGATTTCCTTGGTGACATTTCCAAACAGCTGCTCCTGGGCCAGAACTGTGGCAAGTGCCCCTGTGCTGGTGCGGGGAGGGAGCTTCTGCTGGGTCCCAGGCCTGTGCTCACCAGCCTGAGAATTGTCCTTGGCCTGTCTCAGGCTTGTCACCACTTGAGTGCTCAGGGACAGCCAGCAGGGCTCAGAGAGCCAGGTCCTCCCAGTGCTAGAAGAATGAACCCTCAAGCCACCTTTATTTTCCCAGACAGGGCAGGGAAAACATTCAGCCTGTGCTGAATCTTGTGGACAGGAAAATCTTTCTGCAGATGTGCTGCTTTAAGGCTAATTGGAATATCTTAATAAGAAAAATTAGGTTATAGTTGAGAAAGGAAAACGTTGGTGATGTCTCCTTCACTCCTAGGTTTGCTGATAGATACAAAAGTAAGAACACAAACATAGATAAGACAGAGCTGCTCTGGGCTGAGCTCTGGGCTGTTTGGCCTCTCTCCTTTCCCTGCCTTCCAGCTGGATCTGTGTAACCCAACTCATCAATTCTGTTTCTAACCGCCCCTGGCTGATCTTCCCTATTTACCAGGCATGCAAGACAGATTCTGGGATAAGATTGGTGGGTGGGGGAAAGGTGGAAGGGTGGTTGGGAACCTCTCTTGGAGGCTCTGATCTCTGGCAGGGCTGTGGTGTTTCTGCATTACCTTTTTTTTTACTGTATATCTATTACCATAGGAACGGAAGCAGAATGTGCCGGTACCTGAGAGCACCAAGTGTAACCTGGGGGTGAGAGCTTGGAGCACTCTTGAGCCTCTCAGATTTTTTGTCCAATGGTCACTGGAGGGTTAATGTAATTTTGGTTTTAATTACATTGCTGGAGGGCACATTTACCCAAGGGAAAGGACATAATTACCCAGACATTTTATTAAGATATTATTTAATTTTATTGATGTGTCGCAAGCAAAGGCACAGGAATGTTCAGATCAATACCTGCTTACATCAATGTTTAATCTGCTTTCAGCATATATATA
>VWZI01009671.1:232762-292873 GCA_013396835.1 Psilopogon haemacephalus
CTGCTTTCAGCATATATATATATATCTTTTTTTTTTTTTTGGCCTGTTCTATTTCTGCAGTTACCAGGTTGATAAATTAACTTCCTGGGAATATGTGGAAAATTAATGAATTGCCAGCAAAATCACACCCTGATATTCGTTTCGGCAGGAAGGAAGGATGTGAACAGGCTCTCATCTTTCAACAGGATTTTGGACTCTTCTTCCTTGCAGGTCACCATTACTAGGTCATGTCTGCTTCATTTTCTTCTTTGTCATTTTTTTTTTTTTTTCAGAGCAGGGTTTTAAACCTGACAGGACAGGGTAGAGCTGGGCAGCATCTGTCCTGCTTCAACCCAGCAGTGAGAACCCTGCCCCGGGGCTGCCTGGAGCAGGATTTGTCCTTTGGTGCAGGAGGAGGCACTGAGCATCTGTTCTGCTCAGCTGGGCTGCCTGGCTGGTGGCCCTCCCCCAGCACAACAGTGCACAGAATACAGTTCTGGGTGTTTTGTGGAGCACCTGGGATTGCTTTGCTGGTAGCACAGAGGTGTTTATGGGATGTGAGCATACAAATCCACTCCACTTTCATTCCAGGAGGCAAAATCTGCTTGGATCTTAGAGGGGGAAAAAAAAAGCCAAATCAGCCCAGGGAAGTGTTGCACAGGACCTGGCTACTGAGCATCCTGTGGTGGTGTCTCCCTAGTGAGAGTGACAGGAACATGAAGGCATGCAAGAGAGAGAGAAGCAGGATGGGGTTCAGAAAGAAAATGGAGCTCCTGGACAGCTCAAGGACCAGAGTCTGGATTCTGTTTGCTCTGCTCTTGATGCTGAAGCTGGTGCAGCATGAGGTTACTTTCAGATACAGACAGTTTCAAGTTGATGATGCAGACAGTTTCAAGTTGATTACAGAGCAGGGAAATAAAAGATTGGTTTCACCCCATGCTTGCAGCTGGGAGAAGAGTGAAAATAACCTGAGTGGCCAGAGGTCTGTATTCAGAAGGAAATGGCTATCTTCATCCTCTGGAATTTCTGATCCTCTTAGAATCACAGAATGGTTTGGGTTGGAAGGGACCTCAAAGCTCAGCCAGTTCCAACCCCCCTGTGCCATAGGCAGGGACACCTCCCACTAGAACAGGATGCTCAAGACTTCATCCAACTTGGCCTTGAACACCCCCAGGGAGGTGGTGGAGGACAGAAGCACAGAATCTTTGATCAAATTCCTGGGGTCCTGGGCAACCTGTGCCAGTGTCTCACCACCCTCACTGCAAACAACTTCCTCCTAACATCCAGCTTCAATCTCCCCTCTGCCACTTCAAACCCATTCCTCCTCATCCTGTCATTCCAAGCCCTTGTCAATAGTCCCTCCCCAGCCCTCCTGCAGCCCCCTTCAGATCCTGGAAGGCCACTCCAAGCTCTCCTGGCAGCCTTCTCTTCTGCAGGCTGCAGAGCCCCAATTCTCTCAGCCTGTCCTCAGCAGAGCTGCTGCAGCCCTCAGAGCATCTTGGTGGCCTCCTCTGGACTGGGTCAGAAAGTTCCATGTCCTGCTTGTGCTGAGGGCTCCAGAACTGCAGACAGTGCTGCAGGTGGGGTGTGAGGAGAGCAGAGCCAAGGGGCAGAATCCCCTCCCTTGCCCTGCTGCCCACAGCTGCTCTTGCTGCAGCCCAGCACACAGTTGCTGTCTGGGCTGCACTCACACTGCAGGCTCACATTGAGCTTTTCCCCAAGCCAGACCCCCAAGGCCTTTTCCTCAATCCATTTCTTTGGTGTTTTGCTGCTTGGGAAGCCTGCCTTGCCTTCTGCACTCCTAATGGCCAGACCACAGCCAGCCAGCCCAAAGAGAGGGCTTGCTGGGCCCGTTGGCCTCTCCTTGCAAAAGCAGTCACCTTTCCATCTCTCCAGTCTTCTGGTTCCTCCCTCAGTTCTCCTGGGTCTGTGCTGCTCCTGCACATGCTGCCTCTCACTACTGGAGCCTTGGGCAGCTCTCTGCTTGCTGCCCTTTGCATCCACTTGCCCTGTGGGAGAGAAATCCCTGGTGGAATCTCTGATCTGGCCAGCTGCTGAATTACCCTGCCTGCAAACCATTTGTCACCAGCGGAAGGATTGATGTTGGGAAGCACTTTCTGAGGGTGCCTTTTTATCTTCCCACATGCACGGTGCTGCAGCACAATTCCTGCCTTGTCTTCATCCATCAGCTGCCCCAAGTACATTTATTATCTGCTGGCTCAGCTGCTCCCATTGCTGGCACACAGGTGACCCTGCCAGTGACAGGCTTGGTTTCAGCTGCCCGGGCCAGAGTGGTGAGCACTGCCAGGGCTGATTCTCATCAGTGCTGCCTCATATGCTCAATTTTGTAGGAATCCCTGGCCCTGGCCCTTCCCTGCTGAATTGAGCCATCTTTATATATATATATATATTTTTTTTCCCGCTGGCAGTAGCTGCCATCTGCACCAGAAGGTTAATTTGTTCTTCTTCCCCATAAGTGCATTTATCACATGGAAGTGGCTGTTGTGGAAAATATTGATCCAACACTTGGATGTTCCCTGGCTGGACTGAAACCCTGCTAGGTTACTCGATTGCCTGGCGTGTTGGGGGGGTGTGTGCATGGGTGTCCGTGTGTGTGCATGTGTGTGTGTGTGCATGTGTGCCTGTCTCTCTGTGTGTGCATGTGTGTGTGTGTGCATGTGTGCCTGTCTCTCTGTGTGTGCATGTGTGTGTGTGCATGTGTGCCTGTCTCTCTGTGTGTGCATGTGTGTGTGTGTGCATGTGTGCCTGTCTCTCTGTGTGTGCATGTGTGTGTGTGCATGTGTGCCTGTCTCTCTGTGTGTGCATGTGTGTGTGTGTGCATGTGTGCCTGTCTCTCTGTGTGTGCATGTGTGTGTGTGCATGTGTGCCTGTCTCTCTGTGTGTGCATGTGTGTGTGTGTGCATGTGTGCCTGTCTCTCTGTGTGTGCATGTGTGTGTGTGCATGTGTGCCTGTCTCTCTGTGTGTGCATGTGTGTGTGTGTGCATGTGTGCCTGTCTCTCTGTGTGTGCATGTGTGTGTGTGCATGTGTGCCTGTCTCTCTGTGTGTGCATGTGTGTGTGTGTGCATGTGTGCCTGTCTCTCTGTGTGTGCATGTGTGTGTGTGCATGTGTGCCTGTCTCTCTGTGTGTGCATGTGTGTGTGTGTGCATGTGTGCCTGTCTCTCTGTGTGTGCATGTGTGTGTGTGCATGTGTGCCTGTCTCTCTGTGTGTGCATGTGTGTGTGTGTGCATGTGTGCCTGTCTCTCTGTGTGTGCATGTGTGTGTGTGCATGTGTGCCTGTCTCTCTGTGTGTGCATGTGTGTGTGTGTGCATGTGTGCCTGTCTCTCTGTGTGTGCATGTGTGTGTGTGCATGTGTGCCTGTCTCTCTGTGTGTGCATGTGTGTGTGTGTGCATGTGTGCCTGTCTCTCTGTGTGTGCATGTGTGTGTGTGTGCATGTGCCTGTCTGTGGGTGTGTGCATGTGCCTGTATGTGTGTATGTGCTTGTGTGTGTGTCCGCTTGCTCGTGTGCCTCTGTGTGTGTGTGCATGTGTCTGTATGTGTGTATGTGCTTGTGTGTGTGTCCGCTTGCTCGTGTGCCTCTGTGTGTGTGTGCACATGTGCCTGTCTTTCTGTGTGTGCAAGTGTGTCTGTCTGTGTCTGCTTGCCTATGTGGGGTGAGAGAGTTCTGCTTCAATTCCAGCATTCCCAACAGGTGATTCTCTGGAGCTGGATGTATGGCTGATACCTTTGTGTGGCAGTCTTCTCCAGACTAAGCAGCCCCAGGTCCCTCAGCCTCTCCTCCCCAGGCAGTGCTGCAGTCCTCTCAGCATCCTCACAGCCCTCCCTTGGACCCTCTCCAGCAGATCCTTGTCCCTCTGAAACTGGGGAGCCCAAAACTGAAGGCAGTATTCAGGATGAGGTCTGAGCAGGGCAGAGTAGAGGGGGAGGAGAACCTCTCTTGATCTGCTGGGCACGCTCTGCCTAATCCACCCCAGGATCCCCTTGGCCCTTTTGGCCACTGGGGCACATTGCTGTGCCATGGATGTTCTCCACCAGCACTTCCAGGTCCCTCCCACCAGGAATGCTCTGGTTTAGCTCTGCTTCAGACCTGATACCCAGCCCCTTGTTTCTGTCTCTAGTGTCTGTGGCAGCCTTGGGCCATCCTTCTCTCCCAGCTCCCTCTTGCTTCTGAGCACCTCCACAGCCAATTGCTGCAATCTGTGCACACTTGTCTCTCTGTTAAAGAAAAAAACCCACAATAATAACAGCTCCTTGTGGCAGCTGCACAAATATCTGCTGTTTTGACAGCACCCTATTTCAGCACACTGCTCTGCAAGGTTTGTGTGAATGTTTCTTGCAGGCAGCTTCGTGGTGGGAGAGCTGTGGCACAATGAAAACATCTGAGTCACCCATTTGAAAAAGCAGTGCTTTAGAGCCTGCCTCTGGTCCTGGCTACCTGTCAGGGGCTGTTCTCACCAGGGTGCTTCTGGGGACATAGCAGCTGGGGGCCCCTGGCCCTTTGGTGCCTTCAGCAGGGTGCTTGCCATGGCATGCCTGTGCACTGGGCTGCATCCAGCCTGGCATGGTACTGGCTCCTGCTCTCTTGGTGTGCTGGTTTGAAGCTAACTAATTTAATGAGAAAAATTAGATGATAGGCTGTGAAAAGCAAACCCTGCTGATGTCTGCTTCACTCATAGGTTTGCTGAGATGTACAAAAGCAAGGACACAAACATAGATAAGAGAGTGTGGCTCTGGTCTGGGCTCTGCCTGTTGCTCTCTCTCTCTCCCTGGTTTCTAGCTGGATCTGTGTAACCCAACTAATCAGTTCTGCTTCTAACCCCCTTGGCTGATTTTCCCTGTTTACCTTGCATGTAAGATAGATGCTGGGATAAGGTTGGAGGGTGGGGGGAAGGTGGAAGGGTGGTTGAGAACCCCTCTTGGGGACTCTGATTTCTGGGAGGGGCTTTGTGTTTCTGTATTACCTTTTTAATGTCTATAGCTGTGAATATTTGTGATTTGTTGTAAATACCTGCTTGTAAATTGTGCTAAGCTGTGAATAGAAAGCTTCATTCCTTAACTTTAAGCCAGCTGAGCCTAGTCTGGGTGAATTCAGACGTGTGTATGGGCAAGGAACTCTCAAACCATCACACTTGGTCAACACAAGGAATTGAGGACGTTTGGATATGGGCTGGGGTCATGGCAGAAATAAGAAGGGGCAGCCAGGAGCAATGAGCTTGCCTGTAGGGCTCTCCCTTTGTGTTCTGGTGTGTGGAGCAGCAGGGCAGCAGAGGCAGGAGCAGGCTTTCTTAGAAAGGCTCAGCCCTGTGCAGAGCTCTGGCCTGACAAAGCATGGACCGGCAGGAGACCACTCCAGGGCTGTGGGTCAGGGATACAGGGAAGATCACATGGTGCACAGAGGATGTTGCTGGGGCAGAAAAGGGAGGAAGAGGAGAGCAGGACATTGCAAGCTGGTGAAAGTTGTCAGCCTCTCCCCGGAGCGGGGTGGGGGAGCCCTTCTGGCAGCCATCTGCCCCGTTAAAAGCAAACCGAGAAGCCCCGGGGAGTCCTCACTTAACGAGTGAAAAAAGAGCAGCAGTGCTGGGAAGAGGAAAGCTGCTTGGCTTCAGATGTAGCCTGTTAGCAAGTGTGAAGAATAAATAACAAACTGAAGTGCAGAGCTCCTGCGTGTGCGCGCAGGCAGTGGGCCAGTGCCACAGCCTCTGTCTTCTCCTCTAGCATCACACTGCTGGTGCCTTTTTTTTGTTTGTTTTTCCCCCTCATTGCACTGGTTTTGGGTTTTTTTTTTGGTTTTGGCTATTTTTTTTTTTTTTTAATGGAGAGATTTGAACTCCCAGGGTGGTTCATCCCCCCGTGGAAGCAAATGGCAGCTGTGGGGAGCCGAAGCCGTGGCCGCCGCCTGCGCCCCTGCGGCGCTGCATTGGGCCCTGCTGTGGCAGCTGGGAGCAGGCACTGGTGGCCGCAGGCAGCTCCAGCATCCTCCCTCTCTGCACTATCTGGCATGCTGTCCAGGGCAGATTCACGAGAGGAGCTGTGCTCTTGCCAGTATATTAAAATTTAATTAGGCAGTAAATGCTTCATGCTTCCAAGCCCCGAGGCTGAAGAAAGCCAGGATGTCTTTTGGTTTCTTAATGGGACAACTGTCCCCTCCGCCAGGCAGTAAATGGCTTTAGTGACATTGGGCAGCAGCCTGCCTTCTGTTTTACGGTGGTGTGATTGCTGACACGCCCAGTTCATCTCTGCATTGCCTCTGAATCGCTGGGCTGTGCTGGCGGGAGTGGCTGGGAGGTGGAGGAGAGGCTGCCAAGCCTAAGCCTTCTCTGCAGGTCAGTGGGACACACTGAGGCTTCTGGGGGTGATGAGGAGCTCCATGCAGTGCCAGCTCCGGGGGGGGAGTTATCCCAGTTCCCTTTTCTAAGGGTCTGTGAAGGAGATGCTGTGGGTCAGAGCCAGGATCACAGCGGCAAACCACTTCTCCAGGCTGTGGCATCCTTTCTTCCAGCCCAAGCCCCTCCACCTCCTGAGCTCTGGCTGTTAATAGTTGCCATTTCTGTGACTTGTTTTTCCCTGCACTCCTTGTGCTGTGGCTTCAGCAGGCACAGATCTGTCCTGGCTGCTCTGTGTTGTACCCACAGCCACTTGCTCAAAGTCTCAAGTAAGTTGTAACACAGATACCAGGAGCCAGTGGGGTGGAGAGCTTTGGGCTGCCCCTGCTGCAGCTGGGACAGAAAGCTGCTCCTGCTGGTGCCCCCTGGAGAGCTGAGTTCTGCTGCCACCTCCTTACCTGGAGAGGGCCTTGTAAATTCTGAGTATTGGTTCTGGAAATGCTGTTCCTCCTGGTAATCTAAAGAAAGAAGAGATCCTTAAGCACTGAGAAAGCTTCCAGGTACTTAAACCCCTTTCAGCTTAAGGTATTAAAAAAAAGAAGCAATTTTTACACATCTCTGCGTCCCCTTGAGTGAGGACAAGACCTTTGCACAGGAACCTGGGAGGTATCTCTATTGCAGTGAACTCATTAAAACGTGGCTCCAGTATTAAAGGGTTGATCTTAACCACTCTGTGGCAACCTGCTGCTTCCAACAGCATCTCCAGCTGCCCAGCAGGCCTGTTTGCTGCTGGCTTGGCTTCTGCCCAGTGCCACGCTGGTGGTACTCCTGCCTCTTGCTGGGGCAGCACATCGCTTAACACCCGGAGATGAAAGGCAGGGCAAGCTGCAGAAGCAGAGGTTGAGTGCAAGGCTAATTGTGAGCAGAGGGGGAGCTGCAGCTGCAGGCTGCACAGGTGTGCAGGGGATGTGCCCGCTGCTGCTGCAGGCTGTCTGTCTGATGAGGTCTGTCTGTCCCCACTGCTCTCCTCCAAGACTCTTCGCAGGTGTGAGAATTGGGCTCCTCTGGCTGCCCCTGGGGCAGTGGTAATCCGGCCCAAATTGTGTCACCTGGCTCTTGTGCAGCTGTGCCAGCAGCCTGGAAGGGATAGGGCCCTCAAGTGTCACGCAGGCCCTTGCCCTCTAAGGTCACAGCAATGCTCTCACAAGCTTTAGAAGACTGAAAAGACAAAGCAAAGCCACCCCGAGCCCAGCCTTGAGTCCTGCACCCAGATGATGAATCAAAATTCCTGTTTCCTTCCAGCTTCTCCCTGCCTGAGAGGAAAGGAGGTGTTTGGTGCAGCTAGCCCTGGCCATTGGTGCCTTCCCTTTGCCATGTGTTATCCACCACCTCACAGATGTCCTGGCAACCATCCTGAAGGAAGAAGCACTCTGGACTTGGAGATGGTCACTGAGATGCTGCTGCTGCTGCTGGTGTGACTGCAGGTATTGCACCCTCTTGGTCTGGCCTGGGTGGGTTTGCCACATGCCAGCCTGGCAGCTGGGAAGCTGGCACTGGTTCTCCTTTCATTGTAATGAAGAAAATATTTTGCCCTTGGGGTTGCTGGTGTGCGTGGGGAGATCTGCCAGCGAGGGCAAAGTGTGGCTCCTTGTTCTGCGCACAGGCAGGATCACTTCAAAGTGTCCCTGGGCGCTGCATCTGCTCATGAACCTTCATTCATCTTTGAATTTGGGGCCCACGAGGAGCATCTGGAAAGGCCTGTGAGCACTTTGCTTGGCTCTGACTAATCCTGGGCTCTGGAGGCTGTGCAGGTTGCTGCTGAGATCTCATTCCTTGCATCTGTTCCTGAGACTTCAAAAAGAGCCTCCCCCAGCTTTTACTATCAACATTGGAGACACTTGTCACTTTAGGAAATGTCTTCATTATTTTAAAATGAGGTTTTTGAGAGAAGCTGTTGTTATTTATAGATTCTATCTGCTATCAAAGCACTTATCACTGTCACATCCCAGAGCCTTCTAGCAGCTGCTGCGCTGATGGCCACTTTGGAGATGTGGCAGACAGAGTGGTGGTGGCTCTGTGCCCCTCGCTGCTGGGCAGCAGCTCCTGGCAGGGTGCATTAGTAACACCTTGGGCTTTGGGGCTGCTTCCTTGCTTGCTGGGAGAAGGGATGCAGCCAGCAGTGCCCCAGTCAGGAGGAGTTCCCTGGGAGGCATCCTTGCCCCATCAGTGGTGGTTGTTTAGGGCCACTGATGTGATGAGCTCTGGGACACCTGTGGGGTGTGTTGCAGTGCAGGCTGAGGTGCTGCTGGGTGGGTTGCTGTGGGCGCAGTGTCTGCAGTGCTGGTAATGCTGGTGGGGACCTGTGTGTCTGTGTCTGGTGCCCAGAGCTGGTTCTGATGGCCATCAGGATGCCAGAGACTCCTTGTGCACAGCCTCGGGTTGAGCCTGAAAGGGTGCAGACTGCAGGCTGCTGTGCTCAAGCAGTGCCCCAGTCAGGAGGAGTTCCCTGGGAGGCCACATCAGTGATGGTTGTTCACGACCACTGCTGTGATGTGCTCTGGGACACCTGCAGGGCGTGTTGCAGTGCAGCCTGAGGTGCTGCTGGGTGGGTTGCTGTGGGCACGGTGCCTGCAGTGTTGGTAACGCTGGTGGGGACCTGTGCGTGGTGCCCAGAGCTGGTTCTGACGGCCAGCAGGATGCCAGAGACTCCTTGTGCACAGCCTCGGGTTGAGCCTGAAAGGGTGCAGGCTGCAGGCTGCTGTGCTCAAGCAGCTGTTTCATCCAGGGACAATCAATTCTCCTCATGAAACAGGCTGTTAGCTGCTCATGGCTCCGGCGGCTGCTCCCGAATCAACTGCCACCGGAGTGACCTGGGGGGAGCTTTGCTGCCGCAGAGCCTCTCTGGAGTGGGAGCCTTTGCCTGTGTCTCATGGCCCCGCTTCCTGAGGGAGCCTTTGTCTGACCATCTCAGCCCCGTGCAAAGAGCTAAGCTATGATAAGCAGCAGTAAACATCCACTGGCTATTATTTTCCATTTGCATGGTCAGCTGGTAGAGAGAGCAGCTGGGAGCAGGGGCTGCTATGCCTGCATTGATTTTCCTTTATAGATTAGAGTGTTTCAAGCAGTTATAAGGTTAATTTCAGATGATTAACTTCAGCGCATTGTAATATTTGATTTAGATTGGCTTTCAAACACTTTTCCACTTATTGATTTTCAATATTGTACTTTTTTTTTTTTTTTTTCCTTTTTTTTTCCCCAACCACAGCAGCCAAATGTCATTTAAAGAAAAGGTTGACAGAGTAGAAAATATTCACAGCAGCCCGGAAAATTCCGCTGCATCCCAGCCTGGCCCAGCCCTGGCAGCCAGAGGGGAGCCCAGGGCACAGCAGCACTCCCTAGCTGAGCCTTTGCTGAGCTTCTCAGGGGCTGAGGTTGTGGCTGCTCCCTCCCTGGAGAAGTTCAAGGCCAGGTTGGATGAGGCCTTGAGCCACCTGTTCTAGTGGAAGGTGTCTCTGCCTATGGCACAGGGGGGGTTGGAACTGGCTGAGCTTTGAGGTCCCTTCCAACCTAATCCATTCTATGATTCTGTGATGCAGCCCTGGCTGGGGTGGGGCTGGCCATGCAGGGTCCCCTCTGGATGGGGCCCCACTGCTGGTCCTCACCAGCACTGCCATTTGCCATCTTTCCCTCTCCCCATCCCTGCCTGCATCCCCTCTCACGGGAGCCGTGGGGGCCGTGGCAGGAGGCTTATTGGCAGGGTTGTTGCTGGTTTTGTTTGTGACATTAAAACTCCTTCTTGATAAAAATCAAACCGTGAAATTGCTGGATACGAGGAGAAGTTTGACCTGCCAGCTTCTCCTCCTGGCTTCAGATAATCCTCCCGTCCCAGAGGGAGGTGTTGGGAGTCTTCTGTTGTAAGCTGAATAACAAGATTTTATTTGCATCAGCTGGAAGTGGCTGGGGATTTGGAGACTGCAGGAAAATCGCTCTTATGCGATTTCAGAGGGAGCTTCCCTCCAAAAATATGCAAATGAGGCATTAAAATATTTTCTTGTCAAGGGATCCTGGCTTCCTTGCCAACCTCTCAGCCTAAGAGGAGTTGATGGAGTGAATGTTTCTGGTAAAAGTGCCGGAGGTGTGAAACATGAGCGTCAGGACCCGTTCCCAACCCCTGTCTTTGGCAGGTATCTGCTGGCTGTAGGGGCCATGGGGCCTTCTCCTCCAAAGTGGGTGCCTGCTGGCACCCCACTGGGACTCTGCCTTGCCTGGGGGCAGTAGCCTCTGGGAAATGCTCTTTTTTTTAGTGATAATGTCATGATCTAAAGGGAGGTTGTAGCCAGATGGGGTTGGGCTCTTCTCCCAGGCAAGCAGCAACAGAAGGAGGGGACACAGCCTCAGGCTTGTGCCAGGGGAAGTTCAGGCTGGATGTTAGGAGGAAGTTCTTGCCAGAGAGAGTGATTGGCATTGGAACGGGCTGCCCAGGGAGGTGCTGGAGTTGCTGTCCCTGGAGGTGTTCAAGAAAGGACTGGTTGGGGCACTTAGTGCCATGGTCTGGTTGATTGGCTAAGGCTGGGTGCTAGGTTGGACTGGGTGAGCTTGGAGGTGTCTTCCAACCTGGCCTATTCTATTCTATTCTATTCTATTCTATTCTATTCTATTCTATTCTATTCTATTCTATTCTATTCTATTCTATTCTATTCTATTTTATGATCCTGCAGCTTTTCAGCAGCAATGCCTTCCTTACCCACCAATGCCATGAGGCTCTACCAGCCTGCAGTCTAACCACCACCACCATCCAACACTCCCCCAGCAGGTTGCCCCCACTGCTGTGGTTGCATTCCCCACGCCAGGTCTCTCAGCCCCTCTGGTTAAGCAAAAGAGGCTTTCTGATGGGGGAGCCTCATCCTTGTGTGTTGGGGGATCTGTTTTAGTGGGAGGTGTCCCTGCCTATGTCAGGGGGTTGGAACTAGATGATCTTTGAGATCCCTTCCAACCTAAACCGTTCTATGATCTTCATTATCCCACTTACTACGTCGTGCTCCTGCTCCAAGCTGTGGTCATGGGGAAGGGGTGAGAAAGACCTTTACTTGCAGCTGTCTTGGATGATGCTTCTCATTCTGGAATCACCTAAAAGCAAATCTCTGTGATTCCTCAGTGCTGAGCATGATGTGGTGCCCTTTATATCCCTTGAGACCAGGCTGTAAAAATAATAGCAGGCTGCCAGCGAAGCTACTGGGGGCAAGCATTGTGGGATTCATATTAGATTGTTCTGAGCTACAATGCACAGAGTGGGGGGGGGGGATAAAAAAATCACCCCAAACATGCTGCTTTTTTTGCCTCTTTTACATTTCAGTGTGGATAATATGTGCACATCTCAGAGCAGATTATATTAATGTTTCTGAACATTGCTGAGTCCAAACCCGCCAAGAGCTGTGCAGAGGGTGTGGGAGTGAGAGCGGAGCTGGGAGCCGGAGCACAGGCAGGGAGCTGTTTGCTTTCTTCATGGCTCGTGTCTCCTCCTATCTCTCATACTTTTATTTTCAGGGGCTATTTTCTTCTCCACGTTCCTGGTGACGTGCTGAATACAGATGAGAGGCAATGTACACAGAGCAGGGGGGGCTGGCACATGCTCGCTTCTGCTGTGGGGGAATAAACAGCACCCAGGTCAGGTTAGCCTGGCATGGTCCAAAAGGGATCACAGGCTCACAGGATGTCAAGGGTTGGAAGGAACCCTGCAGGGAAGCCCCTAGAATGCTCAGCCTTGGGGAGAAGCCAGACCCACAGAGCTCACTGGGACACAGTGACACATGAGGGGATGCAGGATCACAGCATCATGGGATGTCACTGGGACCCAAAGAGATCATCGAGTCCAACCCCTTTGCTAGAGCACGACCAGACAATGTAGCTCGGATCACAGAGGAACACATCCAGACAGGCCTGGAAAGGCTCCAGAGAAGGAGACTCCACAACCTCTCTGGGCAGCCTGTGCCAGTGCTCTGGGATCCTTCCAGTCAAGAAGTTGCCTCTTGTGTTGAGCTGCAACCTCCTGTGCTGCAGCTTCCATCCATTGCTCCTTGGCCTATCCCAGGGAGCAGTGAGCAGAGCCTGTCCCCCCTTCCTGACCCCCAACCCTCAGAGATTTAGAAACATTCAATCCCCTCTCAGTGTTCTCTTCTGCAGACTAAGCAGCCCCAGGTCCCTCAGCCTCTCCTCCTCAGGCAGTGCTGCAATCCTCTCATCATGCAAGACCTCTGGCTGGTGGCAGTGTCGTGGCTGGCAGAAGGCCTGGGTCTGCCTGCCAGTGCCTGCTGCAGGGCACCACCAGCTCTGCAGGTGCCACAGGATGAGCTGTCCTAGGGCCACCTGCATGTGGCTGTGCTCTTGCTTTGCCTGGGGCTGCCCTCACTCTGGCAGCTTCTGGCACCTGGAGCTGGACAGTTTGTGATCTGGCCACTTCTCTCTGTGCCTGCTTGTCCCAAGGCAAATTCCTGTTTCTTTCCATAAGCTTCTGGGATTCTTCTTGGAGTACCTGGCTGGCCAGGGTGGCTGAGGCAGAGCTGTGCAGACACTTCTTTGTCAAATGGATTTTCTGATTCATTTTGTCTTTTTGAATGATTTATTTATAACTCATCTGCAGTAACAAATATTTATACTGCCTCCTGCCCAGCAGTTATTTGCCCTTCCCCGTTATAAACTGCCCTGCCCCTGTGGCAGCTGATGTTGATGGCCTTCACTTTTGGAGCAGTACTCCTGGCAACACGAAGAGCTCTCTGCAATTCCCTCAGCAGCCTGCAGAGCCTTGGTGTTATCTTCAGCTCTCCTCCGGAACCCTTCCACGTAGACTTTTGTCAAGAAGGAGTCTGCTCAGGCCCCACAGAGGTCAAAGCTATTACAAATCTTTCCCACCAGCAGTGCTGCAGAGCTCCAAACACTTGGCAGCTCTCCAGGGAAACTCTGAACTTGCATTTTCTCTGAACCTGGCTGTGAACAACTCCAGGGAGGGAGCAGCCACAACCTCCCTGGGCAACCTGTGCCAGTGTCTCACCACCCTCGCTGCAAACAACTGCAAACATCCAGTTTCAGTCTCCCCTCTGCCACTGCAAACCCATTCCTCCTTGTCCTGTCATTACCAGACCTTGTCAATAGTCTCTCCCCAGCCTTCCTGTAGCCCCCTTCAGATCCTGGAAGATCACTCCAAGGTCTCCTGGCAGCCTTCTCTTCTCCAGGCTGCAGAGCCCCAACTCTCTCAGCCTGTCCTCTTAGCAGAGCTGCTGCAGCCCTCTGAGCATCCTGGTGGCCTGCTCTGGACTGGCTCCAACAGTTCCATGTCCTGCTTGTGCTGGGGGCTGCAGCCCATCCAGTTCCAACTCCCCAGCCATAGGCAGGGACACCTCCCACTAGAACATGTTGCTCAAGGCCTCAGCCAGCCTGGTCCTGAACACCTCCAGGGAGGTTGTGGAGCACAGAAATACAGAATGTCATTGAAGATCATATTTGCTCAAGGCCTCAGCCAGCCTGGTCCTGAACACCTTCAGGGAGGTTGTGGAGCACAGAAGCACCGAATGTGATTTTCAATCACATTCGGTGCTTCTGTGCTCCACAACCTCCCTGGACAACCTGTTGAACCTAGAGAGACAAATACATCTGGTCAAGTAATTCATGGGACAGGACCAACACAGGGCATGCAAGGGGCAAGGCAGTTTAAAGCACAGAGGAACATCTGTTCAGCATCTTCTCAGGTGTCTTCTGAATCTGCATCGCTGCAGAGGACCTTGCAGGGCTGCTCGGAATCTTCCAGGTTTGCAGCAGGATTTTGTGGCTCTCCTCTTTCCCTGCTTTCGCCTCGCTTTTGTGAGATGCCTGAGAAGGTCCCTTCAGGCCCTTCTGGATTTAAATGATGTAAAACAGTGTTGTGATCTGTATGCTGTGCTGGGTTCCCATTCCACCTGCTGGCTCACTCGGCGGCATGGGTGTTGAATGAAGGCGGTGCCTGTGCCAGCCAGGATGGCACTCTGCTAATGGCCTTTGTCCTGGAAACATCTATGATTTATGTCTGCCTCTGCTCCCTGCCTCCTGGGTCCCAGCTGGGGGTGTGTGTCTGTAGGGATGCTTGCAGGACTTGGCTGCCTGCGACCAATAATGTCAGCCCCTCGTGCCCGCCGCGGTTCCGAGGGATGATGCAAGAATGACATTGCCTGCAGCCTCTCTGTCTGAGCCAATTACACAGAGAAATTAAACAATGTCTGACTCAATTAAAAAGAGAAATTAGACAATGTGACAAACAGGAGACGGTGGAGACAAAGCTGACTGCTCAAGTACCTCTAAGGAAGGACACCAACTACGTGGGCAGCAGCCAGTGTCTGGCCGCAGTGCTCCGGTGCCTTCCCAAGGATCTGTGCTGTTGTCTCACCAGAGAGTGGGAATCATCCCTGGGAGGGGCTGGCAGCTCTACCTGCTCTGAACCCATTCCTCAGGAGGCATCAAATCCTTGGGCTGGCCTCTCTTCCTGGTGCCTTCTGTCCTGTACTGTCGTTGGAGTCCAGCAAAGCCCTTTTTCGGGAGCAGGTTCTTTGGCTGGGTGCTTGGGAGGAGTGCAGGGAGTGTGAGAGGCTCACAGGACTGGCTCTGGCAGGGTCTGTGTCCCTCAGCCTGACATAGTTCTGCTGGGACTGTCAGGCTCTCCTTCAGTAGGTCCTTTAGGTCTGCAAAACCAGACAGGCAACTGGGACTCATGGTCTGAATCTGGAGCTCTGCAGTGACACAGACCAGTTCCAGAGGCACTGTTTGTAGTCACAAACATAGCATCCAGCTTAATGTGTGCCAGGAATCAATGAGCAGTTCCTCCAGTGAGCTCCTCTGTTTGGTTCAGCTGCAGCACTTCTCTCCCAAAGACAACAATCCACCACTGGAAACTCAACCCCTCCCCAGTGCTCCCCTCTGCCTGCTGGTGGAAGGCAGAGGCTGTCTAGAGAGAAGGACAAGCTCCTTCTGGAGCCTTCCAAGGTGCAGCTGGAATGTATTTCTCCAGTAACTTCAGGGAAAAGGATAAATCAGGACCATAAATTCAGCTGTGCTTGGCTAAGTCAGCTCGCAGCAGCTTGTGATGGTGCCTGGTAATGGATGCTGCTGCATTCCAAAGACCCCAACACCTTCTCCACCTTGGGAAATAGCAACTGGAGAGCAGACAAGCTTGGGCACTGCCATCAGTGCCACTGACAGATTTGCTCACAGGCTGGGCACAAGCTCTGGGAAATCTCTGTTAGTCTGTGTGGTGGGTGGCATGGTGCCTCTGCAGGCAGGAGCACCGTACACGCCACCATGGGCCCCAGCAAGCAGGTAATGGGCAGAAGGAAGGCACCACCAGTGACCAGGCAGCTTGGCTTCTGCTCCAGGTTCTGCTGGGACCCCCAGGCCCTCCTTCAGCAGGTCCTTTGGGTCTGCAAAACCAGACAGGCAAGTGGGACTCATCTAACTGAGAACAGCCTCAGGCTGTGCCAGGGGAAGTTCAGGCTGGATGTTAGGAGGAAGTTCTTGGCAGAGAGAGTGATTGGCATTGGAATGGGCTGCCCAGGGAGGTGGTGGAGTCACCATCCCTGGAGGTGTTCAAGAAAGGACTGAATGGGGCACTTAGTGCCATTGGCTAGGGCTGGGTGCTAGGTTGGGCTGGATGAGCTTGGAGGTCTTTTCCAACCTGAATTGATGGGCAGACCATCACAGCCCCTCTCTGTCCTCTGCCAACATCAGGCTTCCCAGCCTATGGAGTGACTTGGCTCTTCCAGAGCTGTTAGTGGAAGCAGCTGAGCCCATCCACGTCTTTGCTGTATCTAATTGGCGCTTTCAACTGTGAGTAAAGTGATCTACTAATCATTTTGATCTCTGCTCAGCTCTCTGATCTAGCTGTTGTTCTCAGGTGCGTGCAGTGACAGCACAATTAATTAATGGCAAGTTTCTAACCGTGCAGCTGCAGCATGCTCTGATTCACGCTCCGAGTTTTGCTAGGTGAGTTGCCAGGGTCTGTCATTCACTCTGGCGAGCAAGAGCCATCCAAAATGCCACTCCTTGACCTTTTCAGTTTCCCTGAGACCGCCAGCAGCCTGAGCACCAGGGATGAGCTCCAGCTCCTGTGAGGGCTCCCGAGGGCGGCGGGGCTGTGGCACTTGGCACCCGGACCCTGCTGGGGGCAAGGGGCTGAGCCGTGGATCAGCATTTCCTGGAGCTGTTTGATTATTTATGGGCAAGTGCTGTGAGAAGCACATCAGCCAGCTTGGTGAGAAAGAGGAGAGCACCTCGGGGAATAACCCAAAGACCTCTGCTAGCATTAACTATTCTGTATCCTTCGGTTTGAAAGGGAATTAATTAAACCTCCTGCTGCTGGGTTTTGATCAGTCCCTGCTGCAGGACAAGATGAGACCTAGCAGAGGTGCAGGAGATCCTCCATTGTGCACTCTTCTCGAGTGGCTGGCGGGGAAGCAAAGCAGATGCATCACGAATGCGATTTGTTTGTGCTGCTCCCTGGTTTTGCTCAGCTGTTTTCCACACCAGGGAGGTGACATTGCACTTTTAACTCGGCACCAGAGTGGCTGCCAAAGCCTGTGGATGGGGCAGGTTGTGTTGTGAATAAGGGCAGGAGAAAGTCTGTTCTGGCACTGGTGGGGCAGGTTGTGTTATGGGGTAGGGCAGGAGAAAGTCTGTTCTGGCACTGGTGGGGCAGGTTGTGTTGTGGGGAAGGGCAGGAGAAAGTCTGTTCTGGCACTGGTGAGGCAAGTTGTGTTGTGAGGAAGGGCAGAAGAAATTCTGTTCTAGCACTGGTGGGGCAGGTTGTGTTATGGGGTAGGGCAGGAGAAAGTCTTGTTCTGGCACTGGTGGGGCAGGTTGTGTTGTGGGGTAGGGCAGAAGAAATTCTGTTCTAGCACTGGTGGGGCAGGTTGTGTTGTGGGGTAGGGCAGGAGAAAGTCTGTTCTGGCACTGGTAGGGCAGGTTGTGTTGTGAAGAAGGGCAGGAGAAAGTCTGTTCTAGCACTGGTGGCTGAGTGCCCTGCATGGAGCCAGCTGCATCCCTTTGGAGCTGTCAGAGGCAGCTCTGCCCCTCCTTCCTCTCTGAAGGGACTCGTTCAGCTTCCCCAGGCTGGTGCCCGGCGAGCTGCCGAATCTCCTTGCCAGGAGAGCCAGTGGACAAAAGAGCCTCGCCTATATATTTTTGTCTCCCTTAGAACAAGGCAAACATTTCAGTATCTCTCGAAGAGTATTTGCATTTTTATGGATAAATTCAAGAAAAAAAAGGCACCACGCAATCCCAATTTGCATCCCTTATTTCCATAGAAACTACGGGAGCCTTGATTGCTTTCATGTGCTTTTGATGAAAATTGAGTGGGGTATCTTTATCCTGCCATAAGGTGGGAAGAAAAATTGGCATTCACAATAATATCTAATGGTTCAAAGGATACTCTTGCAAAACAGCTCGCTGTGATTTATTAAATAAGTTGGTGTTTTTTCAAATAACTGGGGAGAAAACAAAAAAACACCACCAAAAAAAAAAAAAAAAAAAAAAAAAACCAAAAAAACCCCNNNNCAAAAAAAAAACCCCAACCCCACAAAAAAACCCAACCCAAAACAACACAACTTTCTAGCCAACTTGTTGCAGGCCTTTTGCTGAACCACTGTGGGTGAACATCTCTGTGTGTGTGTGTGAAAAGGGGATGGGGCCCTGCACACTGAGTGCTGCTTGTGAGCTGGATCCATCGAGCTCCCAGAGCTCAGGCACAAGCAGGGGGCAGGAAGGGTTTGGGTTTCCTGAATTGGACAAATGCTTTTTGAAAACTGAGTAAAAAAAAAAAAAAACACAAAAAACAACACAGTCAGTGAATAGTGGACCAGTGTGAGGCTTTGTGGTGGAAGCAGAGAACATCAAGAGATGAGGTTTGGCAGCATCTGGGTCCAGCTCCAGCAATGTGGGCAGGAGAGCCAATGGCATCCTGGCCTGCATCAGGAACAGTGTGGCCAGCAGGAGCAGGGAGGTTATTCTGCCCCTGTGCTCAGCACTGGTCAGGCCACACCTTGAGTGCTGTGTCCAGTTCTGGGCCCCTCAATTCAAGAGAGATGTTGAGGTGCTTGCATGTGCCCAGAGGAGGGCATCAAGGCTGTGAGGGGCCTGGAGCACAGCCCCAAGAGGAGAGGCTGAGGGAGCTGGGGGTGTGCAGCCTGCAGAAGAGGAGGCTCAGGGCAGGGCTCATTGCTCTCTGCAGCTACCTGAAAGGAGGTTGGAGCCAGGTGGGGTTGGGCTCTGCTCCCAGGCACCCAGCAACAGAACAAGAGGACATAGCCTTGAGCTGTGCCAGGCGAGGTTCAGGCTGGAGGTTAGGAAGAAATTCTTCATGGAAAGTGTGATTGGCATTGGAATGGGCTGCCCGGGAAGGTGGTGGAGTCCCCATCCCTGGAGGTACTTAAGAGGAGGCTGCATGAGGCACTTAGTGCCGTGGGTTAGTTAATGAGAAGGGTTAGGTGATAGGTTGGACTCAGTGATCTTAGAGGTCTTTTCCAACCTGGTTAAGTCTGTCATTCTGTGGGCTCTGCTGGTAGGACCTTGCCTGCTCTGCCCTGCTCATCCTGCTCACCCTGCCCTGCTCATCCTGCTCACCCTGCCCTGCTCATCCTGCTCACCCTGCTTGCTCTGCTCATGCTGCCCTCCTGCTGCCTTTGCCCCCCCCCATGCCTCAGCAATCCTTTGTACCTAAATATTGACTGGCCTTTGAAAGAGACCATTTCCCTCTTTTTGGTGCTGATGGCAGCCTCAGTCCTGTTGCCACTGGGCACCGGGCAGAGGCTGAGGGCTGCTGTCCCACTCAGGAGCAGCTGGAGCTAAGTCTCAGCTGCTGATGCTGAGCAGGGCAGATCTGCTGTGCCTGTGCTGCTGGTCCTGACACAAGGCCATTTATATTTGATGGTGTTTGGATGAATTATGCACATAGCCACTAAGAGAAATTTAATGATGGGTTTCGTCGTCTTATATATATATTTTTTTTCATAGATTTCAGCCTTTGAATTAAGCTCCAGTTCACCCTCAGTGCTGCAGGGGATAAAGGGAACATGCCAGGGCCTGCATCCATCAGAACTGCCAAGCAAAGTTAACAAGTAAACAGTAATCGCCCACAATTATTGCCCATTATGTGCTCTCTTCACCTGAGATCACAGCCAAGCTGGAATGTGGAGCCACAGGAGGGGCTGGGTGGCAAGGAGCTGTCAAGATGAAATAACAGCAAAAAGACCTGTCAAGCACCAGCTCTGTGAAAGACCAAAATGGGCTCCTGATGGCCCCTCGGTGCAGTGTACAAGAGCTACTTCTGTGTAATTATAAATTGTCTGCAGGGCTTATCTGAGAGGTTCAGAGTTGACATTACAATAATAGGGTGGGTGAGCTTTATTTAAGGGATAATGTTCCTGGCAGTGCTGTATACATGGCAGTAAATGAGTGTGGCAGGTGATTAGCACCAGCACTCAGCCCCACCTGATCCTTGCACCCTGCTCAGTGGCCAGAGGAAAAGGAGCCTGGCAGGTAGGTCCCTGAGTGCCAGGCTGTGATGCTTTGGGAGTTACCCAACCCCCTAGCAATGAGTTCACCCAGACTAGACTCAGCCAGCTGGCTGGAAGTTAAGGAATGAAGCTTCATATTCCCAGCTCAGCACAATATACGAACAGATATTTACAATAGATTGCAAATATTCACAGCTACAGACATCAATAGGCAAGTTAAAGGTAATACAGAAACACAATGCCCCTCCCAAAAATCAGAGTCCCCAAGAGGGGCTCCCAACCACTCTTCCACCTTCTCTCCACCCCTCAACCTTATCCCAGAATCTGCCTTAGGTGCAAGGTGAGTTGGAAGGATCAGTCGGGGGGGTTAGAAACAGAATTGATTCGTTGGGTTACACAGATCCAGCTGGAAGCCAGGGAGAGAGAGAGAGAGCAACAGACTCCACAGAGGGACACTGTCATAGAATCATAGAATGGTTTAGGTTGGAAGGAATGTCAAAGCTCAGCCAGTTCCAACCCCCCTGTGCCACAGGCAGGGACACCTCCCATTAGAACAGGTCACTCAAGGCCTCATCCAACCTGGCCTTGAACACCTCCAGGGAGGGAGCAGCCACAACCTCCTTGGGCAACCTGTGCCAGTGTCTCACCACCCTCACTGCAAACAACTGCAAACATCCAGTTTCAATCTCCCCTCTGCCAGTTCAAACCCATTCCTCCTCGTCCTGTCATTACCAGACCTTGTCAATAGTCCCTCCCCAGCCCTCCTGTAGCCCCCTTCAGATGCTGGAAGGTCACTCCAGGGTCTCCTGGCAGCCTTCTCTTCTGCAGGCTGCAGAGCCCCAACTCTCTCAGCCTGTCCTCAGAGCAGAGCTGCTGCAGCCCTCTCAGCATCTTGGTGGCCTCTCCAGCAGTTCCATGTCCTTCTTGTGCTGGGGGCTGCAGGGCTGCAGACAGTGCTGCAGGTGGGGTGTGAGGAGAGCAGAGCAAAGGGGCAGAATCCCCTCCCTTGCCCTGCCGCCCACACTGCTCTTGCTGCAGCCAACACAGGGTTGCTCTCTTATCTATGTTTGTGTCCTTGTTTTTATACATCTCAGCAAACCTATGAGTGAAGCAGACACCTCCCTTGTTTTCTTTTCACATTAAAACATCCCAATTAGCCTCAAACCAGCACACAGGGAGATCCCATAGCTCTGGTGGAGCTTCCTGTGCTGTGACTTGAGGGTGCCATCTGGCTCCACATACAGCCACAGGTCTCCCTGTGTGGCTCCAGTACTCCACATGTGGTCACAGAGCAACACCTGTGGCCATGGGGCTCCACATGTGGCTGTGGGGCCTGTGGATGCAGCCATGGGGCTCTGTGTGTGACCAGGGGGGGGCCAAGCTGGAAAGGCTAAGGTGTGGCAATGTGGGATGGGCAGAGAGGTGAGCTGGAGGGTTCATCTCACCCGCCCTGGGCTGGTACTGGTGCCAAGGCTCTGTCAAGCTGTCTGCCTGGACAGCCTTTACAGCTGGCAGGGAGGGAAGGGCAATGCTTTGGTGTGCTTTACCTGACCTGCTTTAGATCCTTCCTTTAGGGTGAGCAGAATTGTTCCCGGGATTGCCTTTTCTCTCCTTTTGCTATAAAGAAGCAGAGGGTGATGAGTTTGGATGTGGGTCTGCAAGTCAGGAGGGATTGATCCTGTTGGATACTCACTTCACCCAGCATTCCCTCGGTGTGTGGCTGCCTCTGCTTCATTTTAAAGATGAATTTTCTAAAGACTGGTTTTCTGCAGTGTTTCTATGGAAGTCTTGAGTTAGAAAGGGAAGGTGCTGAGAACAAGCCTTGCTCCTGGGCAGTCAAGGTCATCTTTTGTTTCCTTGAGCCAGATTTGCCCTGAAGGTAGCATCTAAGCAATGTTTGACTCCCTGCCAGCCTTGGGCAAAGCAATTTCTCCTGTCTGTCTTCTCTCACCCTGCAACCAAGGGACACGACCTGGAGGATGGAAGGGAGCAGAGAAGGGTGGGGGCTGCTGTGTATCCAGATGCTGCCAGGAGGATGTGCAGTGGCTCATCTGTCTGCAAGCACCACCAGGTGGGGGCTGGCTGCCAGCCCTTGGCTAGGGACAGCCCTCACAGCCTGCAAGCAGGATGCTTGGGCTTTGGAGTCCGTGCCTCAGTCTGGCACTTTGCATTAGACTATAAAGAAAAAATCTCCTGGTGGCTCCACACTCTGTGCCTCAAGCCTCTGAGGGAGCTCAGTGCCTGGAGGCAGCTGTGATGCTGTGGTTGGAGAACATCGTGGGAGGGCAGTTCAAGGCTGGAGCTCTGCTCTGGGCAGCAGCCCCCGGAGCCCATATGTGAGCTCACAGGAGGGCTGAGGCAGGGAATGCCATGAATGAGGACCAGGTGGACTGGAGAATCTGCAGTCCTTACCTGCTGTCCATCCTGGCCTTGAAAGGCTCCAGAGAAGGAGACTCCACAACCTCTCTGGGCAGCCTGTGCCAGTGCTCTGGGACCCTTCCAGTCAAAGAAGTTGCTTCCTGTGTTGAGCTGCAACCTCCTGTGCTGCAGCTTCCATCCATTACTCCTTGTCCTGTCCCAGGGAGCAGTGAGCAGAGCCTGTCCCCTCCCTTCCTTACCCCCAGCCCTCAAATATTTATGAACGTTGATTCAATCCCCTCTCAGTCTTCTCTTCTGCAGACTAAGCAGCCCCAGGTCCCTCAGTCTCTCCTCACCAGGCAGTGCTGCAGTCCCCTAAGCATCCTCAGAGCCCTCTGCTGGACCCTCTCCAGCAGGTTCCTGTCCCTCTTCACATGGGGAGCCCAAAACTGAAGGCCGTACTCAAGATGAAGTCTGAGCAGGGCAGAGTAGAGGAGGAGGAGAACCTCCCTTGATCTGCTGCAGATACTCTTCCTAATGCCCCCCAGGATCCCCTTGGCCCTCTTGGTCCTCAGGGCACATTGCTGTGCCATGGGTGTTCTCCACCAGCCCTCCCAGCTCCCTCTCCTTGGGGCTGCTCTCCAGCAGTCATCTCCCAGCCTGTCCTGCTGCAGTTTATTCTTCCTGCCCAGGTGCAGGACTCTGCACTTGTCCTTGTTGAAGCTGTCAGGGAGCAGTAAACAGCAGGAGGCCATTGCTGTTTTAAAGGGAAGGGAAATGTTCCTGCTCCTGCCATGGTGGGGCAGGCAGGCTTACCACTGCCCCTGGGGCTGGGAAGTTGCAGGAAGGCAGAGTGCCAGCTCCAGGAGCTCTGATCCCATCCCCGGTCAGAGGGGCTGGTTTAGAGCAGTGGAGCTGCCAGGCTGGTCCTGCTCAGGAGAGTTAGTGGTGATATTAACTGGAGGAGATTCTACAGAGTAAGTATTAGCTTTGTATTATGTAGAATTTTTAAGTGCTTCATTAATTTACAATTCCACATTTTATTAAATTAATTTGCATTTTAATGAAAAAAAAAAAAAAAAAAAAGTGGATCCAGCTCTCTTCTTGGAGTAGCAAAAAGATGCAGCCTGAGTGTGCCTGAGCCGGGGGGTGGAGGGTGGGGGAGCCAATGCCACATTCCTGGGTCCCAGGGGCTTCCCCTGTGTGAGTGCCCTGCCATGGGGCTGCCTCTCTCCCTCCTGGTGGCCCTGGGGAAGCTCTTGTGGTCACTCTGGGTGCTTGTGCCGCTTTGAGGCTAAGTGGAATATTTTAATGAGAAAAAATAGATTATAGAGGCTGTGGGAAAAAAAAGAACAACAAAAAACCAACCAAAGGTGATGTCTGCTTCACTCATAGGTTTGCTGAGGTGTATAAAAGCAAGGACACAAACATAGATAAGAGAGTGTGGCTCTGTCTGCTGAGGCTGTTGGTGTCTGGGGTGGGGTTTGGAACTGGATGAGCTTTGAGGTCCCTTCCAACCTAAACCATTCTATGATTCTATGATTGTATGACAGTATCTCTCTGGCTGCAGAATCTGTTGGTGTCTGCCTCTCCCTCTGGCTTCCAGCTGGATCTGTGTAACCCAACTGATCAATTCTGTTTCTACCCACCCTGACTGATCCTTCCAACTCACCTTGCGCCTAAGGCAGATTCTGAGATAAGGTTGAGGGGTGGAGAGAAGGTGGAAGGGCGGTTGGGAGCCCCTCTTGGGGACTCTGATTTCCGGGGGGCATTGTGTTTCTGCATTACCTTTAAGTTGTCTATAGCTTAAGATGTCTGTAGCTGTGAATATTTGCAATCTATTGTAAATATCTGCTCGTATATTGTGCTGAGCTGGGAATATGAAGCTTCATTCCTTAACTTCCAGCTGACTGAGTCTAGTCTGGGTGAATTCATTGCTGGGAGGGACAGGGAACTCCCGAACCATCACAGGCCTGCAGTGCTGATTAGGGTCTCCACAAAAGCATGGGGTGAAAGGCTGCAGGGCAGTGCAGGGGCAGGATGTGGTGATCCTGTCTTGCCATCAAAACCAGCTCTTTCTGTGGCCAGTGTGCAGCCTTGTCCTCCTGGACACGTATCTTGTGTCCCTTGCTGCCAGGCTCTTCTCGTTCTCCAAGAAATAAGGGCTGTGACAGTAGAGCACCTCAGAACTGAAGAGACTCTTCATAGAATCAGCTAGGCCAGAAGAGACCTCCAAGCTCATCCAGTCCAACCTAGCATCCAGCCCTATCCAAGCAACTAGACCATGGCACTAAGTGCCCCATCCAGGCTTTGCCTTAACACCTCCAGGGACAGCAACTCCACCGCCTCCCTGGGCAGCCCATTCCAATGCCAATCACTCTCTCTGTGCAGAACTTCCTCCTAACATCCAGCCTAGACCTCCCCTGACACTCAAGGTGTGGCCTGAGCAGTGGTGAGTACAGGGGCAGAAGAACCTCCCTGCTCCTGCTGGCCACACTGTTCCTGCTCCAGGCCAGGATGCCATTGGCTCTGCTGCCCACCTGGGCACGCTGCTGGCTCCTGTTCAGCTCCTATCTCCCAGCACCCCCAGGCCCCTCTCTGCCTGGCTGCTCTCAGCCACTGTCCCCAGCCTGTAGCACTGCCTGGGGTTGTTGTGGCCAAAGAGTAGAACCCTGCACTTAGCCATGTTCAATCTCATCCCATTGGCCTCATTCATCCTCTGCCCTGGAGAAATTAAAGAGTTTAGCTGCAGGTAAAACAAAAATAGCCCTCGCTGATGGGCACTGCATGAAACCTGCTGTCCTCTGACACGTGCCAGCCAGCAGCCCTGACAAATGTCCTCGAAACTCAGCGTGTCCCTAACAGGGGATCATTGCTCTTCAGGGAGGCTGATGTCATGGCAGCCCTTGACTGGCAGGTAGCCAAGCTGGAGTCAGGCAGAGTATGCTTCAATAAAGCAAATATATTCAGAGATCATCCCCAAATCACGGGTGTCAAGCAGCTTGGCTGGTGTTTAACATGTGCTACAGCTGGTGATTTTCTCTGCAAGAGTGTTGGGTTTGCTTTTTCCTAGAGAGGATTTCAGATGTGGTTACAGCCAGGGAAGTTAAAAAATAGAAATAAATAAAATAGATCCACCAGCCTCTCTGCCCCCCTGCCCTCAGATCAATAGGTGACATCTCTGGTGCTGCTGCTGCAAGCTCCTCAACTCTTCACTGGCACACAAGCATTTCCTTCAAGGCCCTTCTGCACTGCTTCAGACAGGAATAATTTAGTGATTCTGTTTAAGTTGGCTGAAAATTGAGATGCTTTCCACCAAACCATCCTTCCTCTCAGTCTCTCTTCAGGTCACATTTGCTGTTAGTCTCACAGGCAGCAGTCCTGTGTGGTCCTTTTTAGACAGGTTAATTTAATAAGCCTTTTAATTTATTATTCGCCCCCAATAGCATGCACATGTCTGCTAAGAGAATCTTGGCTCCATTACCTCATGGCTTAGATGCTGTGATGACTTCAGGAACTGCAACCCACAGATGGGCACCTTCTGACCCCTGCAGCTGGTGGCTGGTGACAGCTTTTGACTTCCAGGAGCACACACAAACTGTGTAGTTCCTGCAACTTAGCAGAGGAACACCAGAGGCACTGGGGGTGCGTAGGGGCATTAGAAAGGAAAATCAAGCAATAAACAGCCAGAGAAATGAGACTTTGAAACATTCAAAGTAATTGATACCAGGGAAAAAAAAAGAAAAAAAAAGAGAGAGAGAGAGAGAGAGAGAGAGGATGAAATCTTTTGCTGCAATAAACTGTCCATTAGTTGGGCCATCAGCGTAACCCTAATCTAAAGTTACGAGGATCCATTACAGATATAATCAAATACCATCTTCTATATTCCATGAATCAAAAGCACCATATGTATTAACAACCCAGTTTGTCTTTTTTGTTCCTGCCTTCTCCTGGAACAGTGTCTATCTGATTTCTTGTGTTATATTGCTCTGATGTCTGCTAAGGGCACCGTGCCCTAGAAATTCACATTAAATAACTGAGAGCGAGCACTGGAAATGAAAAAAAAAAAAAAAGTGAAATACTATCTAGACAGCTGGAAGTAAAAATATGAAAAGTGTTGCACTTACAGAAGGAAAAGAAGCCTATTTTTACGACTTGAATAGACAGTTTGGTATAAAGAGAAATTCCTCACCCAAGATCAGACGTGCAGCTGAGCTGCAGCAGGCAGCTTGGGATGCTGCCATCCGCAGTGTGCCAAGGAGCAGCTCAGGCACTGCCTTCAAGGAGCAGCGAGGGGGTGGGCACAGCTGTGGAGCCTGCAGGAGCACGGAGCTCCTGCACTGGCTGGGCTGGTGACCGTTGCCATCTCAGGGTAAATCTTGGCTTCACAGACAGGCTTTAAACGGAGGCACTGCAGATGGGGCGAGTCTGCAGCCAGATGTGGGCTGCAGGCTGCAGGTGTGTGCTCTGTGACACCAAAGGATGCTCCTTTCAGCTTCTGGGCCCTGACTTCTACCTTGTCCTTTCTTTCTCTTTGCTTTGTCAGTTTACCATTCCTCCCCACAGACCAGGCTGCTCTTCCTCAGAAGCCTGCTGCCAGGTCCTGCCTTACTCTCCTTACCTCTGCTTGGTGAGGGACCTATTCATGTGACAAATCCCATCCTGCCCAGGGCAGGGACATGTCCTAGGTCTGTCTGAAGTCTCTTGTCTCTCAGTACCTACATCACACCATCATATTTGAAATATAGAGAAAACAGTAGTAGGAGTGGCTTCTGCAGGTTTCAGGATGACCTGCACTGTCCACAGCTTTGACATTGCCCTTCACCCTGGACCCCTCAAGACTCTGTGACCAGAAGGCAGGGCCCAACACAGGGGCTTAGGGGTAGGCAGCAGTGTCAACAGGAGCCTGCCCTCTGAAGCAGACTGTCCTCATCACCTCATCACTTATCCAGCTCTTCTCTAATCCCATCTGGAAAAGAATAAATCTCTTCTGTCTCCCTAGCCTACCACATTGATTGATTTGCCTCGGTTCTCTGTAGGTGCCTGTCCATAAGAAGGATGCTTTAAATGATTTGTCACTCAGGACCTTTATGCTGTTTCTTGCAGTGTTCTATACCTACTCCCACTGCTGCCCTGCATTACTTGGCTCTGCACAACCTTTTGGGCATCACACCCCAGGGCAGACACTCTCCATCAGAGCACACTGACATGTTGATGTGGCTCCATCAGCCAGATAGACCCAGGGGTACCAGTTGGTGTTCTTGCTCCCAGGAGCCATCGCACACGCTGGCTCCTGGCTCTTGCTCTCTGTGATGCTTTACCTCATGATGTGCCATGGGCAGCTGCTGGGTCCCTGAGGGCGAGTGCCCTCTTCATGGGCTGGCCCTGCTCAGACAGCTGAGTGAGACCTGGGAGAGGTTTTGTTGAGAGAAGCAGGAGCAGCAGTGGGTCTGTCACACCAGTGCTGGGGGCAGCTTTCAGGGCATGGGGCAGGCTCGGTGCTAAATTCCAGGGCGAGAAGAAAAAGGTTCTAAAAAGGTAATATTCTGTTGGTAGTTAGGACAGGAGTTAGTGGCCCTGTAAGCAGCCCGAGTCGATTAATGGATGTGTTGAGAGTCCCACTGCAGGGGACGGGCAGTGAAAGAAAGCCTGCTGAGGCCATTGAGTGGGAGAGGGATCGCAGCCCTTGGCTGAGTGGGAAGCTGTCAGCAGCAGAGATGAGAAGGAGAGGCGAGAGGGAAAGAAACCCATGTTTGGATGTCTTTGCCCGAGAGCTGTGTGGATCAGCCAGATAATGAAGCAGTGAGTTGTGAGGCAAAGGAAGAGCCTGGGACACGGTTAGCTGCTCATTAGCAGCCAGAGACGTGTGAGCTCCCAGCGCAGTCACTTTGCTCTGGCCGAGCCTTTGCTGTCCCTGCGAGAAGGGTCTGGCGCTCTGCTCCCCGCGGCCGCGGCTCCGGCAGCGCTGCTGAGCGCCAGAGCAGCAGCTCTCAAGCTGCTCTGCTAAAGGCTTGAGAAATTAATTTTGCCTGTCAGAGACTGGGATGTGAGCCTGCGAGCTGAGGTTGAGCGGGGTGTGCGCTAACCCACCTGGCTGCGCTCCAGCTCCAGGGATGCTGTTCACTGCGGGAAGGGGAAGGCCAACAAGTACCTGCCTGTGTAAGCTGGTATTGTCTTCCACATAAAACATGCCCTTAATTAATAGCTAGCATGAACCTAAGCCACTATCTCTGTTATCAATTTGTGGATGTGGTTGGATTGTCTGTCTCCCAGGACAGTAATATCCCTTCATCTTACTGCAAATTGCTCACAGCATCCTTCTATTACACAGGCTTAATGCTTGAAAAATAGAGATTTAATACTCCACTATATCAGACTAAGTGAGGTCAAAGCAATTCATATTCACGATCCCACAGAGCTCCTGACAGTGTTTCCTGCCAGAGATGTGGGTGTGGAGGCAGCCAAACAGGGCCCTGCTCTTGGTTGTCCTGCTCTGGCAGGGATCCTGACAGTCCCCACGAGGGGTCTGTGGGGTCCATCCCTGGGAGGGGAGCAGATGCGTGGGGAATATGGCTTGTGGGGATTCTGCTACCAGGCTGTGCAGGTCTGTGTTCCCCCCCAGGCTTTGGCTGTTTCGTGGTTTCCCAGAGCAGTGCAGCAGCAGCAGCAGCTCCTGTTCGTGCCTGCGGGAGCAGAGTGTGCCACGCTCCCAGGGTGCTGCCTGTTCCCCAGGGGCTGGGTGTTGGTGTGGATTTAATAAGCTGTTTGTGAGTGAGTTGCAAGCTGGTTTCCTACCACTTGCCAGTTGTCACCTTGCCTGCTGAACAGAGAGCCTGGGAGTAATGCTTCCTGTAGTTACATGTTTATTTTTCTCCTGAAATGTATATATTTTTGTGGGAAACGAATAGCTGCTGCGTGTGTGAGCCTTGAGGGCTTCCTCCCCAGTGAGAAAAGATTTATCTCCAGGGATGATGCGTATATTGCTGGGACACATTCCTTCTGCATTCGCTTTTATGTGTGTGCCAGGACATGGATTCCACCTGCAACTCAACGAGGAAATATCTAAGCCCGTAAAATAAATGGGAAAGTTTAAGTTCAGAGGGATTTATGTGCAGAAATTAAACACGGGTTAGGAGAAATATCCCTTTGCCTTGCACAAACCCTGTGTAGCAGACATAATTCTCCTGGGGTGAGCTGCATAGACCTGGAGCTGCTTCCTTCCAAACCCAGCTGATAAACAACAGCCTTGCTGGCTGGACCTTGGGGTTAGGAGAGTCTTGCCTGCAGCCTTGGCTATGGGAAGTGGCCTTTAATGGCACAAACCAGGGTAGTCAGTGCAGGGGGAAGGCTCTGTGGCCACTCAGGGGGTCCGAGGGCAGGGGTTGCTCCCTGGCTTTCAAGCCAGCCAGGATGTGAAGTGACAGTCTCCTGAAAGGGGACAAGACAGAGCTCAGAGGTCCCAGGAGCAGACACAGCAGAGGAGGGGAAGTGCTGCTCTGGGAGACAGGAGGATTTCCATGATTATGTGTAAGGACTGTTGCAGTCAGAGGCTGCTGATGGCTGGACTCATCCCAAGGCTGTGGCTGCCCATGGGATGCTGCCACAGGAGGGCCATTTGCAGAGGTCCTGGGAGATACCACTAGCTGGCTCCATCCCCATCTGCTGGCTGCAGCCCTATCCCGGGATGCTGGAGGTGGTACTGCAAAGGCTCTGTGCATTTTTCCTGCACTTAAGAAACTCCCTCTAAGGAAATTTCCCTTGGACCTTGGGAAAGGGGACCTCTGATCTGTATTTCTTCATTAGGAGAAAACTGAGAGAAGCTTTAAATCCCTGTCTTCAATACCTGCAGGAGTTTCCAGAAGCCTCTGGAAGAAGGTCTGTATCATAGCCTGTATTTTACTGGACAAAAGCTGAGCACAGTGTGGAAAGCCTGCATTTTGCTTTGACACTGAAACAGTAGGGTTTGGGGATCATGGAGATGGATGGTGACAGGGTTGCAATGGAGGACTGCCAGGAGGGTGCCTGGGCAGGGAGGCAGCCGTGGTGGGGGGCGCTCAGCTACCTGCACTCCAGCCACAGAGGAGCACATCCCGCGGGGGAGCAGTGGCGGCAGAGCAGATGCCCTCCTGCTGGCTGCTGCACAGGCACTGGAAACACTACGGGACACAGAAAGGGAAGGTGTCCAAGCCTGAGGGGTTCTTAGAAGGAAACTGCCAGGCTAAAATTAACTGGCTGAGCTCACAGCAACGACTACAGAACACCTGAGCTACTGAAGCAGGGCTGGCTGCAGCGAGCCACGGGGGTTTCCCTGCTGGCACCAATCTGCCGGTGACCTTGGGTCACGCTGACACGGTGGTGAATGGCATCTCTGCGGCAAATGTCCCCGGTGAGGGAGCTGTCAGCAGCGTGTGGTGTTTCCTGGGGCAGGGTGACACACAGAGGAGCAGTGACAGGCGGCTGCTTGCCCAGGGCAGTCTGACATAATGGAGCAGTTCTGAGAGCACCTCCACCGCGGAGGTCAGCGGTGACGCAGGAGGGATAATTCTTCATAGCGTGCTCCTTGTGTCCTACAACTCCTTCTGTAATGGACTAGCAAATTACCAGGCTGTTTAAAAGGCACCAATTTATAACATTTTGATAACTGCATGCTCCTGAGGCTACATCATCTGTGCCTGTGGAGAGGATGTATGAGAGTGCTCCCCTCCCCGCCACACAGGCATGGACTTGTAGAAACACAACCACACAAGTCCCTCTGCCTCCTCAACACCTTCTCTTTGGTGCAGGGCAGACAGGTTCATCAGACAGGATCCTGGAAAAGGCCTCTTAGAAACAGACTTTGTCTCTGCCATTCCATCCCATTTCAACGTGTTTCTGGTATGGGGAGCCCTGCTGAGGTTCCGGTACCTACCCAGTCTTCCTGATTCCTATCCCAGCTCCCTGGAGTCCACACAGACATTGCTCATCTGGGTGCACTTGGCAATTCTCCTGTCATAAGGGAATTACTTTAATCCCCAATGGGTGCCCAGGTGGTTGCTCCCACAGAGGAACTGCAGTCACAGTAGAGTGGCAACACAGTCACTGAGTCATTGTCCCCAGTTACAAAGCCCCAGGGTCAGCAGGCAGCTGTTTTTAAGGTCTCTCCATACTTCTTGTTGGGAATGCATTTTGGGGTTCCATCCTGTGTGCAGCTGCCATTGTGCCTGTTGGGAATGCACCTTGGGGTTCCATCCTGTGTGCAGCTGCCCTTGTGCCTGTTGGGAATGCACCTTGGGGCTCCAACCTGTATGCAGCTGCCACTGTGTCTCTGCTGCCTGCAAACACACTTTTGACTACCATGCACACCTCTAAATGTCCCAATTGCTGTGCTGCCCCTCTGTTGCTGCCGTTCTGCACTGGTGTCTCCTCTCCTGCATGGGAGGAGCCTTTGCTTCTTCCAAGAGGAATCTGAAGGACCGAGTGGCTGAAAGATCAGCATGGCAGCATTCATCCCTTTTCAGTAAATAAGCCCTCACCCCAGGCCATGGCAGCAGGTGAGCCCTGTGCAATTTCCTCCAGCACAGCTGCAGCTGACAGCAGAGCTGAAGTACTTGCTGTGTCCTGGCAAGGAAGGGAGCAGCAGGACCATGGTGTAGGGTCTGGGCCACTGGCCAGTGTCCCCATCACAGTGAGCTTCAGCAGAGCAGAGGAAAGGGCCAGCCAAGGCTGCTGCAGGGCTCGTGGTGATGAAGAGATGCGTGTTCCAGCAGCTCCAGTCTGAGCACTGTTCTGCCCTGCAGGGTGGGCTGGAAGATTGCAGGGGGTGGGAGCAAAGTCTGAGGAAGCTGGGGGAACGGGGTGGCAGTGCTGCACTTGGAGACATTGGTGCTGTGAAATGTGCAAGCCTACAGCAGCTCATTGCTGCAGACGCCTGCTGGGCTGCCGAGCATCTTTGCCATGCGCCCTGCCCAAGCCCAGAGTCTGCAGCCAGTGGGCACCTGAGTGTCAGTGTCGGCAGCGCTCTGCTCCTTCACTGGAACCACAGCAAGACCTTCATTAACTCTCTGGTCCCCCTGTGGAGTGAGGAAACTGCATGGTGCAAGGGGGACGGGCCCAATTAATCGGATGGCTAGAAGTGGTTAATGCACCTTGGAGGAGCGGGGCTTAATTGGGAGTGATTATTACGGGCTGCTCCTATGTAAAGAGCGTGAGAATTAGCACTAATGACTCTGCTATGAACATGACTTTTAATTGCTGCATGGTTCTGTGATTTAAGTCCTTTTCTGGGAACGCTTTTGTTTCCCAGAGCTTTCGGGGGATGCTGATTGCAATGACACTCGGGGGACGAGTGCGACGCGTGCCAGAGAGTTGGGGCTGTCAGCCCTGCTTGTGCCAGTCCTCAGGGGGGTGGAAACTGGGATCGATGATTTGCCTTTGAAATCCCCCGAGACTGGCTCTGTTTGCAGCGTGCTCAGGAAGAAGCATTTCTGGCTGGTGGCACCACCCAGGCGCTGCCTTCTTGCTTGCCACTGGCTCCCCATATGACTGTGGGCTGCTTGCAGCAGTTGTGCCCACCGAGACAAAAGCTCTTCTCTGCCTGGCAGTTTGGCATTGCTTTTCTCCCCATGTCCCTGCTACTCCAGATGTGGTGGGTAGGATTCCTCCTTCCTTTACCGTGTGCAGGCAGTGCTGGAAGTGGCAGCAGGTGTGCTGCAGGCAATGCTTTGTAGCTGCTGTGGAGGCTGTGGGTGCCCTGGGACTAAAGCTGCAGGTGCTGGCTGTAAGTGACTAAGCTCCTGAAGGTCCCCTGTGTAGGCTGTGTTCAGGGGTGTTCACCCAAGGACCTAATGAGCAGTCTCTAGAGGAAGTGCCCTGGCAGCACTGTAGAGATCTGAAGTTGGTGTATTGGCTTTCAGGGCACTCTTCTGACTCTGAGGTGCTTGGGGCACCTCCTCCTTGGCCAGGCTCCCAGGGTTGACATCACCTTCTTTGCCCACATCTGTTGGCAACAGCACATAGCTAATTAGTGAAAAAAGAGCTGGGGTTGAGTGGAGGTGAGATGTGTGAACACCTGTTATCAGCCTGCCAGGAGCAGCATGACCTGGGAAAGGGAGGAGGGCTGCACCCTTCATCCCACTTACAATAACCTCTGAGCCTGTGAGACAGGAGAGTGAAGTCTGATCTGTTTCCCTGGCAGCTCAGGTCCCACAGAGGAGCTGGGTGGCCTGCCCAGCAGAGCTGTAATGACACGAGCTAGGGCAGCAGCGTGAAGTGCACAGCTGGGTGCTGCGGTGAGCCAGGAGGAGACACTCTGATGGTGCCAGGGGCAGAAACCTCACCACCATCCAGCAGATAACAACAGCCTGAGGAGGGGACTGGCACCAGCACAGTTGTTCTGCTTTTATGTCTCAAATATATGTGCTGCAGATGATTCTGTGCAGAGGGTAGAAGGAGGGACAGAGGGAGGGCACATGGATCTGAGATGGTCTTTAGCTCTGTGTTTGTGCCACCTCTCGGGTCACTCACAGGTTGGCACGATCCTATCAGTGGCCCAGCACCCGCCAGAGGAATTAGGAGAGGCACAGCCTGTAAATAATGAAGCCCAGGACATGCTAGATAAATTAAAGCCCCAAAGGAAAAAGGCCATGGGGACTCTTCATCTTCCTTGGCAGGCTCCACTCTGCACCTTGAGTTTCCCAAGCCATTGCTTCCCTCTCCAGCAGCAAAGCACAGCGCGGGCAGAGCCAGGAGGCTGCACCGGGTTGTGGACAGCCCTTGGAGCAGCTTTGCCAGGCAGAGTCAGCCCCTGCACTGCTTATTTATTCACTGCAGAGAGAAAGGAACTCCTGAAGCACTGTGAGGAGGAAGAAGGGGGGAGCATGGGGTGTGTGTGTGTGCAGGAGAGGTGGGAGGCAGCCCACAGCCCCACTGCTGAGTGGGATCCTCACGTGTCAGCCAGAGAGCACTGACGGGAGCTGGGGGAGCTCTGCCTGTCTCTCCTGTATGCAGCCTGTGCTCCAGCCTGAGGAGATGATTTTTTATTTAACTGCCTTTGAAATGCACACAGAAGATCCCCCAGACCCCAGGCATCTTGGCAGGCTGTTGCTGGGGAGGAGGAGGGGGCTCTGCCTCCCAGCCAGGATTGGCTATGGCTGAGGATGAGGTAGGTGAGGCTGTGTGGGGTGGTTATGCCTCCCAGTAGGGCACTGCTCCTGTTCCTGTCGGGGTGGCACAGGTGATGCTATGATAGGTATGTCCCTCCTGACAGTCAGCACTCCCTTCCAGTGGGCTCCAGAGAGCTCCAGGCTGTGCAGGGCTGTGGTGCTGCCAACATAGAGTCATAGAATCATAGAGTCAGTCAGGCTGGAAGAGACCTCCAAGCTCATCCAGCCCAACCTAGCACCCAGACCTATCCAAGCAACTAGACCATGGCACAAAGTGCCCCATCCAGTCTTTTCTTCAGCACCTCCAGGGATGAGGACTCCACCACATCCCTGGGCAGCCCATTCCAATGCCAATCACTCTCTCTGGTAAGAACTTCCTCCTAACATCCAGCCTGAACCTGCCCTGGCACAGCTTGAGACTGTGTCTCCTCGTTCTGTTGCTGGTTTCCTGGGAGCAGAGCCCAGCCCCACCTGGCTACAACCTCCCTTCAGGTAGCTGTTGACATTCCTACTGCCTCTCTGTTCCGTATTTTTGCTTTTGGCTTAGGCTGGGCTTTGGAAACGTAGATGCCCATGAGAAGCAGGGGAGCCAGCCCGCACCCGCTGCTGGAGACTCCCCTGGGAGCAGCCTATCTCAGCTCCTCATTGCTCTCTGCCCCCACCCCAGCTTCTGCCCCTACCCTGGGTATGAGGTAGAGCTTTGGGCTCCTTGGTTGTGCTCCAAGCAGCAGACTCAGATGCTGGTGGCCCCTGGCCCTGGTCCACAGCTGAGCTCTCCTCACACTTCCGAAGATGGGAAGCTGTTGAGAGGGGCTCTCTCTGTACAGGATCGATCCTCATGCCCGGGCCCGTGGGCAGTACAGGTGGGTGACAGGAGGGCTGTGCAGCCCCTTTTAGTCCTGTCCTCACTGCTACAGGGGAAGGGTAGGCAGGCAAGAGGGGCTCAGCAGTAGGAGGTCACTGAGGGACATGGCTAACTGTGCCTCCAGGGCTGCCCTTCCCTAACAGGGCTTTCCATCATCAGTCTCTCCATCAGCAGGGATTCCTTTTGAAGCCTGTTGCAAGAGCCCAGGCAGGGAAGCTGTTACCCGGGCACTGGCAGCCCAGGGGAGCAGAGGGAGTTGTTCTGCAGCGGCATGGGGCGGGGGAAGGCTCTGCACAGGACAGTTAGCAGTGCTCCACAGGATCCCAGCCCCGTCCCACCAGCAGGCAGGGCAGAGCAGGAGCAGGGCTGCTCTTTGGAGTACGCTTTGCAAAGCGCAGCTGATTTAATAAACACCAGGAGTGTTTTCCCGGGCCCCACGCTGAGCTGTGTTCAAAATACATTTGTACGAACATCAATTTTTAATGCAATTTATGCCAAATGTTGTTCCAAAAAAAGAAAAAAAAAAAAAAAAAAAAAGCAGCCGTTAACATGACATTAATTCAATCACTGGAAATACAGTACGTGCTGCTAAATGAAAACATGTTATTAGTCAATTAGATTAACTGGATGTAGCTCTCCCAAACACAACGGATGGTGGTTGCTACATGGTTAATTACGCCGGGCAAATTGCAGGGCAATAAAGGCTGGGCGCCGGACACACACACACACACACACACACACGATTAATGGGAGAGCAGGAGATGAAACCGAGCAGCTGGACCCGGCGAAGTTCTTTGAAACACAAATATCTCGCAAGCCTGGAGGAAAGAGAAGGATTGTGCTTGATGTTGCAAGGCAGTTTCGGAGCGAGAGAGGGGGAAGCCTTTGCTGCGAGGTCACCGCCGTCCGTGGCTGCTTTCGCAGCAAGTTTTGGTCTGCTTTTAAAAGAGCGTTTTAAAGGGAAATAGCCTCGGCCCCTCTGCTGGTTTGAGGCTAATTGGGATATTTTAATAAGACAAATGAGATGATAGGCTGTGAAAAGGAAACGATGGTGATATCTGCTTCACTCATAGGTTTACTGAGATGTACTAAAGGAAGGACACAAACAGAACTAAGAGAGAGTCGCTCTGGTCTGAGCTCTGTCTGTTGGTTTCTCCCTCTCTTTGGCTTCTAGCTGGATCTGTGTAGCCCAAGTAATCAGTTCTGCTTCTCAGACGTGATGGGCACAGTCTGTCAGCCGTGCCTGTGCAGACAGGCCTGTGCCAAGAGCCTTTGCTGCTGTGGCACTTGGCTGGTGGGGCTGGGTCGTGCAGATGTCACCATGAGGTGTGTGGAGAATCTGCTTGGCCCTTGCCAGTCCACGGCCGTGCACACGGCGGCGGCATCTGTGTCCTCAGATCCCCGTGGTGCTGGTGAGGGGGCTGGGCTGGGAGCTGAGATGTGCCGGTGGCAGGCACCCCAGTGCCACAGCGAGTGCTGCGCTGGCAGCTCCAGCTCCTGCAGTGCCCAGCGCCATTCCCCAGCCCCGGGGGTACCCAGAGATGTGTGCTGCTATCGGGGGTCTGCAGAGCATGGGCTGAGATTTGATCTGGCAGAGGCTGGGGGCGGGAGCGGCTGGGTGCACTGGAGTAGAGCTTATTGGTTTCACCGGGAGCCAGAAGGATCTGAGCAGCTCGGCGCTGCCGGCCCAGACACACACCAGCGCTCTGCTGACTGAGCCAGCGCTGACAGAGAGGTGATGAAGCTCTCGGAGATATCCCCCTCTCATCTGTCTCGGGTAAAGCAGGGGAAGGCTGCAGACATTTAGGAGAGGCAAAATGCAAAAGCAATAAAAAACTCCTGACTCTCGCTGAAGACTGAAGCTGCTCCGACATGACCACTGGCAAGAGAAAGACTTGGCGTGATCAGGGGCTTGTTGATTATTTAGTGGCTGCTTAAGGGGCTGGGGGGAAAGAGAAATCAAAGCTCCTGCTGTTTCCTGGCTTGATGAAAGGACTGCCTGCTGCCCCTCTGCAGCCCTTGTTTACCGCCAGCCTTACCTGCGCCGGTACTCGGAGAAATTTCTGGCTGCTTGCTCAGAAATAAAAGGAGCTGAGAATCAATCATTTGTTTACATTGTATAACTTGTTGGGAATCAATTGGCTCCACATGTTGCAGATCTGATTGCATTTTGTTAGCGGTCACAGGGAATGGTTTTCCCCTGACATGCCTGTGTTCCTGGTTTCTCCAATGCTTCAATTGTACCAAGCTTTTAGGATAATTGAGACTGAGCAACAATCCCCTTTATAAATATTAACTCTGATATGCTTGGGAAACTCTGCCTCTCTTGGATGAATTTTTAACTAGCTTTTTAATCTATCTCTTCTCGTTAGAGCAGCAGCAAGAGAGTGTTTGTGGTGCCTCTTTCTGTGCTCCCGGCTCCAAGGGAGCAGTGTCCCTGCAGAACCCCAGCTCACAGGGCAGGGAGCTTGCTCCTGCCCTGACCATCTGGAGCAGCCCTGCAGAGATGGTGGTTTCCCCTTCCCTTCCCTTCCCTTCCCTTCCCTTCCCTTCCCTTCCCTTCCCTNGAATTAATTATGGAAAAGAACCCCAACAACCTGTTTTACTTACCTGCTAGTGGAAAAGGGTTTCTTTTCTTGTCAATTCCTTCCCTTGCCCTTGCTCTGTGCTTTGAGACTGTGGCTAAAGATTATAGCAGAAGAGTGTCACTTCAGCTGTTCAGGTTTGCCCTTCCCTGCCCTGCCCTTCCCTTCCCTGCCCTTCCCTGCCCTTCCCTGCCCTTCCCTGCCCTTCCCTTCCCGCTGAGGAGAAGGTCTGGTTTGTCCCAAGGTGACTTGTGTGCAGGGATGGAGTTCCATGTGGATCTTTGGAAATTCCCTTAGGTGATTCCCGGGAAAAGCAGAGCCCAGCAATCAGTAGCAGGTGCCCATTCCTATGCCCAGTCCATCACAAACTGCCTCTCAGATGATGCTGACAGGGACCTTCTTATCACAGTGGCAGGGACCATTGCATGGCCAGGGTTTTGGTCACATGGGGTGCTGGGCTCCTCTTGTCCCTTCTGGCTCCAGCACAAGCTCCAAGGTTCTGCTGGGCCAGGCTGCTCAAGTCCCATCTCTTCTGCTCAAGTCACCTTGCGAGGAGCTGAAGGTCTGGGAGCAGAGGGCTCTGGCTGCTGCCTGTCTCAGCAGCATGGCTGTGCCCTGGTCTGGGTGCAGCAGCAGGCAATGTGTCCCCCTCTCCTCTCCATTCCTCCCCATTGCCACCGTGGTGAGCTGGGACAGCTTTATGTGGACCTGCCTGAGTGGGGTGAAGGGTGAGGAGTGAGGAGCACTGGGTGTTGGGCTGGGGCAGGCTCCAGTGTGGGTGGGTGAGTGGTGGGATGGGGCCAGGGCAGGCTCTACAAGGCGATGGATTTGTTTCTCTCTGCCAGAGGCTGCAGCGTGGTGCTGGGACCTTCTTTCTCTTCCCTTTCCACTGACATTTGTCCACCTGGTTCTACAAAGCCTCGGGTCAGAGTCCAACAGCTTGAGCCTGTCGCAGCCGAACTGTTTCTTTTCCCCCACAATCAGATGTTGTCTTCTTTAATATCATCTGAAGGTCTGTCAAACTGTGTGTATTCTTGTGGAACCTCTGTGCAGGGAGAGACAAAAGGAATCAGGGATGCTGATAAAATGAAAGCCCTGCTTTACATTTCAAATACTTTAACAGATTTTTTTCTCTTCTTCTTTTCTTGGATCTTTAATAAAAGCTTTTACAAGGCTTTTATTTTCAAAGATGATTGCTTGCTAAGGGAGGTATCTGTGAGGAGGAGGAGGAGGAAGACTTTGCAGCCAGAGGGTGTCCCAAACTAGGCTCAGCTCTCTGAGCTGCATGCATTTCCCTCCCCCAGGAGGCAGGGTGGTTCCAGGAGAGCTCAGGCATCACCTACCACTATTTGCATAACAGGTGCCTGAGAATGCACCCTGGGAGTGCTTCCTCTCCCCCAGCAGCAGCTCTTTCTCTCCAGTAAGTATGGAAATCCCAGCACATTCCCAAGGGCAGGCACTTTCTGCCAGACTGCAGGGGCTGAGCACTGCCAGGGAAGCTGGAAGCCCCCCAGGTGAACTCCAGAGCATTGTGATTGGAGCAGCACTGGGTGAAAGGGCTGCTCCTGGGCACTTGCTTATGCTGCAGGGTATTTTTTTTTAACAATCTGTATCATGCCATGAATGCTATTAAATGTTCTGCCAGTCAGTCAAAGTGCAGCTTGCTCAGAGGGGTATGTGGAAATTTGAGCACCCCTCAGGATCCTCCAAGCTCCATCAGCCTGTCTGGTGAGGGGCCTGGAGCACAGCCCTGTGAGGAGAGGCTGAGGGAGCTGGGGGTGTGCAGCCTGCAGAAGAGGAGGCTCAGGGCAGAGCTCATTGCTCTCTGCAACTATCTGAAGGGAGGTTGAAGCCAGGTAGGAGTTGGTTTCTTTTCCCAGGCACCCAGGGACAGAACAGTCTCAAGCTGTGCCAGGGCAGGTTCAGGCCGGATGTTAGGAGGAAGTCCTTACCAGAGAGAGTGATTGGCATTGGAATGGGCTGCCCAGGGAGGTGGTGGAGTTGCTGTCCCTAGAGGTGTTGAAGCAAAGCCTGGATGGGGCACTTAGTGCCATGGTCTGGTTGATTGGCTAGGGCTGGGTGCTAGGTTGGGCTGGATGAGCTTGGAGGTTTCTTCTAACTTGGCTGATTCTATTATTCTGTGACTCTATGATTTTGTAATTCTGTGTTCCACTGCCTTCAGCATCTTTGCGGCTCCGAGCTGGCCTCTTAGCCACCTTCCAGCGCCTGAGGAGGGCAGGTCCTCTCCCAGCTCCTTGGCGTGGCTGCAGAGCGTAGCGGCACAGCTAAACCGAGCAGGCTGTGGAGTGTCACATTTCGTTAGTGCCGCCTTGGAGAGAGGCTGTCAGAGCCAGCAGCCAGAGAGGGGCAAAGCCTGGGAGTGACAGCGCTGCCGTCTGCGCCCGCTGCCAGGCTGTGCCGCGGGCAGGCGCCGGAGCGGGGCTGGCAAAGCTCCACTCGCTGCCAGCCCTGGTGACAAAGCTTGGGGCGCTGAGGGGCGGCGGAAGGGCTCTCACTGAACTTGCCAGGATAGATTCACTTCTAAAGCTGCGCCGAGCGCGGGCTTACGAGTCCGTGCCATGGATCGGGGTGCGTGTGGGGGGCATGAATATTCAGGCGCAGGCACTCATTGAATTAGGTTGTTGCAAACATATTTGGAGGCAGCTGTTCATTTAATAATCAGAGATAATCACAGAAAGAGGCGACCGCTTGCTCCAGCTGAATTGCACGGTTAAAATTATAATTTTATAACTCTATCTCGGCAATTAGATTTAATAGCTGAGAAAACTCCGCCGAAACCCAGCCGAGGGCAGAGCTGTGCTTCCTGCAATGCAGGGAAGCCGAGGTCAGCCTGGGGGATGCCCCTGCAGCGTCGCCCCAGCCTGGGTCACAGAATCACAGAATCACCCAGGATGGAAGAGACATCCACGATCATCAAGTCCAACCTAGCACCTAACTCATCCCACTAACTAAACCATGGCACTAAGTGCCTCATGCAGCCTCCCTTTAAACACCTCCAGGGATGGGGACTCCACCACCTCCCCAGGCAGCCCATTCCAATGCCAGTCACTCTTTCCCTGAAGAATTTCTTCGTAATGTCCAGCCTGAACCTGCCCTGGCACAGCTCAAGGCTGTGTCCTCTTGTTTTGTCTCTGGGTGCCTGGGAGCAGAGCCCAACCCCACCTGGCTACAACCTGCCTTCAGGTAGCTGCAGAGAGCAATGAGCTCTGCCCTGAGCCTCCTCTTCTGCAGGCTACACACCCCCAGCTCCCTCAGCCTCTCCTCACAGGGCTGTGCTCCAGGCCCCTCACCAGCCTTGGTGCCCTTCTCTGGACACCTTCCAGCACCTCAACATCTTTCTTAAATTGAGGGGCCCAAAACTGGACAGAGGACTTAAGGTGTGGCCTGCCCAGTGCTGAGTACAGGGGCAGAATAACCTCCCTGCTCCTGCTGGCCACACTATTCCTGCTCCAGACCAGGATGCCGTTGGCTCTGCTGGCCACCTGGGCACTCTGCTGGCTCACGTTCAGTTGCTGTCAGCCATCACCCCCAGGTCCCTCTCGGTCATTCCCGATCCCACCTGCAGTGCAGAGGGTGAGGCTTTCAGGGCTGCACAGTCCGGTGCTAAACCCAGCCCAGGCAGGAGTTAATTTTCTTGGTGTTCCCTGTCTTCATTACAGTATTTGTCCCAAGAACAGATTCATTCCTCTCATTCTTTCTGCCTTTCCAGCCTTTTGTCACGGGAATGCGTTTCACGGGACTGTAATGCCTGATACTTGCTCTGAGTTATAGCTGTGCCGCACACTGCGCGGCTTTGACTCTCTCACTGTTGTACATTTTGATTCTACCCCTGCAGGCTATAAACAACCCAAATTACCTCTTTCTTTAGCTTCCAAGAGGACTAATCCCCTGTCTAGTGCTTTATCAGTCCGCTGAGAAAGAGTGAGTCCAACCTGCCAATCCAAACAGAATATAGTGAAAAAATCATATTACCACACCGCGGAACCTTCTCGTAACTCACCGAGGGGCTCCGACGGTGGAAACTTGGTGTGTGGCCACCTCCATCGCTGTGGTGAGACCAGCAGCAGGTGATCCAGCCACCCACCCACCCTTCATGCTCCATCAGCCTCTTGGAGGCCCTGCACAGAGCAGGTAGAGGCTGTGGAGAGCAGGGCTGATGCCAGACCACTAGGAAGAATCCTGCTCAACGCCATGAACCCTGTGATGACAATGGATGCTGTGCTGCTGGTGGCCTTTCGGGTTCCCTGCAGCTCCAACTGGTGTCGAGCCCCCCACGCCTGACAGGAGCATGGGCTGGGGTGGGTGGTGGGACCACAGTGGTGATGTGCTGCGTGGGGTGGGAGCTCCTGGTGCTGGTCGGGTCAGATTCATCAGAGCCAGGCTGCCCTGCAGCCCATGGCAAGCAGCTCCTCAGCTGAGCTGAAGCTCCTCTCGGGCTCCGAGGCCAGCGTGGGCTGCTCCAAGGTTTAACGCTTTATTAGAAAAGGAGAGGTTAGAGCATGTTCCAGAGGAGAAGGAAATTTATTGTTGTCCTGGCCCTGCAGCAAAGCAAAACTCAAATAAGCCACGTGCGGGGAGGACCATAAATCCCCCCGTGGCAATCACACTGCTAAAAGGATGGTGACAGCCACAGCAAAGTTTGGCCAGTTCATATTTCTCATATCTGAGTGAGAAAAATAGCAATATTTAAAATGCTATCTCTGCTGAGCTGTTCAAGGAGGGGGAAAAAAGAATCCCCAAACCTGTAACCCTTCTCAATGCTCATCTTTGGGAGGTGCAGGAATGCAGAGGGCTCCTCCTCTTCGTTGCCCCCTTTGCAGCTGGACCCTGTTGCCATCTCCAGGAGGCTTTCTGCCCAGAGCCTGGTGGAATTCCCTCCTCCCTGGCACTTGGAGAAGCTGACACAGCCCGGTCTGAGCATCCTGTGAAAGGGAAGGGAGAGCTCCAGAGCCATCAGGCAAGTGATTAAAGCACTGGAGGGGTGCGAGAAGCTGGGGTCACACCAGTGGGACTGGGGCAGCAAAGGCTGGGATCTGTCACCCCCTGCAGCCGTTATCACTGCTGGGGTGAGCCACACCCCCTCAGGTTGGTCACCCCAGGGACAGGAATGGAGAGAGGTGTTGTTCTTCCTAGCTGGGGACTCTGCAGCAGGGTGGAGAGAGTCATTGTCACCCTAGGAGCTCTCTTCCTTCCATTTAATGACTTTTTAATGAGAAACTTGGAGTGTTCAGTTTCTGTTTTCATGTGGCTGTTGTTTTGAAGTCACACTTGTCCACAGACCAAGGATCCTTGGCTGACTTCCTGGGAACAGTAAGGAACACGAAACAAGGGAAGCATTTCAGACCCTATTCACGTCAAGCTCATGTTTCTGTTGTGTGCCCCAGGTGAAAGGAGCAGAAGTCATCAGTTCCCCTCCCCTGCCCCTGAACTGCTCACGTTGCAGGCAAGCTGGGCAGAACCTGTCTGAGATACCCTGACTGGGATGAATGTACCTGAAGGGGGTTACAGGAGAGCTGGGAAGGGAGATTTTACAAAGGCTTGTAGTGATAGGATGAGGAGCAATGGCTTTGAGCTAGGAGAGGGGAGATTTAGACTGGAGATTAGGGAGAAATTATTTTCAATGAGGGTGGTGAGATGCTGGAACAGGTTGCCCAGGAGGGTTGTGGATACCCTCTCCCTGAAGGTGTTCAAGGCCAGGTTGGATGAGGCTTTGAGCAACCTGATCTAGTGTCCCTGTCCATGGCATGAGGATTGGAACCCAACCCCTTGGCAGGTTGGTTCCTGCCAACCCAACCCATTCTAGGATTCTATGGATCTATGAATGTCAGTAGAGAGCTTGGGAAACCCTGCTGGGGATGAAGCTGAGTGAAGATCCTGGGACACCCTGCTGGGGATGAAGGTGAATGAAGATCCTGAAATCAGCATCTTGCCACACAGTGCCACTTCAGCAGATTCCTGTTAATGACTTCCTCTTGTCACCTCCTGTACAGGGCTAATAGCAGGTTGTGGCCAAACCTGAGCCCAGGGATGGTGATGGCTGCTGGGTGTGTGGGTAGGGTGACCCCCTCCTTATCCCTGTCCCCCAAAGGAAAATGACTGCTGTCCCTGTCCCACAGTGGCAGGTTGATCCCCAGCCCCACTCTGTGGCCGATGGGAGCCAGGGAGAGGCCAGATGCTGGACTGGGTGGGAAAAAAGCATCCAGCCCCTGCTGTTGGGGAGATGCTGGCTCTCTAGAGCAAGAGGCATCTCAGCAGCAGAGGCTGATGCTGTCCCTCCCCTTGGGAATTGTAATTCAGAGCTGCCTTTTGCAGAGGCAAAGCAAAGCTGAGCTGGCTGCATCCTCCCAGGGACAAAGGGACCAGGCTGACACTGGTAGAGGGCTGTGCTAGGCGGTGGAGAGCCTCAGCCCACGCTGCCCCTTTCTTCTGCACTGCAGTCAGGAGTATTGCTTGGGGGGCTGGAGCTGGAGTGGGCTCAGCGCTGGACACTGGCAGAGATCAATCGGCCAGGCATGGAGGCTGCTGTACAGAAAGGGGAGGAAAAGCTGCTGCTAGCTGGGAGAGCATCCAGCAGAGTGGTGTAAAAAGTGGATTTTTCTGTTTGCTTGAGGCTCAGAAAGCCCAGGAACATTGGCTTGACATCAAACAACTTCTCGAAATCTTCAGCAAAGCAAAAGCAGTGTAAAACACAAAGCAAAGGCCAAGCTTCCTATGTGGTCAAAATACCTCATCTGGCCCTGAATGAAGAGCCAAACTCCCTTACTGAACTCCTGCTTTTTAAGAACATTGAGTGGCATCAGATGGAAAAGCCCCAAACTGCTGCTTGAAGCGTTGCCCTTTAAAGCCAAATACATTGGCAAACCCAAACTCAATCGGTGACAAGTCCCAGCCTCATCACATTTGCTTCTCTGCCACAAAATGCTCCATCTGAAGAACGTCTCCTGGCTACTGCCTTCTGTCTGTGGGGATCTAAGTACTTGGAATTTGCTGGGATGACATCGCCTGAAGCCTGGACACAGGCTGCCAGAGCCCCACCGGACAGAAGAGTCCTGTGCCCAGCAGAGTCCTGTACCCTGCAGTGTCCTGTGCCTGGCAGAACCCTGTGCCATGCAGTGTCCTGTGCTTTGCAGAACCCTGTGCCCAGCAGAGTCCTGTACCATGCAGTGTCCTGTGCACATCAGAACCCTGTGCACAGCAGAGCCTGTGCCCTGAAGTGCCCTGTGCCTTGCAGAACCCTGTGCCCTGAAGTGCTCTGTGCCTGGCAGAGTCCTGTACCATGCAGTGTCCAGTGTTTTGCAGAACCTTGTGCCCTGCAGTGCTCTGTGCCCTGCAGTGTCCTGTGCCCTGCAGTGTCCTGTGCCCTGCAGTGCCCTCTGTCCTGCAGTGCCCTGTGCCCAAGCAATGCGTCCACTGCTTCTGCTCCATGCAAATTCTGTGCCATGTGCATTTTGCTTAGCGGATTGTTGTGTGGAGAGCAGGAGCTGCTCTCCATACCCAGGTTTTCACAACAGCATTACCCAATGAGTAACTGCTCTGAGAGCCTCCCAGTGCTACTTTTATTTACATTTGGAGTGACCTTCTATTAGTGCCCCCCTGCCCCAAATGCCTAATTGAGAGGAGGGCAGCGAGCAGGCAGGGCTGGTGTGAAAGTGCATTATGCTAAATAATTCATAATGAGCACTGTGGCTGTGGCAGTGAGAGATGTAAATAAGAGGATCTTGATTTTTTTTTTTCCCCCTCTAACGTGCAGTCTGTGTTGGTTTATGAATTTTAAAAGAAGAAAGACTTCACTGAAGAGTTTGCAGTTCCCTGAGGCCCCGTCCTCAGCAGGGACACCTCCCACTGGAACAGGTCTCTCAAGGCCTCGTCCAACCTGCCCTTGAGCATCTCCAGAGAGGCTGTGGAGCACAGAATGTGATCCTGTGGAGCACAGAATGTGATCTTTGCTCACATTCTGTGCTTCTGTGCTCCACAACCTCCCTGGGCAACCTGTGCCAGTGTCTCACCACCCTTACTGCAAACAACTTCCTCCTAACATCCAGTTTCAATCTGCCCCTTTCCAGTTTAAAGCCATTTGCCTTAGAATAACTTGGGAAGTGAGCCTCTTCTCCTCCCTCAGCAGAGGAGTAATTACCACTTGGTAAAGCTTTNCACATTTAACAAGGCTATTAAAGGAAATGTTTAAGCTGCCAGAATTTAACTGATTGCAATATTTAATAAATCTTAACCCAGAGTAAAAAAAAAAGAAAAAAAAGGGAGAGATGCCTTTTAAAAGGGAGGAAGGAGATGGGGAATAAAAATATACCAATCTCAAGCCAAGCAGCAAGGAGCCAAGATCACATGGCTTCTGGAGAGGCACTACAGAGAATGCTTGAATGGGAAATGGAAACCCCAAAGATGCCATAATCCTGCCCCCCCCAAAAAAGGCCCCAACGTGTTGTAAAAATGTTTAAAGCTCCATTTGAGTTTTTCTAATTAACTGGATAATGACAGCAGCAGCAGCAGCCTCTCACTAGCAGTCTCCTGGAAGGTTGGAGGCATCTCCAGCGCCTTAGCGGTCCTGAGAGGGGCAGGGAAAGACACAGGCTTGGGGATTTTTTTTCCCCTCCTTTCCATGGGTTGTGTTTTTTGTTTTAAAACCCTTTCTATGGCAGGAGGAGGCTTTGCTGTGGCTCTGGGGCTTGGCTTTGGGCCAGAGTGGGAATGTGCTCACCCTGCCAGCCCTGTGCCTGCCCTGGCACTGAGGGCAGTGGAGTGTTTCTGCTGGTGTTGAGAGGAAGGCAGTGGACAAAGACTACAGCTTCCCAGGGGCTGTGGGCTGGTGCCAGAGGATTTGCTCACCCTAATTTGGGCAAGGCACTAACAAGTACCTGAGCACCTGTGAGTAGTTGTTTATCACGTTGGGAGGGGACATAATGGCCCACACCTGATTTCTCCTGCCCTTGCTTCCCCTATCAGCAGAAGGGTGGGGCAAACCAGGACATCTAATAGGGCTTTTTAGGCTTCCACACCAGTCTGGAGTGCTGGTGTCCGCAGATGTCACACAGGGAGCCAGAGGAGTGCTGTTATGAACTCGGAGCGAGGGCAGCTGAGCTTTGGGATCAGCCTTTGCCAGAGCTGTCTGGGCCTGAGTGGTGAGTGCCAGGTCTGTGGCACCAGCTGTGGCTCGTGGTACAAGTGCCAGGGGATCACTACAGGGAGCAGGACTCCACCAAGCTGACCCAGGTAAGCTGAAGCTTCTTGCCCTCGCTCTGCAGGTGCTGTCCTTTTCTCACACAGGGCATTCCTCAGGGGCAGGAATAGATTCTGATGGCACCAGTGCCTGGATGGGCTGCTGGGGACAACCCCAGCAGGTGAAAGAGATCAAGGGGAGCCAGGAGCCTGTGGGGAGGTGTCAGCTCGGTGGTGTTCCTTAGGCAAAGGCCAGCCCCAGTGCCAGCTGCAGCTTAACTCCATTTATATTATTGGCCACGGTGCCAGGTGCAAGAGAGGACCCTTGCTGGAGCCATTGGTGCAGCAAGCAAGTCTCTGCTCTTGGGGCTGGCTGCTCTGGGAAGGAGGAGAAGGTGTCCTGCTGGACCACAGATCTGCATTTTGAAGTTGCATTTCTTGTTGGCTGAGCCCGAGCTGCCCTTGGGCTGTGGTGTGTATTCTGTAGGAGATATTAACTGGAGAAAATCTGAGGTCATGGTAGAGTCATATAATTTCATGGTTGAAGACTCTGGGCTGCAGCAGACACCTTGCTGATAAGGTGCTTGGTGTTATTCCTGCTTCAAGGATCTCAATGAGGAAAGTGCTTGAGGGGGAACTCACAGCTCTGTGTTTTGGCTGGCCCCTATGGGGCTCCTGCCTCTCTTGGTGCCAGCTCCTGGGTAATTCTGATCTTGCTCCCAGTGTGGGCAGTACAGAATCTCCAAATGTCCACCAGGATGGATCATGAGCTGGATTCCAGGGCTGCTGCTGTTAGCTTCTCTCTGCTGCTCTGGTAAATGATTTGAGACTCTTGATCCCCCTCTACAACTTTTGTACCTCACTGTGGCATGGGAGGGGAACAGATGTGATATTTCTGCTGTGTCTGCCCACTGCTGTGTGAAGTTGTTCTCCTGGCTCCTAACTCTGTCACCACATCGTGCTAGGGTCTTATGCCATGTTGCTTGTCAGCACATCACAGGCTCACAGGATGTCAGGGGTTGGAAGAGAACCAAAGAGATCGAGTCCAACCCCCCTGCCAGAGCAGGACCTGACAATGTAGCTCAGGGCACACAGGGACACATTCAGACAGGCCTGGAAAGGCTCCAGACAAGGACACTCCACAGCCTCTCTGGGCAGCCTGTGCCACTGCTCTGGGACCCTTCCAGGCAAGAAGCTGCCCCTTGTGTCAAGCTGCAACCTCCTGTGCTGTAGCTTACACCCATCTCAAGTGCTTTGCAAGGTCGAGGAGGCAGCTCATGCAGGAGCTGGCCCTGTGCCTGGCTCCTGGTATCAAGACCTCATCTTGGGCTCCCCAGTTTTGGGCTTGGTGATCTCTTTGGGTTCCTTCCAACCCTGGACATCCTGTGAGCCTGTGATCCAGGTCCTGTGTGGCAGGTCTGCCTGGTGTGTCCGTGTTGGTGAGAAGGCTGAGCAGTTTCTGAACTGTGCTTGTCCCCAAGAGGCAGCTCCTTGACGGGATTTCCTCATTGACAGGCACTTCAGCTGCTGCCTAATCCATTTAGCATGGGCCATGGTGTGGAGCATGATGCTTCACTGGGAATGCTGTGTGATGTGGTGCCAAGCACCTCACAGAAGCTCATTACATCAGTGTAATTGCCTTAATCAGCCCAACTTGTCATCTCAATGAAGGAGGAGGTGGGGATTGTTTGACAAGGCCAATTTTCTGTTGCTCCATGCCAGCTGGACTTATCCTTTCCTGCTAAATCTTTGTGGGTCCCCTTGCAAGCTCTCCTGTTTTTCTTGAGGCTGCGGCCAGCCCCTCCTCAGCACAGCCCCAAACCTCTTGTGGGCAGCTTTTCTCTTCAGCCTTTCTGAATCATAGAATGGGTTGGGTTGGAAGGGACCTCCAATGGTCATCTAATTCAACAGCCCTGCAGTCAGCAAGGTTGCTCAGAGCCTTGTCCAGACCTTGAATAGCTCCAGAGATGAATACCTCAACTACCTCCCTGAACAATCTGTTGCAGTGTTCCAGCACTCTTCTGGTGCAGAACTTGTTCCTTGTATCCAATCTCAATCTGCTCTGCTCTCATTTCAGATGACTGCCCTCATCCTGTCCCTGCAGGCCTTTGCAAACACCTCCAGGGATGGGGACTCCACCACCTCCCTGGGCAGCCCATTCCAATGCCAATCTCTCTCTGTGCAGAACTTCCTCCTAACATCTAGCCTATACCTCCCCTGGCACAGTTTGAGGCTGTGTCTCCTTGTTCTGTTGCTGGGTGCCTGGGAGCAGAGCCCAACCCCATCTGGCTACAACCTCCCTTCAGGTAGCTGCAGAGAGCAATGAGCTCTGCCCTGAGCCTTCTCTTCTCCAGGCTAAACCTTTGCTTCAAAAAGCTTCTGGCTTTGCCCAAACATCTTCTGCCTCCTGCTCTCTGTGTGGCCATCTGCATTTCCAGTGGCTTCCTCTGCTTCCTCAGAGGATAGCAGGGACCCTTTAACTCAAGTTGCTGCTTTGTGCCTCTCTGGCAGGAGCAAGCTGTGAAGGGTGAAGGAATGAATGAGTGTGTGTGTGGGGGGGATGCTGTGCCCAGCATCCTCTCTGCGTTGGCAGCAGCACCTCACTGGCAAATATCAGCTATTGACCCGAGGTGCCTGCAGGAGGTGATGGATGTGGCTGTGAGGGATGTGGGGCACGGCTGGTGCGTGGTCACTGTGCTCTGTTACGAGCCTCTGGTGATAAGGGTGCAGGCATTCTGCTACTGTACAAATTGTCTGGTGCTTGAAGCTGTCAGGCACAAATTCATTAGCCAGGTGGATTTTGAGGATATAATCTGCAGGATGCAGCAGTCCTGCCTGAAGTGTCTGCCAGTGATGACCCAGCTCACTTGGTGCTGCTGTGCCACAGGCCTGGATGCTGCTCGCTTGCCCTGGGCTCCTGCACAGCCACAGTAGTCCCCCTCTAGCCTGCTCCTCTTGCCCCATAACAAGGTTTCATTTCTCTGCTTTCTCCTCTGGCTCAGGGAAATTTTATTTGCTCTGCCACATCTCTCAGCAGTGTTGAAAATGAGGTTTGCTGCTACTAAAAGTTCTAACCTGGAACTTTTTTTTTAGGGCTGTAGATCTGTTTCCTTGCCATGGTTCAGCACTTCAACCCTACAGCACAGCCTGCCTGGCTTGATAATGCTGTGGGAAGGCTTGGCAGGGCTGTGCATCTGCCCCAGACAGATTTGGTCCTGATCAGAGCCTCCATGCTTGGCACTTTGTGTCCCTCACAGAGCAACTCTGTGTCATATGCAGACTGGCTTGGCTCTGCCACTGCTGCCTGTTTCTGCCGTGGGTGGAGAGGCACCTGCAGCATCTCTGCAGCATTTGGCAGGTGCACTACCCTCAAAGAGAGACCAAAACTGGATCTGGGTCTGCAGACTCTGCTGCTCTGGGCCTGGGGTGAGGGCATAGCCTGTGCTGAGAGCAGGGGAGGAAATGTGACCACCTCCTGGCTGCCTGTGACCATCTCCTGGCTCCGGTCTGGCCAGTGTAAAGCAGCTCAAACCACACGTGGCTGACTTGACAATCATTGAGGTTGCCCAGGGAGGTGGTGGAGTCCCCATCCCTGGAGGTATTTAAAAGGAGGCTGGATGAGGCACTTAGTGCCATGGGTTAGTTGATGAGAAGGGTTAGGTGCTAGGTTGGACTGGATGATCCTAGAGGTCTTTTCCAACCTGGTTAGTTCAGTGACTCTGTGACACAGGCTGAGGCTCAGCCCTTCCCTTGGCAGCAGGACCCACCCCTAGGACACCTGTTCAGGGAGCAGTGCTCCCTCCAGCCACAGATCCCAGCTGGCCTGACATAGGAGGGCACTCTGGGATTTAACACATCTCTGCTTTTTAGAAAAAGGTCCTTTGCTTTGAAAACTTCCTGCAGTTGTTTACTTGATTTTATTCAAGGCCAAATTGAGAGCAAGGGCAGGCAGCCTCCACCGGCGGCTCTGGGAGCTCACTTAGAACCCCTCAGGGTTTCAGCACACACAAGTGCCAGCATTTTTCTTCACCCACTGCTCTCCAAGGTGCTTTCCTCCTCCGCTGCTCTTGGGCTGTTTTTCAGCAGCAGCCCAATCTTTGTCTCCAGCAGCAAGGTGCTGCTGCTGCTGCTGAATGATTAACCCTCAGCAGTGACAGCAGAGCCACCAGCAGCAGATCTCCCACATCCCTGCTGGGGAGAGTCCAGTGGAGGGCCACAAGGATGCTGAGGGGACTGCAGCACTGCCTGGGGAGGAGAGGCTGAGGGACTTGAGGCTGCAGAAGAGAAGATTTAGAAGGAATTTAGTCAATGTTTATAAATATCTCATAGCTGGGGGACAGGCTCTGCTCACTGCTCCCTGGGATAGGCCAAGGAGCAATGGATGGAAGCTGCAGCACAAGAGGTTGCAGCTCAACACAAGGGAGAACTTCTTGACTGGAAGGGTCCCAGAGCACTGGCACAGGCTGCCCAGAGAGGTTGTGGAGTCTCCTTGTCTGTAGCCTTTCCAGGCCTGTCTGGATGTGTTGCTGTGTGCCCTGAGCTAAGTTGTCTGGTCCTGCTCTGGCAGGAGAGTTGGACTCGATGATCTCTTTGTGTCCCTTCCCACCCCTGCCATCCTGTGGTCCTGTGTCCCCTCATTCTGTCACTGTGTCCAGGTGAGCTCTGTGGCTCTGGCTTCTCCCCAGGGCTGAGCATCCCAGGGGCTTCCCTGCAGCTGCGAGGGGAGCAGGATGGGCTGCAGGAGAGGACTGCAGCTTCTCCAGCCCATCTGGTCTTCATTCATGGCATTCCCTGCCTCAGCATGACCTGGGGAGGAGTGTTTCAAGCCATGCCTGGAGGCGTTGGAGGCCTCAGGTATCAGCCAGGGACAGGCATTCTGGGCAAACAAGGCATCGATGCTGCTGCTCAGCCTCTTCATTGGCTCCTTGGCTTATTAGTGGCCGTGGCCCCTTCCTGCTGTTTGTGCTCAGAATGGATTTTTATTGCTTAATTCTCTGTAAGTGAAGTGCTAGCAAATTGTAAAATCCTATTGCTTAACATGTAGCATTAAGTATTGAACTAGCAAAAGAATCAATTACAGCTTTGGTCACTGATTAGCTTGACTTTTTATGGAATTTAACGTCGAGTCTCATTAGGATTCCACTCTTTAATTCAGCAAATCAAGCACCTGGGAGGGGGGATAATGACTGTGGGTGGCTCTGCTCCAGCTTTCCTGCTGGTGGGATGCTCAGCACCCCACTGCCAGGAGGACCTGGTGACATCCAAACTGTACTGCCTTCGGAGCCTGCTCCCAACCTCCCCATCAGTACAGGCCTGAGGCTCTTTTGGGGTCCCCCAGTTCTGCAGCAAATGTGGCTGAGCCTCACAGTCTGGTGATGTTTCTCTGCTCTCATTCCTGTGAAGGGCCCAGGGGCCCTTCTGTTAGCTCCATGCAGCTTTACCTGTGTCTTTCCTGCTCACCTTGCAGTCCCCTGCAGGTTGGTGAGAGTCAGAGCTGTTGACCTGGCACCTTGGCATCATCCCACCTTGTGAAGCAGCCCATGCTGTGGGCTTTGCAATCAGACTTCATTACTTCCAAAGCCTGGGTGCAAAATCACTTACACTTGGCATCTGAAATAGTGATGAACCCTCCAAGCCTCCTGCCTTGGGGGAAGTGGGGCAGGAAATTGGCTGCAGGGGGTTTGCAGGAGCCTTTCAGCAAAAGGTGGAGCTGGAGCCACATGGCACAACACTCAAGCCTTGGTCAGATCACTGGAGTCCATCCAGGACCTTGAAAAACTCTGTCTGGCTTCTGGTAAAATATCAGTGCAATGACTCAGGGCAAGAGAAATATTGGGGAGGGATCTGAGCCCAGGTTAGAAACTGGCAGGAGCATTGAAATCAATGGAGTTAGTGTCTGCTCTGCCCTGGAAAGCCTTCAAGGGAGGTGCATGGAAAGCAAACTGTGCTTTCCTGGGAGAAGTGGGGTGTCAGTGCAGCACCCCACAGACCTGACAGGCCTGGAAGCAGCCTTCACTTCCTTCCCTGCATCTCCCAGTGCTGCCAGCTAAGGTGGGGAGAGCTTGTGCCAAGCTGCTTTCCTCCTTTCTGCTCCTGCTTTTCTGCTCTTTCTCATGGCAGCCCTTGTCCTGCACATGCTTCCCGTGCCAGTGTAGAACCCCTTCTGGGGAGAGGGCTGTGGACTGGAGCAGGGCAAAGAGGCCTTACACCATCCTGGGGCTCCTCCTGCCCTGTGCAGATCAGGATCCCCTGGTGCTGAGCCCTCTGTGCCTCTGCCTCGGTGCTGTGGGCTGGGATCACCTGCAGCCTCCTGCCTCCCCTCATCAGCTGCTGCTTTTTGCTGACAGACGAGTGCAATTGGATTTCCAAATTACAGCAGCTGGGATTAGATCCAATATCCCTTTTCTCCAGCCAGACAACCCTTTAATTCCTTTTCTTTCGATTGCGTGGGGACCCTTTTGTGCCTTTCAGAGCCTTCGGCAGGAAATCTTTGCTGTGCGGGGGCTGCCGAGTGCTGCTGCTGCTGCAATAAGCTGGAGACACGGAGCTCCAGCACAAACAGTGGCAGCCTGGCAACTTTCCCCTTCCAGCACAGAGACTTCTGCAGGCTCCTTCTTTGTCTGCCTGAGCTTCTGCCCCTTCCAGGAGCGGCTCTGCCTGCATACTGATTCGTAGCATACTTGAGCAGTCCCCCTACGTCCTGGGCATGGATGCTGTGGGAAATTAAAGTTGGTAGGAAATGCATCAAAACTCTGATGTCCTCCAGCAACACATCTGCTTTTTTTTTTTTCTTTTGTTTGTTTGTTTTGTTTTTCCAGCCACAAACTGTGGTGATCTGGGGGTCAGCAGACAAGAGGAAGGGAGAAGCTCTGCCTGGGCAAGGAGTGAGGGGGGTGTGTAGCTGTACCTTGGGCAAGGGGAGTTTTGGCTGATGCCCACGGGCTGTTGGCACTGGGAGTGTGGTGCCTGCCCAGGAGCCATGTTACATGGTGGCTGCACAGTGCTGGGCACGTTCCTGGTGCTGGCAAGTAATAAATAACAATAATGATTATGGAAGCACCATGCCCGTGCCCCTAGGGCTCTGCAAAACAAACCCCAAACCTTCAGCATCAAAATCCAACTGGAACATTTTCCCCTTTGTCTCATTTACAAGACATGCCCACAAACCCAATAAGAGCATTGAAATATAGGCTGAAAACTGCTGACTTGATCCTGTCCTAGCAGAGAGGGAGGCCCCTGTGGGATCCCCTGGGACTGCACAAAGGCAAAAGCATTTTGGGCTTGCCTAGTCAAAAATCCTTCAATGACAGGAAATGGCTTAGGTTGGGAGGCACTTTAGAAATCATCTGCTCCAAATAGACTTGGCTGCTCAAGGTCCCATCCAACCTAGCTTTGAACACTCCCAAGGAGGAGGCATCCATGACCTCCCTGGGAAGCCTCTTGCAGAGTCCACCACCTTCCTTCTGAAGAACAGCTTCACAAGATCCAGCTTAAACCTGCTCTCCTTCAGCTTGAAAGCATTGTAGAATCATAGAATGGTCTAGGTTGGAAGGGACCTCAAAGCTCATCCAGTTCCACCCCCCTGCTGTAGGCAGGGACACCTCCCACTAGAACAGGTCACTCAAGGCCTCATCCAACCTGGCCATGATCACCTCTAGGGAGGGAGCAGCCACAACCTCCCTGGACAACCTGTGCCAGTGTCTCACCACCCTCACTTCAAACAACTTCCTCCTAACATCCAGCTTCAATCTCCCTTCTGCCACTTCAAACCCATTCCTCCTCATCCTGTCACTACAAGACCTTGTCAATAGTCCCTCTCCAGCCCTCCTGTAGCCCCCTTCAGATACTGGAAGGCTACTACAAGGTCTCCTTGAAGCCTTCTCAACTCCAGGCTGCAGAGCCCCAACTCTTGCAGCCTGTCCTCGTAGCAGAGCTGCTGCAGCCCTTGTCCTATTGTGTCTCCCTTCTCCTCTTGCTAGATACTCATGAAAAGTTCCTCTCCAGCCTTCCTGTAGGATCCCTTCAGTTCCTGGAAAGCAGCTCTAAGGTCTTTCTGGAGCCTTCTCTAGGCTGAACAAGCCCAGGTCCCTCCAGCTATCCTCAAGCAGAGATGTTCTAGTCCTTGGATCATCTTTGTGGTCCTTCTCTGGACTTGCTCCAACAGCTCTGTGTCCTTATGAGATCAGAGAGTTACAGCATCCTATTCCCACCTCTTTTTCTCAGCAGCCAGCAGAGAGGGCACCTTGCCCTTCTGTGCTGCTGCAGGGAGCCCTGTGTTTCCTGGCACACAGAGCTGCCTGACATCAAACTCTGGCCCACCCCTGCCCCTGTTTCTGAACCCTTTCATGACATCCCTGGGCTTCTCAGCTCCATTTTTTTTTTTTTTTTTTTCCTCAGTGAAGGATCCCAGAGCAAGTGCCTGCTCCCTGCTCCCCCCAACCCCAGCTTTGACTTTCATCTCCTGGCTCCTCCCAGCCCGCGCCGCCTTTAAAATTCAGCAATGTTTGTCGGAATTCAATTACCCCTGAAGATTACACAAAGATTATCAAAGTTGTAAACAGCAGAATATGCTCAGAGATCAATGAAGCGCAACAAAGACCACATTTAACAGGAGAAAGGGAAGGAGGGGGGAAGAGGGGAAAAAAAAAAAGCAGCAGCAGCAGCTTGTCGGCAAACTCTGGCAGAGGAGCGTAATGGCGCAGCGGCGCGCTGGAGGTTGGCAAGTAATTGAAATCTATCTTATAGCACAATATATTCCCGTGCAGATTTGCAGCCTTGGAGCACAATTTCAGCTCTAATACCTTCAGCAATTCGTTTGCTCTAAGCAGACCCAGGCGCTGAGCTCTTCCCACTTAGCGTGGCTGTGGAGCACCTGCCCGGCTTGTGCCGGCGGCTCTGGAGCTGCTGCCCACACCTGACCCAGCTCTGCCCTGCTGCCCTGCCAGGGGCAGAAACTCTCCCGTGGAGGGAGCTCAGAGGGTTGAGGTCGGGAAGATTATTCATAATGAAGCACCTCGCTGGTTTTGGTTTGTTGTTTGGGTTTTTTTGGTAAGAAGGTGCTGCCAGCCCTGGAGCTACGCCCGTGGAGTGTTGCCGGGCAGCTGCTGGGGTCAGAGTTGTGCCAGCTGCCTCTGTGGTGTGTAGGCACAGCTAGTGCCTGTGCCAGCAAAGGTGCTGTGCTCTGGGGACAGTGCAGTGTCCTGTGCCAGCTGCCTCTGTGGTGTGCAGACACAGGTAGTCCCTGTGCCAGCAGAGCTGCCCTGCTCTGGGGACAGTGCAGTGTCCTGTGCCAGCTGCCTCCGTGGTGTGCAGACACAGGTAGTCCCTGTGCCAGCAGAGATACTCTGCTCTGGGGACAGTGCACTGTCCTGGGGTGCTGGAATGCCCTGCTCAGGCAAAGGAGCTGCTGCCTGAAGAGCCTGAGCTCTCCTTGGCCAGCTGCACCTCCATCATGTTTTGTGGCTCTCCATTGTCATTCTGGAGGCAAGGCAGCCAGCTGATTTTTCTTCTCTGTAATATATTGCCACTATAATACCAAGTCTAGCAGAACAATGAACTCTGGAGGATGGAGATACCTTCCTCCTGTTTTGCAAACTAAACATAATTTTTATTTTCACTCAGATTTGTGGCTGCTGCAGAGGGAGGCTTGGGGCAGGGAGGAGGGACAGTGCTGGGCAAGGGCTGTGCTCCACCCCTGGGTCCTGCCCCAGGATCCAGCACTCCTGCTCCTTATCCCTGCCATCCCCAGCAGCATTGAGATTCAGGGGAGGATGCCTCCTTTTGTCAGACACCGTGGGGTTTCAGAAGAAACCCTTCAACCCAGATTAATTACTGTTATCTGTACCCACTGGGGCTGGGTCCACCTGCCTGATGCAGCCAGAAATTCTCATTCTCCTTCTGCCTTTCTCTTTTCTTTTTTTTCCTCCCTCCTTTCTTTCATTCTTCCATTTTTTTTTCCCCCTTTCCCTATTTACTCCTGCTTTAATCTGCATATTATCATCAGTGCAAAGACCTCTGAAATAACATCTGACAAATGATGCCTATTAAAAAAAAAAAAAAAAAGCCCAACCCTCTGCACTGTCCTCTTTCACCGCCTTCCAATTTGGTCCTGCACTATAACTATGCATCAATAGACAAGCAATATTATGTTAAGAACATGATAAAATACCAGCAGCTTCATAATGGCAGCAGCCAAATGGTAATTTCTGCTTCAGAAATTGGTCATTTATTTTGCTGGTCTGTTCTTACGTTCAAATTAGATGAAGTTTAATATACTGTAAAATTGAATGTATTCTATCCTTTTCAACAAATATGGCATGTATGGGAAGATTTATGGCCCTTACAAACCTTAAAATGTTAAATAATCTCCTTTTTCTCTCCTTCCCCCCCCCCTACCCCTTCCCTCTGCCTTAAGTCAGTGGTGCCAAATAGTTTAAGAAGAGAGAGAAGCAAAACTTTATTAGCTCCCATCCCGATCATCACTTTATTTTGCTGCATTCAGAGAGGCAGGAACAGTATTTAACATATTAGAGTGAGCCTTAGAAGCAGCCATATTAATTGGTACATTAATTTTACCCTATTAGCTGTAATTGGTAGCAAAGAGATTCCTTCCTGGGGAACGCTGTAATTTGTGGTTGAAATTTTTAACGATGGCACTGCAGCTGCCTACGGGAGAAGAGCTCCTCTCAGCTCGACCCTCCCAGCCGTGCCTAAGCTCCCCTTGGCTGGTGCATTGCAGGGCTGCCCCCTCGCAGCCAGGACTCCACTGGTGCTGGGCCTCCAGCTTGGCCCCCCCATGCCCACCACGTCCCTCAGTGTACCCTTCATTGGGGTTTCATATCAGCTCTGTCTTGTCTGAATCCAAGTGTGCCTCCTCCTGTGCTTCTCCTTCAAAGTCACAGTGCTGGGTGGCTGTGAGAGTGCTGCAGGTTTGTGTCTCTTGACCTGCTGCTTCCTGAGGTGTGTGCTGGTGGGATGCTGAGGGCACAAAGGCTGTGGTAAGTTCCAGCCGTGGCTGCAGGCAGTGTGCCAGCTGCTCCTAGCTGGTCCCTGCTGGCACCCTCGTGCAGGATCCGCCTTGGCATTGTGTCTCTGCACGCTCTGGGTTACTCCAAGGGCTGGCAGAGCTTCCTTGCAGCACCTTCCAGCTCTGCAAACGTGAGCCTGCAGTATGGCAGAGCAGGCAATGAGATCCTCCTGCAGTGGTCTGGCTGCAGCAGCCCTCAGAGATGTCTTGGTGGTGCCCTGAGGTGGGAAGGGAGTCTTGTTTAAGCCTGAGCTGAACCTGACCTACAAGTTGCCTCTCCTGCAGACAGGGGTATCAGCTCCTCCATGGCATAAGGAGGAGGGAGACATCCTCACCCTGGCTGATGTTGCCCTCGGCAAGTTTGTGGGCACAGCTGGTTTGTGTGGTCTGGTGCCTCTGATCTGTTCTGGAGGCAGCAAGATGAGGTTCCTCTGTCCCCACAGAGCCAAATCAAGCCAGGCTTTGACCCTCCCTGTGCTCAGCTCTGCCCCAGAGATCAGAGGCAGGATTAGCATTCTGGAGGGGTTTGCTGTAACAATGTGCAATTCCCACCTTGATTTGCAAACAGGCAATTATGCCTCTTAAAGCTTCTGAGCGTCCTGTGGCATCCAAAGCTTGCAGATGCAGCTTGTGTACTTTCAGTTTCTGATGAGACTGGTGACAGCAGCTCCCCCAAAGCATAGGGGGGTGGGTGGGCTGGAGGCTGCCCTCCCCTGCAGGGCAACTGCTCAGCTGGGTCAGGAAACAGTTGCCCTTCCCCAGCTTGACTGCACATCAAACCCTCTGCCAAGGTCTGACCCCAGGGAAGTCTCTGGGGAGACTGCCCTGCTGTGGGGTGATGGATGATGCAGGCTCAGCCAAGGAGCAGAATGAGGGTGACTTCCTCCTGGCTTGTAGTTATTTAAAATCAACTTGTCTCCTTGCCCTTAGCCCTTGCTCTGTTTCCTGATCAGCAGCTTGTCCCTGAGGATAAGCCTCAGAGCAGCACAATCTCCTGCAGTCCCCTGGAGCTGCAGCCCTGTGTGCCAGGATAATAGAGAAGCCTTTTATTCTGTTTATTTGCTCTATATAATTTTTCCTGCTCTTGCTGACCCTTCTGGGAAGCGTTCCACCCTTCAGTCTCTCTGCTGGGTGCCAGAATTGTTGAGCTTAGGCTATATTTGCATTTCATATCCTAGTTAAACCAACATCATCAAGGTCAGAACACGCTGTTGAATTGGAATAGGCTACAAGACAGCATATCCTCCTCCATGCTACAGGGCAGAGCAGAATCCAGACATTCATCCTCAGCAGTGCCTGTCCTTCCCCAGCCTGCTTCCCAGCAAAAAAAGAAGGGGCTTCTGCCCCAGGCCCTGCCCACTGGGGGCCTTGCAGCTAGAGGGGACTGGGCAGGGGCTGCTCTGCTCTGCATCTTGGAGGCTGCATCCCCAGGGGCTGCTTACAGACAGCTCTTGGCAGAGGCAGGAGCTCTGCAATGGGTTTGCCTACAGATCTGAGAGCAGAGCCCTTTGGTCAGCCATGCTCTGGACATGGTGTAAGGGGAATGTGGAGGTTTTAAGGCTACCCCAGACTGGTTAGCTCTCCCCTGGGCAAGGCTCATAGCCCCAGCAATATCCTCCCCTCTCCAGGAACCTCCTGGGCAGTTGAGTGGTGTGGTTGGGCCCCCACTCCCAAAGAGGGTGGCATGCAAATGTCACTCCCAGATTCCTGCTCTGCTGGCCCTGCTCACCAGCCCACCCCAACAACCCTTCCTGCAAACCTTCAGACAGCTCAGTCCCTGCAGAGGTTGGCAGAGGACCCACGTTTAAACGCTGCTGCAAAAGAGTGTGAGGAACAGGCAGAATGAGAGGAAATGCAAGAAACAGGAGAAGTAGCCCCCACCCTGCTCCCCAGAGGAGCCTGGAACTGGCTTCAGAGGAGAACCTGAAGGCTGAGATGCTGATGTGCACCTCCACGTGCAATGTGTGTTCCGAGCAAACAGGCTGTAAGACAGCAGCTGTACGGAGCACAGAGCTACCCTGGAATGAATTTTACACCCGTGCAAGCAGCCTGCCTTTCATTAAGGAACATTTCTTACAGGGAAAGGAAAAAAA
>VWZI01009671.1:330185-343634 GCA_013396835.1 Psilopogon haemacephalus
CACCCCCCCCCCCCCCCTCAGCCTGGTAAAGGAACTGGAGGGAGTTCTGGGCAGCAAGGAGCAGATCCACTCCCATCCCACTGCTGGCTGCAGCCCTGCCCTGCTGCGGGTGCCAGCTGCACCTCCTTCTTGTGGCCTTCCAGGATCTGAAGGGGGCTACAAAAAACGCTGGGGAGGGACTTTTTAGGCCATCAGGTAGTGACAGGACTAGGGGGAATGGAGCAAAGCTGGAGGTGGGGAGATTCAGCCTGGATGTGAGGAGGAAGTTGTTGAGCATGAGAGTGGTGAGAGGCTGGAATGGGTTGCCCCTGCAGGGAGGTGGTTGGGGCCAGATCCNGAAGAGCTGACCCTGCAGAAGAGCTGACCCTGCAGTCACTGGACTTGGCATCGCTGCTGGACCTGCCCCAGGAATTACTACTTCTATATGGGTTTGGAGCCTTGCAGCAGGCAACCAGAGACCACTGCCACCTCTGATCAAAATGTGGGGCTTGGGTGGCTCTTCTGAAGCTTTGCCCTCTCTGCTGAAGAGAAGCTTGTGGCAGAGGCAGGGCTGGGCACTGTGGCAGCGCAGCAGGGACGCTCTTGGGCGTGGAGACTGATGCCAAGCACTTCACCTCAGCCCCAGCATCATCACGAAAGCAAACAAAGGCTCCTGCAGCTTGTCGACGGGAAGGGTTATTGAGAGGAAATTTCTGCACCAAGTTAACATGCTCGTGTTCTGAGCAGCTTAAGCTACGTCCAGGATCAGGCTAGATGAAATCCTTGACTTCTGCTGCCGACCGGGATGTCTCATCTAGGCCGATTTGCATTTCATCTGCATATTAATGCTGGGCTTATCCTCGGCAAGAAACCCTCCCCAGCTCGTCGGTGCAAAGGTAAACGTCTGCCACGGAAAGCAAACAGAGAGGAAGGCTCCTGCGCTGCGCTGCTCGAGCAGCAGCTCCCCGTGCCCTGCGTGGGATTTGCCATATCCTGACTGACACCAGGGCTCTGCCACCTAATCCTGAGTGCTGCGTTGTCTGCTGTGGCTGCCTGTGACACAAAGCCAGCCAGGTCTGCCACCTGATAGAGCTGCTACACCCAGACAGCTGGGGAAGAGCAGGGCGGCTGCTAGAACAGGAGAAGGAGCAGGTCAGTGAACCCAGGGCTTCTGCCTCTCTGCAGGATGGGGTGGGGGCAGCTGGAGGCTGAAGAAGAACCATGCCAGTGTGCCCCCTAAATGCCACCACAGCTCTGCAGACATCCATCACCAGCAGTGAACTCAGGGCTTCTGCCTCTGTGCAGGTTGTGGGGGCAGCTGGAGGCTGAAGAAGAACCATGCCAGTGTGCCCCCTAAATGCCACCACAGCTCTGCAGACATCCATCACCAGCAGTGAACTCAGGGCTTCTGCCTCTGTGCAGGTTGTGGGGGCAGCTGGAGGCTGAAGAAGAACCATGCCAGTGTGCCCCCTAAATGCCACCACAGCTCTGCAGACATCCATCACCAGCAGTGAACTCAGGGCTTCTGCCTCTGTGCAGGTTGTGGGGGCAGCTGGAGGCTGAAGAAGAACCATGCCAGTGTGCCCCCTAAATGCCACCACAGCTCTGCAGACATCCATCACCAGCAGTGAACTCAGGGCTTCTGCCTCTGTGCAGGTTGTGGGGGCAGCTGGAGGCTGAAGAAGAACCATGCCGTGTGCCTCCTAAATGCCACCATGGCTCTGCAGACATCCATCACCAGCAGCTGACAACAGGTGACAGGAGGAGGAATGGGGGTGCCAAGGCTGGGGCCAGCCAAGCTTCTGGTGGGAGAAACTATTCTTAGGTAGGCATTTGGATGCAGCCCAGAGGAACCTGCCTTGTCACATCTGAATTCCTCTCCCTGTGGTGGCACAGTGACAGAAGCCACCGTATGGTGCGGTGGGAGGCAGAGCTTCCTCCTGCCACTGTCTGTGGCGGATGCCAGCCGGCAGCCTGGGTGCCTGCCATCGGTGCAGGCAGGAGCCTGGGCACGCAGGGGGCACCCCTGGGGGGCACTTGCTGCTCGGTGCCCAGTGTGAAGCTCCATCTCCACCACGCCCCGGCCAGGAGAGGACGTCACAGGCACTCCAGGGACCTTGGCTGCAGACCACCACTCCAAGTCCCCTGCAGACCACCACTCCAAGTCTCCTGCAGACCACCACTCCAAGTCCAGGGACCTTGGCTGCAGACCACCACTCCAAGTCCAGGCACCCTGGCTGCAGACCACCACTCCAAGTCCCCTGCAGACCACCACTCCAAGTCTCCTGCAGACCACCACTCCAAGTCCAGGGACCTTGGCTGCAGACCACCACTCCAAGTCCAGGCACCCTGGCTGCAGACCACCACTCCGAGGCGCCCGACGCCCCCTGCCTAACTTCCCAAAGGCTCCACTCCATGCCAGACCTCCTCAATTGGAATTCCTCTGCATTTTCCTCTCCTCCCCACACACGCTGCCAATTACTGTGCAAAATAATCACATTAATTTTCCAACCCTGTCAGCAAACAGCCAACAAAACCTCTCTGGTGCTTGCCCAGAGCGGGGCCCTGGAGCTGGCAGCGGCAGCGTGGTGCTGCCTGCAGAGGGGCTGGGGAGTGGGGCTGGGATGGGCTGCAGAAGCCCCGAGCTGCATGGAAGGAAAATGGCCACGGCCTCAGCAGCAGAAGGCTTCTGCACCGTGAGCAATGTCACTCTAACCAGCAGTGCCAGAGGAGGGCCAGCTTGTGTCCCATCCTACCTAAGGCAGCCATCCCTGCACACCACATCCCACCACAGCTCTGCCATTGCTGCCACCCTGCTGAGCTCATGCCCATCCTGGTCTCCAGCTGCCAGGGACTAGCAAGCAGCTCTGATTCCAAGAGTGGGCAGTGTGTTTCTTTCCACCAGCTTCTCTAGAGGAAGCTTCTCTCTTCCTGTGGTTGTAAGCTCACCAGAAGTTTCCAGCAACCTGATGGTGACCTCGCTGCTGACTGGCTGCAGAACACTGACACCCAGCACAGGGCAGCCCTGCCAGACCCTGGCTCTCTGCTGCCTGCACCCCTGGGGAAGAGCAGCCTGCAGGGGCAGGGATGAGCAGCGATTTCTGCCATCACCTGGGGTTCTGCCAGGCTCCAGGTACTTGCTGTGCCTTGACACCATCCTTCAGCACAGTCCCTGAGATGCTCCATGCAGAGATCTTCTGCTGGGCAGCACCGACCTGTAGTGGATGCAGAGCTGCTGCCAGGAGCAAACCTTCACAGGCTCCATAGCCCTGCTACACCTCCTAGGACAGCTCCTCTCTGTTTGCAGACACAAATCCTTGGCTTGTCACATGTAATGGCTCAGCTTTGCCAGCCAGGAGCCCACGGCTGACATGGAGAGTTCACATGGCACCACTGAGTGCTGAAGCTACACCTGGCCATTGCCATGAAAAATGCCTGTTCCAGGGCACAGCATGAGCCCCTCGGTGGGAGTGTAGCCCCCCCCCAGCTCCTCACCACACCTGCCAGCCCCCTGATACAGCAGCTGCCCTGGCCAAGCCTTGGAGCAGCTCCTGGAGCACTTGGGCCACCTCAGCAGGAGCCACTGAACAAAGCTCCAGGAGCTTTTGCCCTGCCCAAGCCTTGGAGCAGCTCCTGGAGCACTTGGGCCACCTCAGCAGGAGCCACTGAACAAAGCTCCAGGAGCTTTTGCCCTGCCCAGGGAAGAGAAAGAGCAACTTCTAAAAAGTTAATTAGCTCTCTGTCAATTAGCTTACACTGAAGAAGGTAATTACCTTATCACGTACAGCACTCTTGTGCTCCAGGCAAAGCAAACACTGCTCCTCCTCCCTGCCTGGCACACGCTGTCCCCATGCTCAGCCACCAGCTCCACCACCCATGGGGGTGATGGCTGCCACTGCTCCCAGCTGTGGGCTGCCCTGGGCACAGCACCCATGTGCCCCAGCCCACACTGTGCCTCAGCAGGTCAGCATTTAGCACCTGCAACCATCAGGACAAGAGGGAGAAGCAGACCCATGGTGTGACCCTCCTTGCTCTGCTCTCCATGGCACAGCTGGGCCAGCCCCAGACTGTGCTCAGCCTCCTGCTCACATGCCTGGTCCTGCTCTGTGCCCGTGGTGGTTCCTCTCCTGCTTCTCCACAGATGCTTCTCCACACCCTCCCCAAGGGCTGCCGTCCTACAGCCTGCAGTTTAACAAGCCCCATGTGAGGGGAAGAAGGGACACACCAGGTGCTCCCAGCTCCCATCCCAGTAGTGTGTGGTGAGCTTGGTGCTTGGCAAATGCTGCCACTTCCCAGGCTGATCCTTGGGGTGATGGCTTGGCAGACCTCCCAAAGGAATGTGTAAAGGGTTAATCTCTCCTGGGGAGTGGTCTGAACCTGACCCCAAGTCCTCCTGACTCTTGAGGGTGGTCTGAACATGATCTCAGGTCCTCCTGACTCCTCCTGGGAGGTGGTCTGAATCTGACTCCAGGTGCAGTGGTTAGCCCACTCTCACCTCCTGTCTTGGACCCCTATAAAACCAGAGAAGTTCCTGTTTCTCTCTGCCCTGCCTCACCTGCCAGCAGCATCCTGCTTCCTGCTGCTCTGCCTTGCCCTGTGGCCAGCCAAACATGCTGAGGGGAGCAACCACCTCCTGCATCTACCTCCATTAACTGCCATCCCATCTCACTTTGTGTATTTTTTGTGCCTTGTTTCCCTTCCCTGTATTTTTTTCTAACTCCCCTCACTTAAAATACCTTTTAGTTATTGTTACAGGTTTTTTTTCCTCTTAACTTGCAAATGGAATCAAGGCTGTTCTTTGGGATGTTTGATCCCTTTTCACTCTCCACATCCAATTTTTTTGCTTTCCAAAGGTGGGGGGAGGGGAAGGGATCCTTGTACTGGATTGTTAAAATTTTCATTTATTTATTTATTTTTCTTTTAACTTCCAAATCAAATCAAGGCTGTTCTTTGGGATGTTTGATCCCTTTTCACTCTCCACATCTAATTCTTTTCTTTCCAAAGGTGGAGGGGAGGGGAAGGGATCCTGGTACTGGATTGTTAAAGTTTCATTTATTTATTTATTTTTCTTTTAACTTCCAAATCAAATCAAGGCTGTTCTTGGGGGTGTCTGATCCCTTTTCACTCTCCACATCTAATTCTTTTCTTTCCAAAGGTGGGGAGAGGAGAAGGGATCCTAGTACTGGATTGTTAAAGTGTCAATTATTTATTTATTTTTCTTTCAACTTCCAAATCAAATCAAGGCTGTTCTTTGGGGGTGTCTGATCCCTTTTCACTCTCCACATCTAATTCTTTTCTTTCCAAAGGTGGAGGGGAGGGGAAGGGATCCTGGTACTGGATTGTTAAAGTTTCATTTATTTATTTATTTTTCTTTTAACTTCCAAATCAAATCAAGGCTGTTCTTTGGGGGTGTTTGATCCCTTTTCACTCTCCACATCTAATTCCTTTCTTTCCAAAGGTGGGGAGAGGAGAAGGGATCCTATTATTGTATTGTTCTGTTAGGCTTTGGGGCTCCGGGAAGCTTAAACTAGAACCAATACAGAATGCTCCAAAGTTTCTGGGGTCCGAGTCCAGAGGACGACCTCCTCCTCACAGCAGGGCTGCCTTGCAGCCCGTGTGGCCAAGCAGAGCATGGCACGGATGTCAGGAGAGGGAATCTCCATTTAAAAAAAAAAAAAAAAACAAAAACAACAAACCAAAAAAACCAAAACCCAACCCAAAGCAAAACAAACTACAAAGAAGTCTCCCTGGTAAACCCATTAATGCACCTCCATGCAGGTTGGTATCTCCCGAAGAACACTTCCCATTAAAGAAATCAATTTAGGATTCGGCTTTCCTCCCGTGGTGCGTATTGAAGTGGGATTTGACAACGATGGAAAACAGGTTTGTGTTAAATACTGCCAATAATTGCCTCCCGGCTCAAGGTTACAGCTCCTCGCCAGCCACAGGCGCTCGCAATGGGCGGCGCTGCAAAGCACTGCACTCCACCCTCGATTATCTGGAGTTATTAAGGCTTTAAAATCTACTGCACGTCCCGACTGCAGGCCACATGTTTGCTTTGCACCCCCCTCGTGCAGTGGCTTCCCCCTGCTCCCTGCTTTCCCCGGCCAAAGGCAGCTCCAGCTCCAGCTGAGGACTTCCTCCCCTTCTACTCTGCCCTGGTGAGACCCCACCTGGAGTATTGCGTCCAGTTCTGGAGCCCCTATTAGAAGAGGTTGGTGAAGGTGGCCAGGAAAGACATTCATGAGCAGCAGTGTGAGGGCACAAGCAGTGCAGGCTCATGCCCTGTGTCACTGTCCCTCTGTGGTCTCCCTTGCCCTTGACCATCTCCTAGCCGTGGCTCCTCTGCTGCCCCAGTTCTGGAGCTCCTGGGACAAGAGGGATGTGGAGATGCTGGAGGTGTCCAGAGAAGGGCCACGAGGATGCTCAGAGGGCTGCAGCCCCTCTGCTATGAGGACAGACTGAAAGAGTTGGGGCTGTGCAGTTTGGAGAAGAGGACGCTCCCAGGGGACCTTCTTGTGGCCTTCCAGGATCTGAAGGGAGCCTACAGAAAAGCTGGGGAGGAACTTTTTTAGCTGTCAGGGAGTGACAGGACCAGGGGAAATGGAACAAAGTTGGAGGTGGGGAGATTCAGCCTGGAGGTGAGGAGGAAGTTGTTGAGCAGGAGAGTGGTGAGAGGCTGGAATGGGTTGCCCCTGCAGGGAGGTGTTTGGGGCCAGATCCCCGGAGGTGTTTTTGGCCAGGCTGGCAGAGGCTGTGGGCAGCCTGCTCTAGGGCAGGGTGTCCCTGGGCATGGCAGAGGGGTTGGAACTTGAGGATCTTTGTGGTCCCTTCCAACCCTGCCTGATTCTCTGATTCTATGACCTGCTCAGCCTGTGGCCCTGAAAACTAGAGCTTGGGTCCTTGGTGCCCCTGGATTTCAGACCCAGATGGAGCTCCAGACCTCAGCCAGGCTTGCAGCAGACAGGCAAGTTCTTGAGTCTCTTCTGTTGGGCTAAGCACAGAGTGCACAGAGTGCAGAGTGTAGTTTTCAGCCACCACTTTTGTTGGCAGTTTCAGACAACTTCTTTTCTTCCTCCGGTTTCTCGGCAGCTCAGAGCAAAGCAGTTTGCTTTGTGTCCTAAAACCTGGCTTTGATGCCTGACAAAAGCTTCCTTTTCTTTGATAGGCAGAAATGAAGCTGAACATTGCCAGATCCAATTTTATTTCACTTGAGAAGAAGAGGAACCTTGCAGTGGGGTCACAAGACCTTTTGGAGCACCTTTTTCATTTTGGGACTGTGGAAGCTTTGGCTAAGCTGGTGTCTGCCCTGTGAGCTTCCTCTGCCGAGGAGATGCCTGGGCAGAGGCACAAAGTGACAAGGACCCCATGGCAATCAGGTGCTTGGGGGGTGTGTAGGGAGCTCAGCTCCAGCAATGCCACAAGGAAAAATGAGACAACCTGGCAAGTACAGGATGGGTTGGATTTCAGCCTCTGCTTGGGCATGCAAAGCATTACATGACTGCAGAGGAGGCACTTTGAGTGCCATTGAGCAAAACCAGGAGCCAGGGCTGGGGACAGAGACAGAACTGAGAGGTCCATCTGACAGGTTGAATGTGCAGAGATGCACCCCTGTGCACCCACTGCCAGGCTTTTTTCCCAGTCCTCACCCCACTCTGGGAGCCAGTGAAGCCATACAGAAGCCCTGTCCCTTTTCTGGATCACATTTTGGCATCAGTGCTCCCTGGGACAAGAAGTGTAAAGCATCAGTCCTTACAGACATCACTTTGGCCAAGCAATGGCAGCAAGGGAAACCATCTGTGGAAGGGGCTACAAGGGTGAGCAGAAGGCTGCAGCTAGCTCAGGCTGATTACAAGGTGATCACAAGCTAGGGCACAGCCACATCCTTTTGGAGACCACAAAGACACTGATTGATCCTACAAACCCCAAGGTAACAGTGAATACTCTTGGTTGCTGTCTGTCAGCACTCCATTAAGCCATTACAGATCTACAGACATTTCTCCTCTGTGAAGTGCTCCTGCATCAATGGCAACAGCCTGCAAATATTCCAGAGGCATAAACAGAGTAATTAATCAGGGTGCCGTAATGGCAAGAAATTAGCATAAGGAAAACAGACTGAATAGCAGAGAAAGTTTTCTGGCAGCAAACCAGGCTAATCAGAGAATTGCCATGCCAGGGAAAGGGGAAACTCCACAGCATGGCACAGGTCAGAGAGCCCTGGCAGCCATCCCAGAGGGAATGCACGAATGATGAGATGAGCAGGATGACCCAGGCTGCTTTTCCTCCTATCAGTCACTGAGCCATTCCTAAGGATGATTCAGTGCTCCAGGCAAGCCACAGTCACTTACAGCCTGGCTGACGAGGCAGCAAGGTGCTCACCAGGGTGTCCCTGCTCTGCCAGACCATTTGCTGCCCAGGTCTCTCCATGCCCATCCTGCTGCCCTGCCACAGGCCAGGTGCTGCAGCAGGTCACCCTCTGCAGCAGGTTGGTCACTGTGCACACTCCATCGACCTGTGGACTCCCCAGCAGGGACTGCAATTCTAAGGAGGTGCAGCTGCAGCCTTGGCAGGGAGCAGAGGCTCATAGAAGTGTGGTGGCACAGTGCTGGTCCCACACCTGTCTGCCTGACAGCTCCTCAGAGCACCATGCAGCTCCACAGCACGGCCCTGCTCCTGCAGGCAGCTACCAGCAGCAACGCTTGGGCTCCAGCCAGCCTTTGAGAGAGCAGGGAACTGCAAGGTGAAGGACTGAAATTACCCCAGGTCATGAATTCTACTTCTACAGCAGCTTTTCTAGAAATGTGGGCAGGCTGTAATGAGTGGAAGAGCACTGCTGTGCCTGTGGTGACCTCCTGGACACAGTGAACACCACTGCTGCATGCACAGATCTTGGCTGGGGCTGAACCCCCAGCACAGTAGTACTCCACATCCTCCTTAAGCCCTGACTGTGTGTGCAAAGCCTGTTTGCTGCCCACCACCAGGAGCTTTCTGCACTTTGCAGAAATGACTGCAAAGGGTTGGGACATAGGTTGGGTATTAGGAAAAATTTCCTAGGGGGAATGGAGCAAAGCTGGAGGTGGAGAGATTCAGGTTGGACGTGAGGAGGAAGTTGTTGAGCATGAGAGTGGTGAGAGCCTGGAAAGGGTTGCCCAGGGAGGTGGTTGAGGCCCCATCCCTGGAGGTGTTTGCAGCCAGGCTGGATGAGGCTGTGGGCAGCCTGCTCTAGGGTAGGGTGTCCCTGCACATGGCCTAGATGATCCTTGTGGTCCCTTCCAACCCTGACTGATTCTATGATTCTATTCTCTGATTCCTGAAAGTGGCCAGGCATTGGAACAGCCTGCCCAGGGAGGTGTTCAAGAAATGTGTGGTGATGGCACTTGGGTACATGGTGATCCTAGGTTGGTGGTTGGACTCAATGATAGAATTACAGAATGGTTTAGGTTTGAAGGGACCTCAAAGCTCAGCCAGTTCCAACCCCCCTGTGCCATAGGCAGGGACACCTCCCACTAGAACAGGTCGCTCAAGGCCTCAGATCTCAGAGGTCTTTTCCAACCAAAACAGTTCTGTGGCTCTGTGACATTCAGCTGCTGCTGCCTGCTCCCCCCAATGCCTGCAAGAAAGCTCCTGCCCTGCCTGTCCTGATGCTGGAGGTCGAGAACAGAGATGATGTTACAGCAGAGGCCAGGAACTCAGCGCAGTAACAAGCGTCTACCGACACAGCCTGGGAGTGCCCCTGGTGCAGCTGCAGCGGATGGCAAGGGCAAGGTTACCTCCGGCTGCCGTCGGCGGGCAGCAGCCGCCTCTAGGACACGTCCCCTCCAACACTGACAGATCATTCGCTCCGCGCGTCCTGCTGTAAACAGATGTCCCTGTGCAACCGAGCAGCCACCCGAATGCTAAAGCAGTTTGTTCCCGGCGCTCCATAAAGATGTTAGATTTGTTCCCAGAAGTTAATCTTTAAAGATTTTCAGAGCGATCGATAGGCGGTGGATGTATGCAGAGCAGCCCGGAGCAGCAGCCAGGGGCACCTCCCAGCGCAGCCAGCGCCGCTGCTGGGCAGCGGTCACGGTGCCTGTGGATCGGCGCTAAGGGCACCACAGCACAGGAGCTTGGGATGCTGAGCCCCACAGCACCCAGGGGATCAGGGAGCTTGGGACCTGAGCCCCACAGCACCCAAGGGATCAGGGAGCTTGGGGATGCTGAGCCCCACAACACCCAAGGGATCAGGGAGCTTGGGGATGCTGAGCCCCACAACACCCAAGGGATCAGGGAGCTTGGGGATGCTGAGCCCCACAACACCCAAGGGATCAGGGAGCTTGGGGATGCTGAGCCCCACAACACCCAAGGGATCAGGGAGCTTGGGGATGCTGAGCCCCACAACACCCAAGGGATCAGGGAGCTTGGGGATGCTGAGCCCCACAACACCCAAGGGATCAGGGAGCTTGGGGATGCTGAGCCCCACAACACCCAAGGGATCAGGGAGCTTGGGGATGCTGAGCCCCACAACACCCAAGGGATCAGGGAGCTTGGGGATGCTGAGCCCCACAACACCCAAGGGATCAGGGAGCTTGGGGATGCTGAGCCCCACAACACCCAAGGGATCAGGGAGCTTGGGGATGCTGAGCCCCACAACACCCAAGGGATCAGGGAGCTTGGGGATGCTGAGCCCCACAACACCCAAGGGATCAGGGAGCTTGGGGATGCTGAGCCCCACAACACCCAAGGGATCAGGGAGCTTGGGGATGCTGAGCCCCACAACACCCAAGGGATCAGGGAGCTTGGGGATGCTGAGCCCCACAACACCCAAGGGATCAGGGAGCTTGGGGATGCTGAGCCCCACAACACCCAAGGGATCAGGGAGCTTGGGGATGCTGAGCCCCACAACACCCAAGGGATCAGGGAGCTTGGGGATGCTGAGCCCCACAACACCCAAGGGATCAGGGAGCTTGGGGATGCTGAGCCCCACAACACCCAAGGGATCAGGGAGCTTGGGGATGCTGAGCCCCACAACACCCAAGGGATCAGGGAGCTTGGGGATGCTGAGCCCCACAACACCCAAGGGATCAGGGAGCTTGGGGATGCTGAGCCCCACAACACCCAAGGGATCAGGGAGCTTGGGGATGCTGAGCCCCACAACACCCAAGGGATCAGGGAGCTTGGGGATGCTGAGCCCCACAGCACCCAAGGGATCAGGGAGCTGGGATGCCAAGTCCCACAGCACTGTGGGCACCTGGAGCCAAGCTTGAGGGCCGTCAGGGACCTGGAGAGCACTAAGCCAGGCCGGCAGCAGTGGGGATTCCAGCAGGGTGCACCATGCCCTGCTGGCAGAGGGCTGCATCTTGACTGGGGTTCTCACATCCCCATACGCTCTGACTGCTGCCCACTTCCCTGAGCAGGCTGGGGGCACAGAGATGTTTGCGAGGAGAAACGGGGAAATGGAGCTCCAATCTGGCAGGCAGATTAGCAAGGAAAGGAGTACTGAGCGCCAAGGAAGTGGAGAACCTCTTCAGCGGCGTTGGGCAAGCAGCGTGGTGCTGGGCTGCGCTGCCAGCGGGGACGCCGTGTGCCGAACACAGGCTGCCTGCTTCCGCAGCCCGCCTGGAGCAGCCCGGTCCCACGGTGACTGCCGGAAAACCGGGAGCATCGGCACAGGCAACGCCTCGGCACCCTCAAGCAAGCTCCTCACAGCTTCCTGCAGCCCCTGCTCTTCTCCTTTGGAGAGGGAAGCAGCAGCCCAGGCACGCCTGGTCCCTGCTGCAGCGCTGCCCCGGCTGCCCGGGTCGCAGGGGGTGGCCCCGGGGGGACCTTGCGGGTCCCAGCTGCCCCAACGCTTCAGCATACGGCACTTGAAGAAAGGCAGGACGTGAAGGTCTGAGCGTTTCAAGAGAAGCCCCTGGGGCCCAGCAAACCCCCTTCCACCCTCCGAGGAGGATTTCCATATTCATGAGCCTTATCGCTCCCCTCAAGCTGCTGTGAGCGCACCAAGCAGCACCACACAAAGATCCCGCAGCCGTCGGGGAATCATTAATGCAGCTCCTCCAAGTCTCCCTTGCCCTGCGCCCGTCCTGCCCGATCTCGGCTCCCCTTGCCCCCAGGGTGCTGCTTTCGTCCCAGCAAGGCCAGCGCAGCTCTGACGTCCCTCAGCCACTTCCCTGCACATGGCCACGGAGAAAGGAACAGGCTGGGCACTGCCTTGTCCCATCGTGCCTGGGCTGCAGAGCCCATGGCCCTGGTGGGGCCACTCACACACCACACACCCTGGGCATGCCCTCAGCACCCACTAGGCAGCAGGTGGTGGCACAGCCAGAGGGATGATTTTTGTAAGGAAAAAGCCTCTTCGGTGTGAGGGTCCTGGAGCCCTGGCACAGGCTGCCCAGAGTGGTCTCCTTCTCTAAAGGGATTCCAAGCCCAGCTGGGCATCATGATCCTGGGCAAGCTGCTGCAGGTGACTGCTTTAGCAGGGGGATTGGACTGAATGATCCCCTGAGGTCCCTTCCAACACTACCAGTCTGTGATTCTGTGACCACCTCTGCGGGGCTCAGCCCCAGGCTCTGCTGGGTTGGCTGGGGAGCAGCCAGGGAGCTGTGGAAGTGGGGAGCAGGGGAGACCTGTACTTGTGGGCTCCCTGCTCACGATGCTGCAGGCTCCCCTTCCCATGCTGGCTCCGGCACAGGCAGCCCTGCTGCTCTCCCTCTCTGCTGTTCTGCCGCAGGCTAAATTAATTATTTCTAATAAACCCATGTTTAAATTACAGAAGCAGGCAGGGGCCAGCAGATTTGAGGGCTTCTCACTCCATTAAGCTTCCTGTAGTCAGCTGTGGGCCAGGAAAAGCCCTGTGCACAGAGCACCTAGGAGGATCCACATTTCCTGAGCAGAGTTTGAAACAGAAAAAAAGCACTTCCCCTGTGGATGAGAGGCCAACACTTTGGGAAGTGGTATGATGTAAAGGCTTAACCCCCCCTGGGGGCTAGCCTGAACCTAACCCCAGGTGATCCTGACTCCTCCCTGGGGGGTGGTCTGACAGCTGCCCCCCAGGTGCAGTGTTTAGCCCACTCCCACTTCCTGTCTGCACTCTATATAAAAAGCAGAGCATCTTCCTGTTGCTCTTCTCTCCCATTCCTGCATCAGCAGCCAGCATCCTCCTCTTTTCCTGCTGCTCCACATTTGCCACATGGTGGGACCATCATCTAGCATCCATCATCCATTTCCATCCACTGGTTGCACAGTTATATTTTGTATTTTGTTCTCCCTTCCCCTGTGTTTTGGTAACTCTCCTTACCTAAACCACCTTTTATTTATTGTTAAAGCTTTCTTTCAACTTCCAAGTCAAATCAAGCAATTCTTTGGGCTTTGGGCTCCAAGAAGCTGGCTAGAACCAATAGATATGGTCTCTCAGTGTGCTATTTGGGGGTCTGCAGAAATGCAGCTTTCCTAGATTCCAGCCCTCCCTAGTTCTGGGATTTATCCCCC
>VWZI01009671.1:366989-377176 GCA_013396835.1 Psilopogon haemacephalus
TAGAATCAGTCAGGGTTGGAAGGGACCACAAGGATCAGCCAGTTCCAACCCTCCTGCCATGCCCAGGGACACCCTACCCTAGAGCAGGCTGCCCACAGCCTCTGCCAGCCTGGCCAAAAACACCTCCAGGGAAGTGGCCCCAAATACCTCCCTGGGCAACCCATTCCGGAGCCTCATCACTCTCATGGTGAAGAACTTCCTCCTCACATCCAATCTGAATCTCCCCACCTCCAGCTTTGCTCCATTCCCCCTAGTCCTCTCTCTCCCCCATAGCCTAAAAAGTCCCTCTTCAGCTTTTCTGTAACCCCCCTTCAGATCCTGGAAGGCCACAAGAAGGTCCCCTGGGAGCCTCCTCTTCTCCAGCCTGCACAGCCCCAACCCTTTCAGCCTGTCCTCACCGCAGAGGTGACAGGATCCTGCCTTGCTTAGCGGCTAAAAGGCGGTTGTGAATTTTGCATCCAGCCTCGGCGTTTGGCCTGTTTATACTGCCAAATAAATTCTTTAAAGGAGTACCGTACTTCACAGGAGAGCTTGTCAAGGTAAATACCTTCATTTGCATAAAATGTGACTAGCAATTGAAATGTTAAAGCCATAAAGAGCAAGTTTATGATCCATCCTTGATGCCTGGATGTATAATATGACAAGAGGGAAAATAGTGAGGCTCGCAGCGTTTACTAAATTGGTTGTGTTGACTCTGGGGATGGAAACAGGAGATTTGACAACCCAGGGCTGGAAGGGGTTCTGAGGTTGGGGGTTGTTGGGCTTTTTACCCCCCCATAAATATGAATCCCTTCCTCAGCTTTCAGACAGTTGGCTCAGTTTTCAAACTGTGTCCTGGGCTGCATTAACAGGGCAAGGGAAGGGGTTCTGCCCCTTTACTCTGCTCTCCTCAGACCCCATCTGGAGTACTGTGTGCAGGTCTGGAGCCTCCAGCACAAGAAGGATGTGGGACTGTTGGAGTGAGTCCAGAGGAGGGTCATGAAGATGCTCAGAGGGCTGCAGCAGCTCTGCTATGAGGACAGGCTGAGAGAGTTGGGGCTCTGCAGCCTGGAGAAGAGAAGGCTGCCAGGAGACCTTACAGTAGCCTTCCAGTATCTGAAGGGGGCTACAGGAGGGCTGGGGAGGGACTATTCATAAGGTCTTGTAATGACAGGAGGAGGAATGGGTTTAAGCTGGCAGAGAGAGATTTAAATGTGATGTTAGGAGGAAGTTCTTTATAGTGAGGTTGGTGAGACACTGACACAGGTTGCCCAGGGAGGTTGTGGCTGCTCCCTCCCTGGAGGTGTTCAAGACCAGGTTGGATAAGTCCTTGAGCAACTTGTTCTAGTGGGAGGTGTCCCTGCCTATATGGCACAGGAGGGTTGGAACTGGATGATCTTTGAGGTCCCTCCCAACCTAAACCATTCTATGATTCTATGAACACTCTCCTCAGCCTGGAAGCAGCAGCTACCAAAATAAACAAACAGGCTGCAGGGCAGGGACCTGCATGGGAAGGAGCTACCCAGCACACAGCACTCTGCTCACCTCAGGTCACACAGGACAGGATCCCTGCGTGGGCTGGAGAGGAGCCCAACCACACATGCCCATGCACCACTGTCCCTCCATCACGTACAGCAAGGTCCAAGCAGCAGCTCCAGCACATGGTGGCTTCATGGTCCCCAAGGACACTGAGCTGCTCCAGCATGGTGATGGATCCTGCCCCAGCCACTCTGCCTCCCCCCCTTCCCCAGGAGCCTTTCTGGACCTGACTCTGCTCCTTTGATCCCGGCAGGCACTTCTCACACCAATTGGAATTCAGGGGTTTTATTTCAACTTTTTCATATAAAAACGGGGGGAAGAAACCAATTTAAACCACTTCAAATCCTAAATAATACTTAAAAAAAAAAAGTGAATAAAGAGGATAAACTGGACAGCTGCCTACACACATACCAGAGTGAAATTATAATATCCACACTTAATGCTCTGGAAAGTTTGATGGTGCATGTCCCTCACCCAGGCTCCGTACGAGCGTTCCAGCCATCCATTCACACCCCTACCCTCCTCAATTCATTGAAACCACTTCAAGCAAAAATCATTTGAAAGAAATTACCTCTGTGTATTGCACCAGGAGCGGTGAGAAATGTCCCACATGAGCCTCTCCAGCCCCCCCAAAGCAATAAAATTTCTGCTGAAGTGCATGATATAATGACTCTGGGAAAGAAGTCCCCATGACAACGAGAGCTAAGAGAAATCCGTGCAAGGCAGGCTCCGACCTCTCTCCATGCCAGGTGTCACCAATTTGTGCTGGAATTCTCACTTTGAAAACCAAAAGCTTTTGTCCACTACTTTCTCTGAGAACCTGTTGGGTGTCGTCCCCTCCCCCCTTTGCTAGGCTGGGCTTGGAAGAGAGCAGAGGAAGCTTCGCTAAATCACAAACCGAGCAGGGGTCAGGCTCATCGTTTAAACCTGGAACACAACCAACCCAAACTCTTCACCTTTCTCTTCTCCCCGGGCCTCTTTTTGGGGGGAGGGGGAGGGGGGGGTTGCTGCAGCATCCGCACACCTGAGCGGCGCCACAAGCACAGGCAGAGCAGAGCTCACAAACTTTGACACTACCCACAGCACTTAAACCATCACCAGCAAAGCTCTGGAGCCTCTGCTTAGCAAAACCAGAGACTGTTCTGGAAAGCACAGCCCTTTGGTTGGGTTATTTCAAGCCTGGTGACATTATCATAGAGGCGTTTAGGTTGGAAGGGAGCTCACAGCTCAGCCAGTTCCAACCCAACTGTGCCACAGGCAGGGACACCTCCCAGTGGAACAGGTCGCTCAAGGCCTCATCCAACCCGGCCTTGAACACCTCCAGGGAGGTTGTGGAACACAGATCTTCAATCGCATTGTGTGCTTCTGAACTCCACAACCTCCCTGGGCAGCCCGTTCCAGTGTCTCACCACCCTCACTGCAAAGAACTTCTCCCTAATGCCCAGTTTAAATCTCCCCTCTGCCAGTTCTAAACCCATTCCTCCTCATCCTCTCACTACAAGACCTTGTCAACAGTCCCTTTCCAGCCTTCCTGTAGGTCCCTTTCAGATACTGGAAGGTTCCTATAAGGTCTCCTCGAAGCCTCCTCTTCTACTCTCCTGTCTTCTCCATAGGATGGTTCCCCAAGTGTTCCAAGGGATGCTCCACAAGTTCCTAGAATCACAAACTGGTTTGGGCTGGAAAGGACCTTAAAGATCATCCAGTTCCAACCCCCTGCCATGGGCAGGGACACCTCCTGCTAGAGCAGGTACTCGAGCTGGGGGAAGAGGCATCTCTGCTGTGCTAGGCTGGTCTCTGAGCCCTAGGTTCACAGCCCTCCCAAGCACTTCTGCCCAAGCTGCTGTGCTGTTCCTGCTCACAGGAGCTGGGCACACACCAGGGAGAGAAGAGCAGGAGCCTGCTGGGTGTGGGAGGTGGTGGCCTGAGTGGTGCCAGTCACATTTCTGCCAGGGCTGAGCAGGACAGGTGCCCAGGATCTGCAGCTCTTGGCCTTGCCACCTCCCCTCAGATGTCTCTCTCTGCACCACATGACCTGCCAACACACAACCTTACCCAGTGGCAGTCAGCACCGCAGGAGAGGGCATCTGGAGCTCTCCCTGCCAGCATCTTGTCCTGGCACTGCTCTCAGCCTCTTTGCGAGGAGAGCAGGCACAGCGTGGAGGGGCTGCGGGTGCTGAAAGCTGCTGCCATTCCCATGGCTACAGCCGAGTAGCCTGTGGATAACCATCATCAGGTGATGAAACACTGCAAAGAGGCTCCACTCATTCCTGCGTCCTGTCCCTGGAGCTGAAACCCAGAGGGAGGCTGGGAGAAGATCCTGAGGCACACAGGGCAGGAGACCCCAGCACTGTCACACAGTGGACTCGCTCTGGCAGCTCTGGGTGCTGGAGAAAATCGATGCCTGATGCTGGAATGGGCTCTCTCCAGTACCCAGATGGGCAAAATACAGAGATTAACCAGCAGTCAGCCTGGCCCCTGCTCACAGCCTCCAGTTCATAACCCAGCTCAGCCTAGAGCCTCCACCAGCTTCAGCGAGAGCCTGACCCAGGCACCAAAGGGAGGTCAGCGGTGCAGGCGTGGGCTCACTCTGCGTGGGAGGCTTGGGCTAGGAAACACAATGCATGTCTCAGACATTTAGGAAAGGTGAAGGGGTCAAGGTACTGAAAAAGCAGCAGGTTACACAAACACCGGTGCCAGCCTCCGAACCAGATTCATCCCCAACATGCTGGATCCACCGAGGCGGGAGGCAGCTGAGTCACTACATTTCAGCAAAAGCCAGCTCACAGCAGGTCCCAGAAAGAAAATCAATAGCCTTTCCCCAAGTTCCCAGAAGTGCAGAGGGCAGGGAACGCTGGGAGGGCCTTTTGCAGAGCAATCCAGCCCTCCCCGGGCTGCTGCTGCAGCGGTGCTGGTCGTTAGCGGCAGACCCGATCCATCTGTCCCCCGCAGGAGCCCTGCGGTGCCCATCAGCACAGGCTCACGGCGCCGATGGCAGACGTTTGATTTCCAAGTATGCTGAGCTGATGGGGAGAGCCACCAGCACTACCCAGCAACACAATTACAGCTCCCAGCAAGGGCTGCGCCATGCGGGACCAGCTGAAGCAGCCCCGAGCCACTGCTGCCCAGCTGCTGCTGGGGGATGCTGGAGGGGGGCACTAAGCTAATCACATCTCCTCAGGCACAAGTGGCACCCTCTCTGCCAGCTGCTATCGTGAGAAGAGATGGGTGCTTGGAGATGAGATGAGCCTGGTGCACACAGGGATGGCTCCACCGCCCCAGGGCACAGACTGACAGCCCCAAAGCAACACAGGAGGGCAGGTAGGACATCAGCAAGCCCTGGGAGGAGCAGAACTGTCAGACGAGTGTCCGGTCTGCAGGGACGTGAGCCAGAGTGTTGGCTCTGCAGCCACCACCAGCTGCTCCTGGAGCCACTGGCTTGGAAGCACACTGTCATTACTGGGAGAAGAGCTCCTTGGCATGGCATCAGTTATGAGTCGTTGAGGGCAGTAGCTGACAGAGCACCACATGGACCTGGCTGTTGGGCAGAAGGCTCCAGCAAGCCCAGACAGGAGGCAAGGACAGCATTAGACATGCAAACCCTCTGCAGGCTCATCGCAGTGGCTGCTCCCCACAGCATGGCTGCGGCACACAACAAACCTGCGCCCTGCACAAGGGCAGGAGGTGACACAGCCACAGGCAGAGAAAGAGGAGAGTGGTCTTACAGAAACCCTTTGCAGCTTCCCTGCAAATCTCTGCTAAGAAGGAGGGGAGGAGAAACCCAACATGCATGTACAGACAGAAATTCACTGCCGACTACTTGGAACAGTCCTCAGATCAGTGAGCTCTCAAACTCTGCAACTGAAGTTCACTTCTATCAGAGATTCTGCCTTGTGCAGATCACACACTGCACTTAAAACTGCAAACTGCTTGTCAAAATAATTAGGAATTTCTAGTTTCCTGCTACACAGGAGATGTGGAGATAGTCCTAGAAGTGCTCAGGCAGACCTGCACTACCCACAGGCAGCTGGGAATGCTGGGCTCAAAGCATTGGGCTGTTCCACTTAGCCCAGAAAGCCACCAAGATGCTGAAGCAATGAAGTCCACTTGTGCATTCACACAAGCAGAAGAGCCCATCTAAAGTACCATTCAGCCCAGTGCTAGGAGTCCCCAGTCTCCTCACACAGCCCCCCTGGCACCTCCAGACTGGTCACCAACAGTGTCTGAGCAGCCAGAGGTGTCCACATCCACACACCTGACACCATAGCACTGATGGAACCACTGAGGGACAGGCAGCATAGTGGTTGTGGAGTGCCAACAGTGTCACCTTCCCTCCTCCTCCCAGCACACAAAACCACACAGGATCACACAAAAGCCATGGCTCCCTGCAGAGCCCACATGTAGCCCACTGACAACACAGCCTCTCCTAAGGCTGTCACAGCAGACCCCAAACTCAGGCCTCCACCACCACAGGGAGACAATCCTGTCCGAGTGTTGGACACTGTGATTAAGTGTGCAGTTCTCATAATCCACGGAACCCTCTCGTGCTTCTGCACCCTTACATCACACCCAGGCAAGAAACTTGGATGCACCCCCAGTGCCCCTTCTGTTTGTGATGGCAATGCACATTTGTAGTCATCAGCTAAACTCCTCCTGCCCTGAGAGGCCTCCAAAGCCTCCCCCTCGTTCTGCTGTCATTGCTCTCACAGTTCACCTTCAGCTGCAGGGTAGCTCGGGGCACAGCTCCTGGCATGGGCCATGCCCACTGAGGCATGAGAACTGTGCTGCAGTGAGCACATCACCTGTGCAAGCATCTCCAGCCCAGCCTGGCCAGAGGGGCTGTGCAGGGCTTTAACCCCATGGCTGGGCTGAGCATGCAGCAAGAGGGTGCAGAAGGACACTCGGGCACTGCCCAGACACCAGCTGCAGTTCCTACAGGGCAGAACAGAGTGTCCTGTGGTTCACAAAGGATGAGCAGGTTGAGCCACCAGCCACATCCAAAGGCAAGGCAGATCCCTGCTCCTTGCCACAACCATCATCCATAGCCGGACCAAGTCCTGGCATATTGTGAAGGGTGAACTGAAGCAGAGTTCATCCCCAAAGAGAACATTTACTGCCAGTTACCAGTGTCCTGGACTTGGAGAGAGGAACACATGCCAGTAACACACACCACAGAGGAGCCTTGATGAAAGGAAAGGTTCAAAGCTGCTTCCCAAAAGCTTTAACACCATGTAACAGTGATTAGCTTACACTCTGCATTAAGGGGGGGAGAAGCAAGCTAGGAGATGCATCCACAACAGTTAACGCACAGGGAGCGTGAGATGGGAAGCTGTGCCCCTGAATCTGTCCTTCTGACAGCCCAAATAGGGATGTATGGAGTCACAGACACACCAACAGCTCTGGCAGCACGGCACTGAAACAAGCCTCTGACCCTGCTCACGCCTGCAGGTCGCTCATTTCTTTATAGACTTTGCCTGCTGAGCTGAAGGGACCACAAACTCCCCAGAGAGGTTGTGGAGTCTCCTTCTCTGGAGACTTTCAAGGTCTGTCTGTCCGGATGCATTCTTCTGTGACCTGAGCTAGATTGTCTGGTCTTGTTCTGGCAGGGGGACTGGACTCGATGATCTCTTTGAGTCCCTTCCAACCCCAGCTGTCCCTCAGGGTCACCAAGAACACAGCCTGGACCACAGAGCTGGAGTGATGGGCTGCCACATGCCCCAGCCACACGGCAGAGAGCTCTGCTTGCACTTCCCCTTGTCCCTAACCACTGTCCCAGACACAAGTGTCTACAGCTGACTAACGCTGGGGCAGCAACAACGCAAATAAGCCAGTGTGGGACACACACCAAAGCACTGGCACCATTTGGGTGCTGTCTCCATCTTACAGGTGAAGCAACTAAGGTGAGGGAACTGCTTTTGATCCCTGCAGCTCTGCCGGACTGGGAGATGTTCTGTGCCGAGAAAGACAAAGCCAGGAACCCCGAGGGGGCTGCTCCTTCCTCACTTCGCTTCACAAGAACAAACTCGGCGGCAGTAAAAGCTAACAGTTGAGAACACATTCAAAACCAACCAAACAACAAAAACCAAACCCAGCGTTATATGCAAAATATAAACAAGTGGTAGAAGCACCCCAGTTAGGAGCTGCCGGTGTAAACACTTCAGTAGGCCCTGCTTTGCTTACAGAAAATTGACATTTCTGCAGAGAGGGGGGAAAAAAAAATAAAAAATCTCCAATTACTGTGCCCGGGACTCAGCTGCAGGCAGCCAGCCCTCGGTGCACTCAATCAGAGGATCCTGGAGAAGGTCAGAAGAAATAGCTGCCAGTGGGGAAGGCAGCTTCCCCCCACTGCTTCTGCTCACTGTTTACATGGCACCGAGCACAGCAGCCTCCTGGGCTGTGATGCTGGCACGGCACCAGCACCAAGCCATTGCTCCCACCAAAGCACAAGGCACCAGCACTACGTGACCTCTGTCCTGTCCCCACGCTAAAACTTTTGCAAGGAGAGAAGAATACAGCTGGGCTGGGCTGGTGTGGAGATGGCTGCAGGTTAAGGCACCTCCTCAGTGGCAGGCAGCACCAGTGCCAGTTGCTTACCCCATAGCCGGCCCAGCCTGCTCTGCTCAGCACCTTCCCAAACCAGCTCTGACCCAGCCTTCCCCTTGCTCTCTACCAACACAGCAGAGCACCAGCAGCGAGCTAAACAAACCACAGAGCTACTGCAGCGATGAAAAACGTTGACGTGCGTTCTGCAAGCACAAACCTGTGGAGCCTCTACTCCTGGGGGAGCTACAAGGGGCTCACCAGTCCTGTTCTCCGAAGCATGAGTCTAGAGAGCAGCTGCCTGCCACATCCAGCACTTCACCCTCTGCCTATTTTGAATAAAACCAAACCTTTCACACGCCGCCTTCTAACCTCTCCCAGCGAGTTTGTAAACTTATTCTTCAAGGCGAGCCTTTCCGACGGCAAAATTCAGGGCAACGAGTCTGAAATTAGGTGTAGGAAAAATACAGCCATAGCCAACCCTTTACTCCTTCCCCACACTGCTACAGCTTTGCAGGGCACACTCAGAGCCTCTCCCCGTGCCGATCTCCACCTCGGCTGAAGCCCCTCAAGGCAACCCCTCAGCATTTTAACACCGCCAGGCGGATGCTCCACCCCACGCAAGGGTTCCTAAGGCTTTTGCATCCGCAACCGCTACAGAAAATTGCCTGAAACTCCTCGCATTTTAACGCCGTTGAATTTAACGAGAGACCCCAGTAGCAGCCAACTCACTGCCTCTTGTTTATTCTTTGCCCAGAGGAGCTCCACAGTTCCCATACTCAGCGCAAAGATACAACTTCCCAGCTCAGCCAGAGACTATTTCTTACAGCAACACTAAGCGTGGGTTGCTTTCAAGCGTAAATTTGAGTACCACCAGTGACCTGCAAGCTCCACTGAAGTGCTGCAGTGGCTTTAGTTTGAGATTTTTTTTATTTTCTTTTTTTTTTAAAGAGAGAACCCCCCCGAGCCATCGCCAGCCATTGATTTACTGAACCTGCCAAGGCATTTAACACTTCATTACCGCAGCCCAGCACCCGCTAATAATCAGGACTTTTAGTATGCGGTTCCCTTAGCTGTGTCACACAACCAACACCATCCCGAGTCTTCCTCTCGAGCAGGACTGGATCTCGTCGACGGGAAGAACTTTGTGATCTGGGACTTGTTGAATAAAGGGCAAATCTGAGCAGCGAAGCGAAGCCTGGAGCTCGCTGAGGAGCCGGCATCGTTCTTCACTTCCAAGCCCCCCCGGCATCACCTGGAGCAGTTTCCAGCCTTGTTTATTTCAGTAATTATTAATTACTGACCTATTTACTCCAAGCGCAGCTGAGCTGCACGGTCTGCCCGTGAGCTCTGCGCACGGCAGGTACCGAAAAGGGCCTTTTCCCACACAGTCTCTGCCTCCCCTTTAAAACGCCGCATTTCAGATAGCCGCAGCCACCAGGCGAGGCACCTGTCCGACCCCCGGGCTGCCCCGATAGCGGTCCCGGCCGCCGGGCTCTGCACCCGCCGCGGCCCCGCCGACCCCGCAGCGGTCCCGGGACCCTCCATCATCCGACGACTCCGGTGACACCGCCTGGGGTCCTGGTCCCACTGCCCCGCCACTGCCGCGGTCCCCGTCCCACCGTGCCGCTGCCGTCCCGGGGACACCAGGACCCCTTCCCGACTGTCTCCTGGGACTCCGGCAGCCCCCTATCCCGGCGCGGACGAACGCACATCCCCTTCCTTACCTGTACCACTCCAGCCCTTTCTCGTAGTTCCTGTCGAAGAAGTGGGGCTCGGTGCCCACGGCTCGCACGTCGGGGTGCGCTCGGATGGCCTCTAGCAGCGCCCGCGTCCCTCCTTTCTTCACCCCGATGATGAGGGCTTGCGGCAGCCGCTTCTCCCCGTAGTCCGGCGTCGTGCTGCCGCCGCCACCGCGGCTGCCGGGGCTGCCGGCCCGGCTCAGCTCCTCGTCCGTGGTGCTCGACTCCTGCGGGTCCCTCTCGAAGGCTCCGCTCTGCGCCGTGATCACCTCCCCGGGGGCCAGCGGCGACCGCGGCCAGGCACCCGTCGCCCCTTCCCGGCTGCCGTTGGAGGCCCGAGTCGGTGCGGCGGAGGGGGCCGGAGCGGCGGGGCCGGGGCTGGCGCTAGCG
>VWZI01009671.1:377529-413469 GCA_013396835.1 Psilopogon haemacephalus
CCCGCCGCCGAGAACGCGCCGGGCCCCGCCGAGCGCCGCGCCGGTACCGCCGGGCCGGGGGAGAGCCGCGCCGGGCGGAGCGGGGCGGCACCGGCTGAAGCCAGGGCATCACCGCGGCCAGCGCCGAACCCAGCTGGGCAGCGTCGGGGGAATTGGCGAGGAGAGACACCGATCGTCCCCGAGGGAGCGCCGAGCCCCGGCGGGCTGCAGCCCGGCTGGACCCGGTGTGCCGGGGACGGTCCCCGGGAGCTCCCCGGCTCGGACCCCGGCGCTGTGCCGCATCCACCCGGGCAGGAGCGGTAGCAGGCACCCTCTGCAGAGCCTGCTGCTCATCCTCAGCAGAAACCACCGTGTCAGGGCTCCCTGCCGCCTGTTCTGCTCCACTCTGCTCCCCGGGACCACCTCTGCGCTGGCAGCCTTTTGCCTTACTGCCCCCATCCCCTATCCAACTCCCCACACTGGAACGTCCAGACAGGTCCTCTGGGACACCCACCACTCCGAGGTCCCCTGGCTCTGAGCATCTTCAGCAGTGATGGGCTTCACCCAGCAGCCTGCTGTTTCTTGGGGTCTTGAGGAGAGGTGGCAGAGGAAGGGCAGCAGCTTTTTTACTGGTACGGGGGAGCCGAGGGCCCGCTGGAGCCTGGAGGGTTCAGAGTTAAGGTGCCAGGAGCTGCACTGGCAGGTAAGACCGATTAAACCCTTGCACGCTGCTCCTCCAGGACCTCTGTCTCCAGCCTTGGTGGAACAGGTTGGTTGGGACTGGGAGCCTCTTCCCTCAGTTTTTGTGGAGCAGCCTCTTCCCAGCTCCACATTTTGTCACTTCCCACCTCAGTTCTCAGCTTCAGCTTTGGCAAGGATTTTGTGAGGAGGAAAAATGAGTTAGTGTCTCTCAGCTTCGTCTTGTACCCCATGCTGGGGCATCCCAGGAGCCTCTCCCTCATAGTTGGGGCACTGAGGCACATCACAGTTCTTGGCATCCTGACCACTGTGGTCCCTCTCTGGCATTGCCAGGGCATTGCTGTGGTACAGAGATGAACTGAGGACTTTTAAAGGTCATCTGGTCCACACTCTCTGCAGTGAGCTTGGTGTCATCTGCAAGTGTGCTGAGGGTGCACTGTCTGTGTCTTTCATGGGCATTATTAAACAGTACTGTTCCCAGTATGGAGCCTTGAGGGACACCACTTGTCACTGATATCCATCAGGACACTGAGACTTTGATCACTGCCCTCTGCCTGTGACCATCTAACCAATTCCTCATCAGTCCACTCATCCAATTCCTATCTCCAGTTTGGAGAGGCAGGTGCTGGGAGCAACTGTGTCCAAGGCTTGACAGAAGTCCAGACAGAGGACATCTTTAGCTCTCCCCTTGAGCACTGATGTAGGAGGCCATGAGGTTGGTCAGGCTGGACCAGCTCCAGCTGCACCTTGAACTGCCCTGGCCCCATCGCCACACAGCTGAGCAGTGCCCTGTACCCTTCCTGGGACACCTCTCCCTGCTTCCCCTTCAATTTGACCAGCAGGTCTCAACTTGGCTGGGGCAACTCCTGCTGTCCTTGGCTGATCTCTTCCTCCAAGGTTGGAGAGCTCTTGTGCTCTATGGAAAGTGCCCTTAAAGATCTGCCAGCCCTGCATGGCTCCCTGAGGACCATTTCCCAGAGGATATTTTTGACAAACTGGAACTCTGATTTCCTGAAATTCAAGCTCCTGACTTGACTCTTGGCCTGTCCCACGTCCCTCAGGGTGGTGAATTGCTCCAGAGCCACCTGTTGCTAGAGTCTCAGCTGTGCTGGTCCTAGGGCAAAAGCAACATCTGGGGAAAAAGAAAAAAAAAAAAAAAGCAAGAAAAAAAAAAAGCAGCAATATTAACTAGATACCCAGAGCTGAGAAAAAAATCAAATATTAATCAAAGAGAGGAAGAGCAGAGACTTCCCATAATGAACCAAAGCTCAATGCTGCTCTCAGCTGGACATGTGTTCTCTCTGTGCAGCTCCACTTCCAGCACAGATTATTTCTTCATAATATATTTTTTATGGCCCACAGGAGACCTCTGAAATGCAGCGTCCTGTGGCCTGTAAATCATTTCCTCTAACTGGTGGATTCCTTCTCAGCTGCATTACAGTAATGTGACTGTGAAGGGACTAACTGGAGCTGGCAGAGGCAGAGCTGCAGTCCCTCCCCTGCAGCAGGTGTTGGGCCTGGGGTGTCCCCTGGAGCTCTGCAGACACCACCACCACCACCACCACCCCCTGGAGTGCCAGATGTGCCCTGCCCAGGCTGAGCCCACTCAAAGGCTGCTGCAAGATGGCCATCAGATCTGAATCTTACATGAACATCCTGACTGGAATCATAGAATTATAGAATCAGTCAGGCTGGAAGAGACCTCCAAGCTCATCCAGTCCAACCTAGCACCCAGCCCTAGCCAATCAACCAGACCATGGCACTAAGTGCCCCATCCAGGCTTTGTTTCAACACCTCCAGGGATGGGGACTCCAGCATCTCCCTGGGCAGCCCATTCCAATGCCAATCTCTCTCTCTGTGTAGAACTTCCTCCTAACATCCAGCCTATACCTCCCCTATCACAACTTGAGGCTGACCCTTCTCGTTCTGTTTCTGGTTGCCTGGGAGCAGAACCCAACCCCACCTGGCTCCAACCTCCCTTCAGGTAGCTGCAGAGAGCAATGAGCTCTGCCCCGAGCCTCCTCTGCTGCAGGCTGCACACCCCCAGCTCCCTCAGCCTCTCCTCTTGGGGCTGTGCTCCAGGCCCCTCCCCAGCCTTGCTGCCCTTCTCTGGACACCTTCCAGCACCTCAAAATCTCTCTTGAATTGAGGGGCCCAGAACTGGACACAGCACTCAAGGTGTGGCCTGAGCAGTGCTGAGTACAGGGGCAGAATGACCCCCCTTGCCCTGCTGGCCACACTGTTCCTGATGCAGGCCAGGATGCCATTGGCCTTCTTGGCCACCTGGGCACACTGCTGGCTCATGTTCAAGTTCAATTTGGCTCCTGAGGGGAGGACTTGCTGGAGGCTCAGGAGCAGACTGATGCTCTCAGGAAGCCCTGAGCAGGGTGAGCTCGCTGCTTGCTTTGCTGCTCTGCTTGGCTCATATAGAAGGGTCCTGTTGCAATAAGTGTGGGTCTGCCTTGAGAGAGCTGAATCCTCCTCGTACTCAGAGACAGCATCCGTTCCAAACTGGAGAATCATAGAATCAGTCAGGGCTGGAAGGGACCACAAGGATCAGCCAGTTCCAACCCCTCTGCCAATGGGCAAGGACACCCTACCCTAGAGCAAGCTGCCCACAGCCTCATCCAGCCTGGCTGCAAACACCTCCAGGGATGTGGCCCCAGACCACCTCCCTGGGCAACCCATTCCAAGTTCTCACCGCTCCCATGGTGAACCCACACGGAGAACTCCCAGGGGCTGTGCTGGTATCCATAAGTCTGTGTCCAAGTTCTCCGATACCTCACCAAAAAAAAAAAAACAAACCCAAAAAACCAACAAAAACCCCAACAACTAAAGACTAGCTTTCAGTTGCAGAAATAGCAGAAGCAGCTGGGAACAGGCAGCCTTTAATGAAGAGTCACAGCGCTTTGGTCTGCTCCGCGCCGAGCACACATCTAAACCCGCAGTGCTTAGCCAAGTGCCCTGCTCTGACACCCTGGTGCCTCCTCTCCTGTGATGTGCTGCACGGAGGGCTAATAGGATTTGCAGGCAAATCACACACGAGGCGAGGGCTGCTCCTTCTCAGGCACCGGCTTCCAGCCCGGAGGAAATTTTGCAACCTGAGTGTAAAAGCCTCTCAGACGAACGGTTCAGGCTTTAGGCGCCTGCTGCCCAGGCCTGCCTCCTTCTGCCCGCCTGGATGTCAAACGCATCCCTGAGCAGAGCTGAGCAGCGCCCAAGTGTCTGCTGGTGCTCAGCCCGCGGATGGATGCGGCAGGAGCTGATGGGGTGTAACACTTGATCTGACAGTTGTGCTTTTAAGGGCTGCTGTATTTACACTGCCTACCTGCGTGCTCCTCTTCACGGTCATTAGCGACGGCAGCGCTCCCCCAGCGGGTGCTGCTGCCGGGCCAGCTGATGCCGGCAGCCCCCTGCGGGATATTGCTGGGTCACTCTGGTGGAGTCATCTAGTTCATGCCCCGTATCTTGGTGATCTTTGGAGAAAGGTGGAAGAACTCCCCCGTAGGCAGCTCTGGAGCAGCCTCCCTTCAGATGCAGCTTCTGCTAAGTCTTCGATCACATTCTGTGCTCCACAACCTCCCTGGGCAACCTGTGCCAGTGTCTCACCACCCTCACTGCAAACAACTTCCTCCTAACATCCTGTTTCAGTCTCCCCTCTGACAGCTTAAACCCATTCCTCTGTGTCCTATCATTACAAGACCCTGTCAATAGTCCCTTCCTGTAGGTCCCTTTCAGATACTAGAAGGCCACTCCTGGCAGCCTTCTCTTCTGCAGGCTGCAGAGCCCAAACTCTCTCAGCCTGTCCTCATAACAGAGCTGCTGCAGCCCTCTCAGCATCTTCGTGGCTCTCCTCTGGACTGGCTCCAACAGTTCCATGTCCTGCTTATGTTGGGGGCTCCAGAACTGCACACAGTACCAGGTGGGGTCTGAGGAGAGCAGAGGCAGAATCCCCTCCCTTGCCCTGCTGGCAACATTTCTTTTGCTGCATCAAGATAATAAGTCATGATTGGCAGGTGGGAACCCTGCCCCATTCCAGTTGACTCTTCAAGGCTCTGATTAGACTGGGAAGCCCTTTCTGGGATGTTGCCACACCTCCAAGCAGCACAAGGACCTCTGCTGGTGCCAGGCAGAGCTGGTGGCCTGGCTCATGAAGGGTAAGCAGCGCTCTGCTCCCAGGTAGAGGCAACTGTGGGTTGACTCCTGCTGTTTAGGCAAGGCAATGTCCACCCTTCCTACCACCTCTGCTCCAGCTACATGAACTGAGAGAAAAACAGGGGCAGAGTCAGACTGCAAGGACAACCTCCAGACAGAAGAGCCCATCTGAAGGGACCTGACCTTATCTACCCATGTGAGAGGAGGGCTGGGGAGTGCCTCCTTGCTTCCTCTCCCATCCACACAAGTAGATGACCACTGAGGCAGGAGGAAGATGGCCTCAGAGAGCAGTCAGTGCTGGTATGAATTGGCACAAATGCCTTCTGGCTGGAAATCAGCTGGTTTCTAACTGTGGGAGCAATGTGGTTCTGGAAGCAGATTCCTGCCAGGAGTACTGGGGGCAAGGCACACAATTAGTTTGAAGATTGAGTTTGCAATGGACTTTATGAGGTGGTTTGCCAGCAATTGCAGGGAAATGGGATTGGATGGCCCAAGCTGCTCCTTCCAGTTCTTCGCTCCTGTTGTGATTCGCAAGCACCAGCCTGAGAAGAAGACCTCTGGCAGGAAAAGGCTCTGTGATCAGTCGGAGGCTGAACCAGCCCTGCTGATGGGAAGCTGGAATTAGGCACAACTGAGCGAGATGAAAAGTGTGTGCTTAACCCAGAGAGGAATTTCCTTCTCAAATAATTGCTGAGGGAGCAGGGCAAATTGCCTCTCCTGGAAGGCTTTGCAAGGCAACTGGGAGTCTTCTGGAAGAAATAGTCCTGCTGCTTATATTGCTCCTAGCCAGCTGCCCAAAGCCCAAAGAATAGCCTCAATTAGACTTGGAAGCTAAAAGAAAGCTTTAACAGTAAATAAAGTGGGGGTTTAGGTAAGGGAAGCTACAAAAATATAGGGAAGGGAAAACAAAATGCAAAACGCAGATGTACAACCACTTTGGATGGAAATGGATGCAAGTGGATGAAAGGAGGAAGTTGTTGAGCATGAGAGTGGTGAGAGCCTGGAATGTGTTGCCCAGGGAGGTGTTTGGGGCCAGATCCCTGGAGGTGTTTTTGGCCAGGCTGGCAGAGGCTGTGGGCAGCCTGCTCTAGGGTAGGCTGTCCCTGGGCATGGCAGGGGGGTTGGAACTGGCTGATCCTTGTGCTCCCTTCCAACCCTGACTGATTCTGTGATGATGGATGGTGAAAGATTCCAGAGGTAGTTGCTCCCCCACCCCGTGTTTTGCTAGAGAGATGTGGCAAAGCAGGAAACCAGGATGCTGCTGGTTGGTGAGGCAGGCAGGGAGAAGAGGAGAGGTGAAGAGCAAGAGAGAGCAACGGGAGGTTCCTTCTCCTTTTTGTAGGGAGTCCAGACAGGATGTGGGAGTGGGCTAAACATTGCACCTGGGGGGCAGGATCAGGCCACCCCCAGGGAGGAGTCAGGATCAGCTGGGATCAGGTTCAAGCTAGCCCCCGGGTTGGGGAGGCAGGGGGGGGTGCTCCAAGCTGGAGATGCTGTCCTGGTGACTCTCTAGATGCCTCTGCTAAGATGTGAGGTTCCAGAGGCCATCACCTTTATTTCCTGACTTTTACAGACATTAGAAATAATTTTGGTGTTGTTTTTTTTTTTGTGGTTGTTGTTGGGTTTTTTTTTTCCTCCAGAGCTTAACCTCTCAAAACTTCTCCTCACTTCCTCACTTGCCATCAGAAGCAGTCAAACACTTTGAAGAGAGGTGGATGAATTCAGGCCATGCTCTGCCTCCTTCAGGGACTGAGTGAGGTTTGTAAATATCTACTGACTAAGAAGCAGGCAGTAAACATGCAGTGGCTTTTCAACTCCAGTCCAAGAAGGCACTCAAGATGCTTTCCAGTGTCATTGCAGGCTGTCAGAGTGTTTTCCCACTCATGGAAACAGCTTCAGATCTAGAAGAAGTGTTTGTTCTGATGGCTTTTAGTACCAGCTCCTTTGACCCAAACATTGCAGCCCAGGAACCTGCACCCATCCTCCTCGCCCAAAATTAAGAAAAGGTGGAAGGAAAGCATCTTTGGAGCGAGCTGCTGGGAAGGCAGCCCCCCTGCTTCACAGCTGCTGTGAAAAAGGGAGCAGCTCTTCAGCTTGGTGAGGTGGTGTAGGACATGGTGTATGCAGTGCCTGGTCCAGGAAATGCAGCCAGATGGAGAGCTGCGGAGCCTGAGAGCTGCACCCTGTGGGAGGCAATGGGGGAGGCTAGACAAGGGGCAGTCAGGGATGACCCAGGCAGAGGAATGAACTAGATGGTCCCCTGAAGGTCCCACCAGCCCTTAATGTCCTGAGCAACCTGCTCCCACCCTTTAAGCCCTGGGAGGCTCCAGCTGCCCTAAGTCTCACTGGTGAGCACCTCCTGGAGCCAGCAATGCTGCCAGTTCCAGCTGTTAAATGAGAGCTGACAAATCTGCAGCAGAACCTGATCCTGCATCATGACCTGGGGTTCTCCACCGCTGTCCTGGGCGCCATTCAGCACCTGCTGCCTCTGGCCTTGCACTGGAGGGACAGCCACAACTGCCTGCTGCTCATCAGCTGCTTGCCTCCTCCTGGCTCAGCGCTGGTGGCAGTGGAGGCTTTCGTGGGACAGAGCTGCCCCCCACAAATCACCATCACCAAGTTTTCAGGGACCTGGAAATGAGCTGCTCATGATCCACTGCCTCTCACTGGCAAGAGTGATGCCTGCTGTGGGTCTCTGTTAATCTTCCCTCTTCTTACTCATCCTCTCCTTGCAGTCCCTCCTCACCCCCCACCACACACTTTACCTGCCACTCAGCCAAGCCCTGCCAATTTCAATAATTTAATCCCTACTCATTAGATGGATCCTCCACCTCCCTCATCATTTCTGTGGCTCTTCTGTGAGCTGCCTAATTTATCACTCTGTGCCTGGTAACGAGGTACCCAGCACGTTCCTGCTGCGACTCACTCTTCAGGAACATCCCTGCCACCTACTCGGCAGGGCTCTGCTCTCTTGCCTGCTTTGGGGCTCTGCCTTTTAGCAATGTGAATGGTTTAAGCAGGGCTGGAACGTGGGCATGACTATTCAGAGAATGGTTTAGCTTGGAAGGGACCTCAAAGCTCAGCCAGTTCCAACCCTCCTTGTGCCATAGGCAGGGACACCTCCCACTAGAGCAGGTCGCCCAAGGTCTCATCCAACCTGGCTGTGAACACCTGCAGGGAGGGAGCAGCCACAACCTCCCTGGGCAACCTGTGCCAGTGTCTCACCACCCTCACTGCAAACAACTTCCTCCTAACATCCAATCTCCCCTCTGACACTTCAAACCCATTCCTCCTCATCCTGTCATAACAAGACCTTGTCAGTAGTCCCTCCTCAGCCTTCCTGTAGCCCCCTTCAGATCTTGGAAGGCCACTCCAAGATCTCCTGGCAGCCTTCTCTTCTCCAGGCTGCAGAGCCCAAACTCTCTCATCCTGTCCTCAGAGCAGAGCTGCTGCTGCCCTCTGAGCATCTTCATGGCCCTTATTCATTCACTAGGCTTTGATGCCACATCTGCCTGGTATCTTCTGTAGCCTAGAAGAAGAAGAAGCAGCCTCTGCTGCTGGGGCACTGTGGCACAAGCACTGCCTGAACTCCAGGTCAACGAGGGGACATGGCCTCGAGTTGTGCCGGGGGAGGTATACTCTGGATGTTAGGAAGAAGTTCTGCTCAGAGAGTGATTGGCATTGGAATGGGCTGCCCAGGGAGGTGCTGGAGTCACAGCAGCAGCCCTCACCACCCATCCACTGCTATCAGGGTGGCCAGAGTGGCTCAATTTTGCCCTTCCTGTGGAATTAGCTCAGTTCCTGGGACCTCCCAGATCTGCAGGGTAGATGTTGAGATGGTCTTGGACTGGCTCCAGGCTTGAGGCAGTGAGCAAGAGGGAAAGGCTGCTGCCTGGGGCTCAGGACACATCAGAGGAAGGGTGGAGGACAGAGCTGGAAATGCCCATGCAGGGCTAACCAGAGCATTTGCTGCAAGGATTCCCCACCCTGCTCACCTTGTTGAAGTTCTGGGGATGGCAGGAGCTGTGCTGGTGCCCAGAGCCTGCCTCGTTCCCCAGTTCCAGCCGCGCAGTTGAGCGATGCCACTCACTGGTCCTGTCTGGGCTCACTTCGTCCTCCACGATGTGAGAAGTGACAGCTCATGAACCTGAAAGAGAATTTGAAATGAAAGGAAAAGCAAAACAAAACAAAACAAAACAAAACAAGCCCCAAAACCCCAACCTGCAGTGCCAGAGCAGGGACTGGGTTTGGGTCTCTGCATCTATCTCGTGGCTCAGAAATGCACCGTGCAGGGCACTGGGAACAAAGCTGCTGCTGAAAGAAACTTCAGAGCGCTCCGAGCAGAGCTTCCAAAGCTTGGGATGGAAAGGTCAGGGAGTCCTTGCCAGCCCACGAGCCTCTTCTGGAGGGGAGAAGCAGCTATGGTCCTCGTTATGGAAAGCAGTCAAAATAATACAGCGGTGCTACCTCCGAGAGCAAATAGATAGAGCTGAGTTATTCCATCTTCCCTCGCAGTGAGATCAGCTTAGAGAAACTGGGGCTATTTACAGGCTGCATTTTGCTCCCAGTGCTTTGGAAGTAAGTGAATTTTGAATTAGTTTAAGTGCAGGATAAATCAGCAGAATAGGAAGATCTTTACACTCCAATAAGATGCTATTACTCATAAGCATATTGAGCTCCAGCTTCTGGGCTAAGAACCATCAGTGCATGACAGGACAGCAAGGGCATGGAAGGCAGGGGATCCGTGCAAAGCAGCCAAGCACCTTGGCTGAGGAGGGGCTGTTTGGGGGCAGTGGTTGGAGGGGATGGCAGCCCCGGGCAGATCCTGCCATCCTGGGTGCTCCAGGCAGCCAGGGGAATCCCAAAGCCCTCCCAGAAAACATCTGCGTTTCACAGGCTCACAGGATGGCAGGGGTTGGAAGGGACACCAAGAGATCATCCAGTCCAACCCCTCTGCCACAGCAGGAACAGACAATCTAGCTCAGGGCACACAGGAACACATCCAGACAGGCCTTGAAAGCCTCCAGAGAAGGAGGCTGCACAACCTCTCTGGGCAGCCTGTGCCAGTGCTCTGGGACCCACACAGGCAAGAAGTTGCCTCTTGTGTTGAACTGCAACCTCCTGTGCTGCAGCTTCCATCCATTGCTCCTTGGCCTATCCCAGGGAGCAGTGAGCAGAGCCTGTCCCCCCTCATCCTGACCCCCAGATATTTATAAACATTGATTCAATCCCTCTCAGTCTTCTGTTCTGCAGACTAAGCAGCCCCAGGTCCCTCAGCCTCTCCTCCCCAGGCAGTGCTGCAGTCCCCTCAGCATCCTCGAAGCCCTCTGCTGGACCCTCTCCAGCAGTTGCCTGTCCCTCTGGCTCCCAACTACCTCCAAAGACTGGCCAGGGAACCTTCTCCTGGGCTCCTGCCTGGCTCTTCTATCACCAGCTCTGCAGCAGAGGTGTTGGAGAGCTTCCTGGGAAGGTAAACAGCCACAGGCTGGATACAAAGAGGCACGGAGAATCTCTCCCTGCTCCCTTGACATCTCTCACCCTACTCCTCACAAGCTGCTTGGATTTTGTGTCAAGAGGGTGATTCTGCAAATTAAATTGGTTCTTGTCTCCTCTTCGTTGGCATAGCAACCCAGGAGGATAGATGGCACAGCCTTGCTGCAGCTCTCCTGGCTGGAGATACAGCCTGGCTCCCTGGTGCTGGGGCTCCTGCTGATCCAGGCAGATGGTGCAAAGATTCCTCATGGAGCAGCTCTGTGGGTGACACAGGGCCTGGCTCCTGGGACAGCTGCCCAGCACCCAGGCTGGCATTTAACTGCATGAGAGGCATTCTACAGCTACCTGAAGGCAGGTTGGAGCCAGGTGGGGTTAGGCTCTGCTCCCAAGCATCCAGCAACGGAATGAGGGGACACAGCCTCAAGCTGTGCCAGGGCAGGTTCAGGCTGGATGTTAGGAGGAAGTTCTTGACAGAGAGAGTGATTGGCATTGGAATGGGCTGCAGGGCAGGTGGTGGAGTCCCCATCCCTGGAGGTGTTGAAGCAAAGCCTGGATGGGGCACTTAGTGCCATTGGCTAGGGCTGGGTGCTAGGTTGGACTGGATGAGCTTGAAGATCTCTTCCAAACTGGCTTATTCTATTCTATTCTATTCCATTCCCTTCTATTCCATTCCCTTCTATTCCATTCCATTCCATTCGCCTGGATGGGGCAGTTAGTGCCATGCTCTTATTGCTTGGCTAGGGATGGGTCCTAGTTTGGACTGGATGAGCTTGGAGGTCTCTTCCAACCTGGCTCTACTCTATTCCATTCCATTCCATTCCATTCCATTCCATTCCATTCCATTCCATTCCATTCGCCTGGATTGGGCAGTTAGTGTCATGCTTGGCTAGGGCTGGATGCTAGGTTGGACTGGATGAGCTTGAAGGTCCCTTCTAGTCTGGCTGATTCTGTGATTGCAGGAGCAAACCCTGCTTGTGGGAAGCTGGTAGCAGGGGCAGCAGCAGCTCTGGAGCCCCCAGGACCAAGCACAGCAGGAGCTGCAGAGCAGCACAGTCAACTCCTGGCTCCTGGACCTCCCAGTCCTTGGCAGGGATCTGCTTTTCCCTGCTGTCTCCACAAATGAATTTAAGCATTTTCCAGCTCAGCAGCTAGAGCCTTTGCTAGTCTTGCATTTGTGTTTGATTAATGAGATAGCCAGTAATTTAAACATCTCTTGAGGTCTCTGTCTTTCCTGAGTAATTCTGAAGTTATTGCTGTTTACATAGAAGAAAATCATATTGCCTCGCCCAGAGCATTGCTGTGCTGATAAGAGTGGAAATTGATCCTCAAGGAGCAGAGGCAATGGCACTTTCATGCAGCTTCAGCCAATCCTCATCCTTTCCTGAAGGAATCATAGACTCAGTCAGGGTTGGAAGGGACCACAAGGATCAGCCAGTTCCAACCCCCCTGCCATGCCCAGGGACACCCTACCCTAGAGCAGGCTGCCCACAGCCTCTGCCAGCCTGGCCAAAAACACCTCCAGGGATCTGGCCCCAAACACCTCCCTGCAGGGCCAACCCATTCCAGCCTCTCACCACTCTCATGATCAACAACCTCCTCCTCACATCCATTCTGAATCTCCCCACCTCCAGCTTTGCTCCATTGCCTCTAGTCCTGTTAGTCCTTGACAGCCTGAAAAGTCCCTCCCCAGCTTTTCTGTAGGCCCCCTTCAGATCCTGGAAGGCCACTGGAAGGAGGAAAACTCCTCCTGCCCACCTAAGACTCATGAAAGCCTGGGGCCATTCCCACCCCACGGATCCAGCAGTTTGGCTGCTGATTCCCTGGGAGAGGCAGCAGCAAGCCAGGGGGGCTGGGACCCACAGCCATAAAAAAGAAATCCCTGTGCTAGGGACTCCTCCAGGCTGGGGTTGGGAGGATTAGCTACTTCCAGGAGCAGACTGGTTGTCAGACCCACTTGAGATAAATCCCTTTGCAAAATTATTACATTAAAAGGTTTTGGTTATTAGGGACACGTTGGGGAGACAGCTGGGATTTGCCTTCTGTTGTTCCTGATCAGCCCTGGCTTTTTTTTTTCCCCCTCCCATCCCACCACTGATCTGGAATAATCCCCTGGGTCAGAGGAACCAGGCAAAACTCAGCCTGGGGAGATGGGGCACAGGGGAGGTTTAGGGGGACACTTCTATGGCATCAGGACTTACTGCTGGGCAAGAGGGTTAGACAAGATTATCTCCAGAGGCCCCTTCCAGCCCCTACCATTCTGTGCCCAGCACCCCTCAACACTGGGCAGTAGGAGCTGTGTTGCCTGAGGGCAGCTCTGTCTAACTCTGAAACACTGGAAAGAAGGATCCTGCTTCAGTGCTGCTCACCCTCCCCAGCAGCCCCACTCAACACCCTGCTCCTAGCCTGGAGACCTCCCACCTGTGTGTCCCACCTAGGTGGAGCAGAGGCCAGGGTGCTCCAGAGGAGCAGGGCTGGTGTTTGCTCTCCCACTGCACTCTGGTGGCCCTGGGTGAAATTATTTCAGCCTAATGAGCTCAGTTTGCTGCAGATGAATGGAAAACAATTTTGCACAGGTTTCCTTCTTCATTCTGCAAACATTCTGATCTGTGTCCTCACTTCTCAAACTGTCTCCCTCTGGTCATCTCCCTTCTCTCACCTCATACAAACCACCCTTCCCTGGCCAGGAGACAGCAGACCCCTCAAGAGCACCTTAACCCCAGTGTCTTCCTCCCAAGGGAGATGCTCTGGGAGCTCCTCCCTGTCTCTTCAAGAGAGATGCTCAAATTTCCTACCACGGTATGAGGTTGAGTTTGCTGCAAAGCAGCATCTCCTGGCACAACCAAAGGACCTGCAGTGGGGCCACAGCTGGCAGCAGCTGGACTCAGACAGGGAGGGCAGGGCAACCCCAGCTGGGATGGGCAAGGATGCTTCTGGCTTCTCGACCTCACCAGCTCTGTGTCCTCCCACCAGCCTTCTGCATGCCCAAAGTGGGCCAGGAGGGTGCCCAGAGACCCCTTGGATTCTTCTCTCCCACAGCCAGCAGGCTCTGAGCAATTCCAAGTCCCTGTTCCCTCCAGGTGCCAGCTGCTGCCTCACAGAGTAAATTCCCTGGACTTCCCCCTGCAGCTCTGCAGGGATCCCCATGACAGCATCGTTGTAGATCAAGCATAAAGCAAACATTAATTACCTGCATTATCTCCCAAGCAAATTAGCCAGTGCAGAGCAAAAACAACCTCCAGACCCCTACCTCGGGATGGGCAGGGCTGGTCTCAGCTGCCCCTGTGCTGTGGGGCAGGAGATGCTGCTGCCCAACAGCCCCTCCAGAGCTTTCCCACGGTGATGGGCAAGGCTGCAGCCCCTCTGGGCACCACCACGGCCTCAGCAGAGAGAGGTGCTCACTGTGCTGCCACCACAGGCTGCTCACCCATGGGAAGTCATGGATGGGGTGAGTGACCACCCCCTTCTTCAGCCAGCCCCCGAGCTGTGCCCACAAGGAGCCAGCTCCAGCAGAGCACAATCCATCTTGCTGCCTGCACCTGATTCACTGCCACGGGCACTTTTCCCCCTCTGCCATTTATATTCAGTGCCAAACTCTTGCTATTCCAGTTGGCTTTCTGCTTCAGCTCACCCTGGCCCCTCTCTCTCTCTCTCTCTCTCCACCTCCCACATTAATGCAGGATCTGTGTGGAACTCATCCTAGGATGCATTTTCAGCCTTCAGCCTCTTCAGGGCAGCACAAAGCTCCACTTAAACGAAAGCTCACCAATCACAGTGTCACCCCAGCCAGCAGCATCCCCAGCAGCTGCCCTGGGACGGCTCCACTCACTTTTGATGGGAATCCATGCAAAATAAAGCAGGATACGAGCTGTAAGCTTGCAACCAAATGGAACACCCCCAGCTACACCCCATGGCCTGCCCCTCTGCAAGCTCCCTTAGCACCCATCCAAGGACTTGCCTTGACCTACCTTGTGTCAGAATCAGTGGTTTGCTGCCTTCGTGTTCCAGTTGTGGGGACTATGTGGGGCTGGTCTAGGTCTGCAGGATGTCTGCTGAGTTAACAGCTCCTGGGGGTTGTGCATCTAATTAAGTCCAGGTGTAATGGTTTAAGCCTTAATAGGAGACACAGCCACACCCAGGCTAAAAATGTCGCTGTTTTGGGAAAAAAAGAGGAGGTGCAAGAGGGCACTTCACAGGGAAAATTGCCCTGATCTTCTTCAGGTGTGCTGAGGAGCCTCCACCTTCGTTGAGCTGGAGCCTCCTGGTACGAGTTGCACCTGGCTGTGGGGAGGGAGCTGCTTTGCCTCTCGCCCAGGCCTGCCTGCAGCCAGCTGTGGTGAATGCTGCTTGCCATGAGAGAGAGTGGGAAATGGCCTTGGAGCTCAAACAGCAACCAAAGGAGTGAGCAGTTGTACCTCACTCTCCTGCAGCATGAGCAGGGCTGAGAAGCTGAGAGCAAAACTGAAGGTAGACAGAATATCTGTGACTGTTCTCCAAGCTTTACAGCCTGGGAGCTCTTCTGAAGCCCTGGTGGGAAGTGCCTGCAGAGAGCATCCTGGCTGTGGGCAAGTCCCCTACTATGCCCAGATCCCAAGTGCCTGGCATAAGAGGCACAAGAGGGGTCAGGGAGGTGTTGAACCCCTGCCCTGCTCCTGTGGCCAGTTCTGTGAGGGTCCTGGGCTGGAAACTTGCTTTGTAGAGGGGATGTGAAGGTTCCCAACAGCAGCTCCAGCTGGGGACAGGATGGTGGTTGTGTGCTGCAGGATAGAGGGAATGGAGCAAAGCTGGAGGTGGAGAGATTCAGATTGGACATGAGGAGGAAGTTGTTGAGCATGAGAGTGGTGAGAGCCTGGAATGGGTTGCCCAGGGGGGTGGTTGGAGCACAGAATCACAGAATGTAGCTCCCTGGAGGAGTTCAAGGCCAGGCTGGATGAGGCTCTGGCCAGCCTGATCTAGGGTGGGGTGTCCCTGCCCTTGGGACAGATGATCCTTGTGGTCCTTTCCAACCCTGACTGATTCTATGAGGTTTCTCTGCAGCGAGTCAGGAGCAAACAAATATCCCTGCAAGGAAAAAAAAAGGGGGGAGAAGAGAAAAAAAAAAAAAGCCTTCTTTCCCAGGTTTTCCACCAATTAATATTCTTCTGGAGAGCTACCCATTGCTCCTTTGAGAAAGGGACAAAAGAAATACCATTGACAAGTTTTTCAGCCTCATTACAATATTCCGTACATCAAATGTGCTCAGTGTACCAGAAAATACAGATGTTGCAGCTGTCATTTGGGATACCCCTGATTATCCTTTTATTTCTAGCTTTGTTCAAAATAAATCAGCTGGGGTAGCCTGCTCAGAGAGGTAATGAGAGACAGGACAAACCCCCGAGTGTGAGAAGCCTTCGCCAAGTCAGAAATTCAGCCGGAGCTGAACCAGGCTGAAGACCTCAGTGTAGATCCAGAGGAGGGCAGCAAGGCTGGGGAGGGGCCTGAAGCACAGCCCCGAGGGAGAGGCTGAGGGAGCTGGGGGTGTGCAGCCTGCAGAAGAGGAGGCTCAGGGCAGAGCTCATTGCTCTCTGCAGCTACCTGAAGGGAGGTTGGAGCCAGCTGGGGTTGGGCTCTGCTGCCAAGCATCCAGCAACAGAAGGAGGGGAAACAGCCTCAAGCTGTGCCAGGGCAGGTTCAGGCTGGATGTTCGGAGGAAGTTCTGGACAGAGAGAGTGATTGGCATTGGAATGGGCTGCCCAGGGAGGTGGTGGAGTCACTGTCCCTGGAGGTATTCAAGCAAAGCCTGGATGGGGCACTTAGCTGGGTGCTAGGTTGGACTGGATGAGCTTGGAGGTCTCTTCCAACCTTGCTGATTCTAGCAGCACCCAGTGACAGAACAAGAGGACACAGCCTCAAGCTGTGCCAGGACAGGTTCAGGCTGGACGTTAGGAAGAAGTTCTACACAGCAAGAGTGATTGGCATTGGAATGGGCTGCCCAGGGAGGCGGTTTAGTCCCCATCCCTGGAGGAGTTTAAGAGGAGGCTGCATGAGGGACTTAGTGCCATGGGTTAGTTAATGAGAAGGGTTAGGTACTAGGTTGGACTCGATGATCCTAGAGGTCTTTTCCAACATGGTTAATTCTGTGACAGTTCTGCCCATCCCACCCCACCACCTCTGGGATCTTCTCTTCTCCTCCCTTCCTCCTGAAAGTACCAAGGGCAACTGTTGTCTGCATCCTGTGGCAGGGCTGCTGGGCACAGGCTCCCTCTGACACTGCAACAACCCTGGAAACAGTGAGCCTGTGCCTGGTGCTGCGGGTGGGCAGGGGGCACTGGAAGATGTGTGGGCAGGAGGCTGTGCAGAGCTTCAGCCTTCACATGGTGCTCCCTGCCCAGTGTCACCAGTGGGTCGAGGGAGGCAGAGGGGGTCCCCTGGGAAAGGTTTGCCTGGGGGTGTGCTGGGGGGTGCAGGTGAGCTCAGGCTGGCTCTGCCCAGGCCTCAGCTGAACTTTGAGGCTGTGAGCTGGGGCCAGATTTGCAGCTAATTAACAAATAGCTCCAGCACTCTGTGCACCACTAAACGCCTCTCTTCCAGTTATTAACCCTGCTCAGTTTTTTTAACAATCAGGAAAGTGAAGACATTGCCTCCTCTTTAGGGCTGCTGTTACCTCCACAGCTGCTGAGTGCCTCAGTCCTGGCAGAAGCAAATCCTTCTGAATCAAGGCTGCAGGCAAACTCTGGTTTCTCACTCCGGGTATCTGAAGCCTGCCTGATTGGGTGATCCAGAGCACAAGGAAATGGGACCACAGGGCACTCCACTGAGCTCCCAGCCCATGTGTTGTGACAACAGTGATGCCCACAAAGGCAGGTGGCAGCGTGTGGCAGCGTGTGGCAGCAGGCTGGTGGGCAGCCTGGGGGCCCTGGGGTCAGGCTGTGGCTCTGCCTGTGCTCTGTGTGCTGCTTTCCAGAGCCCTCCACTCCCTCCCAGGACATGGAACTGTTTGAGCCAGTCCAGAGGAGGGTCACCAAGATGCTCAGAGGGCTACAGCAGCTCTGCTATGAGGACAGGCTGAGAGAGTTGGGGCTCTGCAGCCTGCAGAAGAGAAGGCTGCCAAGAGACCTTGGAGTGACCTTCCAGGATCTGAAGGAGGCTACAGGAGGGCTGGGGAGGGACTATTGACAAAGTCTTGTAATGACAGGATGAGGAGGAATGGGTTTGAATTGGCAGAGGGGAGATTGAAACTGGATGTTAGGAGGAAGTTGTTTGCAGTGAGGGTGGTGAGACACTGGCACAGGTTGCCCAGGGAGGCTGTGGAGCACAGAAGTATGCTTCTGTGCTCCACAGCCTCCCTGGAGGTGTTCAGGACTAAGCTGGATGACTCCTTGAGCAACCTGTTCTAGTGGGAGGTGTCTCTGCCTCTGGCACAGGGGCACTGGAACTGGCTGAGCTTTGAGGTCCCTTCCAACCTAAGCCATTCTCTGTGCAGGAGCAGAACAGGACACCCTGCCTGGCAGCCCCAGGGCTCCAGCTAGCATGGACACAGAGCAGTGCCAGGCAATGCCAGGGCTGGGTGCTCCTCAGCAGAGCAGAGCTGGCTGCCCAAACCTTCATAAATATTCCTGGTGCAGGCAGGCCTGGCTGGGCTTTGATCGTGGGGTGGTTTTTTCTTCTTGGTGTTTTAGGTTGGTTGTTTTTTTTTTCTAGAGAGCTCTCGCAAGGATCTTTATCATTCAGTGTCTGTGGGAAATGCTTCCCAGAGTCTCAATTCTGCTATAGAAAAACTATTTATCAAGTGCCCCCCCCACTCCCCTCCACACACCTCCTGCTGGTGTGCTGGGCAGGAGTTGCCAGGGTGCTCTGACAGCCTGCTGGAGCAATATGATAGATCTGCGGCTAATAATCAATCGATACTTTTGTTTGGGCCTCCGTCTATCAGCCTGGCATTGTGTGAACTAATTAGATGATAAAATGTGATGAATGTGTATCAAAGTCAGCTTCCTCCTGTTAGCACTCCAGGGACCCTTTCCCATTTTCTAGCTGACCTTTTAGATCTCGGCTTTATTGTACGTGAATGCAATTAAATCAATTTGTCAGATATTTGCATGGCTCCTGCTAGTGCAGAATTCAATTAGTCAGTGTCACTTTGCCGTCCTTGTCACAGCCTCTGCACCAGCTGAGGAGGGGAAAAAACCAACTCCTCCCCCTCACTCTCCCCTCCTCTCCCCCAGACCCCAGCCCGTTCAGACCTAAACCAAACCAAACCCTGCCAAAGGCTCTGCTCCTCTCTCCACGGCTCCTTCCATCCTGGCTGATGCTGTTTACTGCTGCTGGATGCACATGGCAGGTTGCATGCCCAGGTGCTGGAGGAGGAGGAGGATGGAAGTGGTGAGACTCAGCTGGGCAGGCAGAATCGTGTGGGGCTGATGGGGCAGTTAGCAGTTGCCCCTTGATGGATGGAGCAGTTAGTGCCATTGGATAGGGCTGGGGGATAGGTTGGACTGGATGAGCTTGGAGCTCTCTTCCAACCTGGCTTTATTCTATTCTATTCTAGACTGGATGGGGCACTTAGTGCCATTGGATAGGGCTGGGGGATAGGTTGGCCTGGATGATTTTGGAGGTCTCTTCCAACCTGGCTTATTCTATTCTATTCTATTCTATTCTATTCTATTCTATTCTATTCTATTCTATTCTATTCTATTCTATTCTATTCTATTCTATTCTATTCTATTCTATTCTATTCTATTCTATTCTAGACTGGATGGAGCACTTAGTACCATTGGATAGGGCTGGGTTATAGGTTCAACTGGATGAGCTTGGAGGTCTCTTCCAACCTGGCTTTATCCTACCCTATCCTATCCTATCCTATTCTATTCTAGACTGGATGGAGCACTTAGTGCCATTGGATAGGGTTAGGTGTTAGGTTGGACTGGATGATTTTGGAGGTCTCTTCCAACCTGGCTGATTCTATTCCTGCTCCTATTCTATCCCCTGCTCCTATTCTATCCCTGCTCCTATTCTATCCCCTACTCGTATTCTATTCCTGCTCCTATTCTATCCCCTGGCCCTATTCTATCCCTGCTCCTATTCTATCCCCTGCTCCTATTCTATCCCTGCTCCTATTCTATCCCCTACTCCTATTCTATTCCTGCTCCTATTCTATCCCCTACTCCTATTCTATCCCCTGGTCCTATTCTATCCCCTGCTCCTATTCTATCCCCTGCTCCTATTCTATCCCCTGCTCCTATTCTATCCCTGCTCCTGTTCACCTCAGCTTGGGCTGTGCTGAGCAGACTCTGGTCTGGCAAAATTAGGAGAATGAAGCTGCTGCAGCCAGCTCCATGCTACGAGGGTTTTAAACAATATTCAAATGAGAGCCAACCTTGGCAATTATTTTTCTTCCTGCTGTTCCAAAGTGATGCCTCCTTTATCCATATTTTATCAGCCAGCGAGGGGCTCTGATAGTTAAGATTCTGCTGCTTGCTTAGATCCAGGAGAGCACATCCTGAGCCTGTTTGAAACCGGCACGCAGGGATGTGCCTGGCAGCCAGGGCTCGGCTGCTCCCTCGCACTTGAATCGGGGGGGTTGGTGAGGTGAGGCTGCTGCTGCTGGCACTGGGACACTCCTCAGGGCTGGCACTGGGTGTATGTGTTTGTAGAAATGGTTGTGAAGTGTGAGTGAAAGGGATGGTGGTGAGACAAGGAGGAGTGAGCAGCCAGACCTGGTAGGAGCAGGTGCTACAGAGCTGTGTCCCACTATGAGGCTGGGCAGTGGGCAGGGGTGGGTGCTGGGGGCTTGTCTAGGGGCAGGCTTGGTGCTGTAGGCAGACGGCAGCAGAGCTGTCAGGGGTGAGAACCAGGCTGAGCAGCCTCACATGGATGTTCTTCACTCCTCAACGCTGTCTCCCATCCCTTCTCTGGTGCTTGGCACTGTCTCCACGCTTAGCTGTGGATGGTGCTTGGGCAGACAGGCACATTTGTCCTTTATCTCCTTGGAGGGATGCCAGCACCAAGCCCACTACCAGAGTAAGGCACTGCTGGCATCCCTCAGTCTGGGTTGGCTTCAACCTCATCAACCCCCAGGTCCCAGCCCAAGTCTGACCCGAACCTCCCAGGCCTCATGCCCTGGCAGAGGTCTGTCTAAACCCACCCCTGAAGGGCTCTGAGGGACATCATCTCTGGAAGCACCTACCAAGGGCTCAGCAGCTGCAGGGGTTTCCAGTAGACAACTGTTGCTGGGGCTTCCCAGACCGGTAAAACGCCAGTGGGAGCACTGGGAGAGCCCCGGGGAAGGGCTGGAGCAGCAGGAGGAGGTGAGGCTGCTGTACCCTGCAGGCATGTGGGATGCCTTTGAGCAGCAGAGAGGAGAGAGAAACCTGCTGGGTCTAAAGCCTTGGTGACGGGAGCGGCGCTCCCACCGCTCACCTTCCTCGGCGGAGCTGCGGCTGGGGAAGCGAATATCTGAACCGTGGCAGGTATAATTAACAGATGGAACCAGCTAATTATCTGCGTCGCGTGTGAGCGGGAGAGGCAACTGTTAATTGCTGTTTGCACATTTGTTACTCCAAGCGCCGGGACTGTTGGCATTTCCTCTGACATGTGCCCTGCTTCAAAACAAACAAACGGCGCCGCCTGCACCTTCACCTTCGCCGCCTCCTTAATGCTGCCTGCTTTGCTGCCCTGGGGCTCTGCAGAGGGCACGGCCCAGAGGAGCACGCCGGTAGCAGCGGCAGCATCCAGACCCTGCCCCCAGCAGGTGCCTGGTAGCCCAGCTTCACGGTGGAGACATCGCCACAAGCAGGGCAGGGCAGCTGTGTGGGCACAACCGCTGGGAACCAGCCCCTGCCCCGCTGCCAGCATCATGGAGCCAGACTGACCTCCAGAACATGAGCACATGAGTTTAACGCCAGGAATTTTAACAAGCCCAAGTGCCAGGTTCTGCTCTTTGGTCACAGCAACCCCAAGCAGTGCTACAGGCTGAGGATAGAGTGGCAGGAGAGCAGGCAGGCAGAGAGGGACCTGGGGGTGCTGGGAGATAGGAGCTGAACAGGAGCCAGCAGCGTGCCCAGGTGGGCAGCAGAGCCAATGGCATCCTGGCCTGGAGCAGGAACAGTGTGGCCAGTAGGACCCCTGTACTCAGCACTGGTCAGGCCACACCTTGAGTGCTGTGTCCAACTCTGGGCCCCTCCATTTAAGAAAGATGCTGAGGTGCTGGAAGATGTCCAGAGAATGGTACCAGCATTGGTGAGGGGCCTGGAGCACAGCCCTGTGAGGAGAGGCTGAGGGAGCTGGGGGTGTGCAGCCTGCAGAAGAGGAGGCTCAGGGTAGACCTCATTGCTCTCTACAGCTACCTGAAGGGAGGTTGTAGCCAGGTGGGGTTGGACTCTTCTGCCAGGCACCTAGGGACAGAACAAGAGGACACAATCTCAAGCTGTGCCAGGGGAGGTTCATGCTGGATGTTAGCAGGAAGTTCTTCCCAGAGAGCGCAATTGGCATTGGAATGGACTGTCTGGAGTGGTGGTGGAGTCCCCATCCCTGGAGGTGTTTAAGAGGAAGCTGGATGAGGCACTTAGTGCCATGGTTTGGTTAATGAGAAGGGTTAGGAGACAGGTTGGACTCGATGATGTTAGAGGTCTTTTCCAGCCTGGTTAATGCTGTGACTGTGTGATCGGGTACAGGTGATCCTGCTCTGCCAGCAGGGGGGTGGCCTGCAGGATGTTTCGAGGCCCCTTCCAGCCCCTGCCATCCTCTGATTCTGCCATCTTCATATGGTTTTCCTGGAGACTACCTGGGAGCCGAGCCCTGGCCATCAGCCCCCTCATTTGGCACTCCGCATCTGCCACCTCGGAGTTCTGAGACCAGCTGCGGTTCAGAAGTCTCTTCCCACATCCCCATCACGTCTTGCAGCATCCTTCATGCTGCAGCCTCTCCAGCCTCTGCTGTCTCCTCCAGCCCACACCTCAGCTGTCTGCTCTGGAACCGGCAGCGGAAGCAAAGCCTGCCAACTCCCTCGGAGCCTCTCCTAGGCTCAGGCAAGGACCACCCTGCACCTCCGGGAGTGATTCTGCGCGCTGGAGGCGGCAGAGCTCCGGGGACCACATCAGCTCACAGCCCTGTCCAGGCAGAGGCGGCGCAGTGCTGGATCCTGGCCACAGCAAAGCCAGGCTGGTGTCCATCTGCTGCCTGTCCCCTGCCTNCACTGTGACAAACAGGTCAGGTCCCAGTGTCCTTTAGCAGCGCTGGCTGCTGCCCGTCCCTGGCTGCGCTGCTGCATGCAGCTCTCACAGCACACCAAGAATTACAATGCTGCAGCACGCTCGCAGGACACAGAGCTGTTAATTCCCTCCTGGACTGCAGGGCACTTCCAGAACAGATCCTACCATTAGCCAGCGCTGCCCATTCCAGCGGCGAAGGGAGGATGCAACAGGCAGGGACGGGCACCCGGCGCACCCACCAAGCACCATGCCCAGGAGGCACCCGGCGAGAGGCTACCCCAAAATATGCCCAGGGAGGGTGAGGGCAGCACTGGGCAGAGCTGAGTCGCTCGAAGAGACCCTTCCTGCTCCTGGGGCTGTGAGCAGGGCTGGGCGAGCCTGAGAGCCTGGAATGGCAGGCAGGAGCAGGGTGGGTGGAATTGTCTAAACACCCCAATTCTTATAATTGAAGCACTTGTGAATCATTGGAGATGCCAAAACGCTGACAGGATAACGAGTTCGATCTGGGGATGTGAATTCAATTACCTGTCGGGGGTGGTGCCGGGCGGCAGCTGCCGCAGCCTGTGCCCGGAGCGCCGCTGGTGTGGGGGCAGCCAAGCTGCCAGCCTGGGGTGTTCCCTGCTGCCCTGGGGGGCTGTGCCCCATCCCCAGCAGCCCAGCACCTTGGTTTCCCTTGTGCTGCAGCCGTGGGAATGCAGAGCTGCAGCTCCCCAAGGCCCCGGGACCCACCACGGGTACACCCTGCCCCTTGCCAGCTCCACGGGCTCTTGGCCGGAGGTTGCTCAGGCAAGGACCTGGCTGTGCTCTGCTGGATCCCTGTGCTTACAAACACCAGAGGAGGAGGCGTCTGTCCTGCCCTCTGCTCCTGCCATGGCTCACCAGCTGCTCCCCCAGCTCCCACCCTCCAGGCCTCATCACCTCACCCCATGCCATGCAGCAGCTGCAGCCTGGCATCTGGCTGGTCCTTACCTGGGTGGTGGGGCTGGACTCAGCTGTGTGGCAGCAACGTGGGCACCACTTTCCCCTCTCCTCCAGTGTTGCCCCTTCCAGCCTCTGGGGTGGAATTGCCTTGGATGGCTGTGGGATGGAGGGGGAGCCCCTGGGGTGGGGATGGATGGGCAGAGGGTCCCATTCAGGCTTTGCTTCAACACCTCCAAGCATGGTGACTCCATCACCTCCCTGAGCAGCCCATTCCAATATCATGCTGCAAGGGGCTGGGTTGTTGTCTCATCCTGGCACACTGTAGGCTTTGTCTGGGAGCCACAAGTCCCCACAGCTGCCTGCCTTGCCTGGAGCCAGGCCTGGGCTGGCACTGCCACCCTCTGCTTCCCAGCTGGCTGGGTACCCATGAATCCTCTGACCTGAAAACCATCACCTTGGTGTCCAAGCTTCACCAGATCCAACAGGCTCTGTCTCCTCCAACCCCCCCTGCAAGCTTTGCAGCAGAGGCTTTGCAGGATGATGGATTTTGGTGTCTTTCTGCTTCAGCTTATTGAGCAGGGTGATTCTTTATGGACATCTCTTTCCTTGCCTCATCCCTATTCATCCAAACGTCTCCAGAGCACAGGTGCTGGAGAAGCACAAATCCAGGGGAACATCAAACTGCAGCTGGCCCAAGGGAAGTAGGGAGCTGTCTGTCCTTTCTGGTGGGGTTAAGTGTGCACGCCCAGGGACCCTGCCCCAAACCTTCCCTCCACAGAAGCACACGAGGCTGCCTGCCAAGCAAGTCAATAGGAATCAATCAATGCTTGTGCCCTCTCAATAACTCTATTACAGCCTCAAGGACAGCTCTAAACCACCCAAACGGGCCTGAAGCAGCTGCTTGGCTGCCAGAGGAGCAGGCGCCGAGGAGATTGTAAATCATGCAACATTAATATTGTCACTGACAATGAAAATCTCTGTACCTCTGCATCTGCCTGCGCCTGGTGGCCTTCAGATGTGCTTAATAAGCACCTGAGCTCCTGTGCCCGCAGCAGAGGGTGGGTGAGAGGAGACAGGGAGCAGGCTGGTGCCAGGCAGCTGAGCCCAGGCAGTGTGAGCCCCTCACCTTGGGGCTGCACTACACCTAGCAGTGCTTACTTGCTGCTCCCGGGGGCTTGGAGTGTGAGCTGCCAAACCTCCAAAGTTCTCAATGACCCCTTTTATGGCACATCTGGAGGAGCAGAGAGGTCTTGCTCCCATCACCCACCAGCCTAGCCCTCTGCTCTGCCCTGGGCTGCCAGCTCTGTCTGCAGCACAGGGAGGCTTCTGCTGGGCAAAAGCACAGAGCAGGGCAGAGCATCCCTGAGATGTCAGGGACCTGCAGAGCACCCCCGAATATCAGGGGAGACTGCAGAGCATCCCTGAGATGTCAGGGACCTGCAGAGCAGACAGAAGCAGGCAGGAGGAAGAGGAAGAGAGGGCATGATGTCTGCAAGGAGCTGCTGAAGACATGAACACATCTCCAGCCTCCGGCGAGGAGCAGAGGGCAACAGTGCTGAGGCACTTTCCAGGCAAGAGGGAGCTGTTTTGGGAGCTGTTTCAGGAGCTGGGGAGGCTGCAGCAGGGACAAGCAGCGCCGCGGGCACGGCTTTGCTCTTCCTCGGGTGTGGTGCCAAGTGCCTGGCTGGGAGATTGATGGGGACACGCCAGGACCTGCTAATGGAGGTGGCTGAGCCTGTGCCCAGGGGATGCAGAGCCAAGATAAAGCACTTTGGAGGATGGCAGAGAGGAGGAGCTGGCACTTAGCGGGGGCTGCCTGGCCTGGCAAGCCCTCCCTGCCTACCGGGATGGGATGCCAGCTGCCCGAGCCCACCACGGTGACACTGCTGGCTCTGAGTGCTGAGCAAATGCAGGCTCCCACAGCCCCTCTTGCCCTGGGGAATCCAGCCCAGGACAGCATCACCGTTGGCATTCCTTGGGTGTGCAAGATGCTACCAGAGCCTGGCTGCAGCTCCAGCCCCCAGGACCCGAAGGGCAGGAGATGTTCTGTGGCTTGTAAATAAACCATAATAAATCACCACATCTGGGCAGGCTCAGGATGCCTCTGCAGGCAGGAACATCAGGCTGGATCCATGCACAGCACTGACACAGGCACAGGAGGGTGCTGCTGCCACAGCCTCACCCTGCTTGCAGCCAAGGCCACATCCTGCCAGGGTGGCAGCTCTGCCATGGCTGGCATGGCACTGTCACACAAGGGTCCTGCTCCTCCCACGTGTGCCTGAGACGCAGACTGAGGCTCTCAGGGGCTGTGCCCATAGGATGCCATGTACCTGTCAGCACAGTGTGCCAAGCAGCAGTGGGCAGGAGAGACAGGAGGCTGCATGTGGCCCATCAGGCCAAGGTGCCCAAGCAGAGCTGACCACAGCCAAGACCTGCTGCCTGTGGCCACAAAGATGCTCAGAGGGCTGGAGCACCTCAGCTATGAGGACAGGCTCAGAAGAGGTAGTTCATGGTTCACCTGGAACCATGAGGTGGTTCACCTGGAGTACTGTGTGCAGTTCTGGAGCCCCCAACACAAGAAGGACATGGAACTGTTGGAGCCAGTCCAGAGGAGGCCACCAAGATGCTGAAAGGGCTGCAGCAGCTCTGCTATGAGGACAGGCTGAGAGAATTGGGGCTCTGCAGCCTGCAGAAGAGAAGGCTGCCAGGAGACCTTGGAGTGGCCTTCCAGGATCTGAAAGGGAGCCTACAGGAAGGCTGGGGAGGGACTATTGACAAGGTCTGGTAATGACAGGATGAGGAGGAATGGGTTTGAACTGGCAGAGGGGAGGTTGAAACTGGATGTTAGGAGGAAGTTGCTTGGAGTGAGGGTGGTGAGACACTGGCACAGCTTGCTCAGGGAGGTTGTGGAGCACAGAAGCACAGAACGTGATCAAAGATCCAAGAATGTGATCAAAGATCCAAGGTTGCTCCACAACCTCCCTGGAGGTGTTCAGGGCCAGGTTGGAGGAGTCCTTGAGCAACCTGTTCTAGTGGGAGGTGTCCCTGCCTATGGCACAGGGGAGTTGGAACTGGCTGAGCTTTGAGCTCCCTTCCAACCTAACCCATTCTATCATTCTATGACAGCAGTGCAGCAGGTCCTGAGGTGGGTGGTGGTGCTCCTGCTGCATCCCCAGGAGAAGGGCCTGGCAGGGCTGTGCCCACTGCTCCTGCAAGTTTCAGAGCCACCTAAACTCAGCTCGGTTTTCCCTCAGCCCGGAGCTTGCCTGGGCCCTGGCAGCTGCTCTTGAGCCCGCTTGGGGGGTCTAATATGAGCATTCATATGGAAAAGAATCCCCTTCCTTTGAGTCATTTTTCATTAGCTGCAATACACCCGGCAAGCAGAGCAGAGCAGAGCAGAGCAGAGCAGAGCAGAGCTGGGTTTGTAAATTAAAACTGGGTTGCAGCCCAATACAGAATACTTCGTTTGCAGCCAAGTTAAATAAGAGAATCGAACATAAATATAATGCAACTACCTCTGCTGCTTTCATAATGCCTCCATGAGGCAGATAACCATCCAGATGAATGCATTATCCCACTGTATCTCGGCATCTCTGCCAGACTGAACCCTTCTGGGCTGCAGCAGAAGAATGGATCCATTTAATGAAGTGCCTTGGTTCAGAAGCCTGGGAGTCGATTTCAGGAGCACCGGGGAAGCGGCGCCTTTAATTTTCAATCAGCAGCAGCTTCCCTCCAGGCTGTCCTGGTTTGAAGGGTGCGATCCCGAACGCAGCCACCACAGGCAAGTGCCTTGCAGCAGAAGCTGGGCGAGGGTCAAGTGTGCCCTTGCAGCCCAGGCAAGAGAGGGATCTCAGGTCCCCTGGCACCGTGGAGCATCTCTCGGTGGCGGCTAAGGCACAGCCCCAGGATGGGCAGAGCTGCCCACTCTGTGGGATTGTTCCCTCCCCGTGGCCACTGCTGGGGATCAGGATGGGGGAGTGCCAAGAGTTAAGCCCACCTGGAGCCTTCTGACTACTCCCTGGGGGTGGCCTGACCTTCCCCAGGTATCATGTTTAGCCCCCTCCCACTTCCTGCTGCTATAAAAAGGGGTGGACATCTTCTCTCTCTTGTCCTGCCTGCCTGCCCAGCTCCTCTCTGCCTTGCTGCTGAGCACCACCTGCCCCCCAGCAAACAAAGGGTCGCAAGGGACGTGGCCAGGAGAGATATGAAGGGACAAGGAGGTGCAACAGCAATGCAGGAACACAAGGGACGAAGATTGAAGGGACCCCTCCAGCTGCACTGCACAAGTGGACAGGGAAAGGGATGCAGGATCAGCCCCAGCTGCTCCTCCATGTCCCCCACCCTACAGGCCCAGTGCTGGGGTGCAGCATCCTGGGCACCATCTCTACCGTGAGGAGCTGCTCTGGCTGGAAACAGCATTCCAGGGACAGGGGAGAGGCTGCTCAGTGGGGAAAATCAGGGTTATGGGTTAAAAAAAAAAAAGGGGAGAGGCTGCTCAGTGGGGAAAATCAGGGTTATGGGTTAAAAAAAAAAAAGGGGAGAGGCTGCTCAGTGGGGAAAATCAGGGTTATGGGTTAAAAAAAAAAAAGGGGAGAGGCTGCTCAGTGGGGAAAATCAGGGTTATGGGTTAAAAAAAAAAAAGGGGAGAGGCTGCTCAGTGGGGAAAATCAGGGTTATGGGTTAAAAAAAANTGGGTTAAAAAAAAAAGGGGAGAGGCTGCTCAGTGGGGAAAATCAGGGTTATGGGTTTAAAAATAAAGGAAAAAAAAAAAAGAAAGAAAGAAAAAGAATCCTTGAAAAGCATAAATGTTAGTTAAATTAAGAAGCTCATCTCAGCCATCTCACGTTAGTCTTAAAATACAGAGCAGAGAGAGAACAAAATCCCTGAAACTGGACTGAAACCCTTGGGAAATGTGCTCGGTGGTGGAGCAGATGGGATCTGTTTCCGTCGGGAGGGGCCTCTGCAGGCACAGTCCCTGTGCAGCTATTTTGGAGTGGCAGTGCCACTTCCTTGCCAGCAGCCAGCAAAAAATATCCCCCCGGGAAGCGATAGGATCCTTCCCTCTGTGCTCACAGCAAAGCTGCTCCTCTTGGCTGCAAAGTGCTCCTCGGGACGAGGAGCACCTCAGCGCCTCCTGCAGCCGCAGGACAAGCCCCCAGTGCTGGGGGGAGGGTGTGGTGGTACCTCCAAAGGATGCTCAGCCTCCACTTTGTGTAGTCCCTGCTCCCCCTAGCACTTCTGGGTGAGGTGCCCTACCAGGACACCCCTTTAGCAGGATGCTGGTTTGCCTTAGAATCATAGAATGGTTTAGGTTGGAAGAGACCTCAAGGATCATGCAGTTCCAACCCCCCTGGGCCATAGGCAGGGACACCTCCCACGAGATCAGGATGCTCAAGGCCTCATCCAGCCTGGCTTTGAACACCTCCAGGGAGGGAGCAGCCACAACCTCCCCAGGCAACCCGTTCCAGTGTCTCGCCACCCTCACTGTGAAGAACTTCCTCCTAACATCCCGTTTAAATCTCCCCTCTGCCAGTTCCAAACCCAAATCTCCCCTCTGCCTTCCACCAACCCCAGCTAGAACCAAGACCCCAAAGCCTGCATAGCAGGCAGGGATGTGTTGCCTGGGGACAGCTTGATGTGAAGGGTTAACCCCTTCTGGGGTCGAGGCTGAACCTGATCCTAGGTGGTCCTGACTCCTCCCTGCGGGGTGGTGTGACCTGGCCCCAGGTGCAGTGGTTAGCCCACTCCCACCTCCTGCCTCCAGACCCTATAAAAGCCAAGGAACTGCCTGTTCCTCCCTCTTGGCTCTGTGCACTCCAGCTCAGCAGCCAGCATCCTGCTTTCTTGCTCTTCCTTGCTTTTGCCACATGTCTCCAGCAAACAGTCTGGGGAAGCAACCACCTCTGGAATCTTTTCCTCATCCAGCATCCACCATCATCAAGTTCTTTGCAGTGAGGGTGGTGAGACATTGCAACAGGTTGCCCAGGGAGGTTGTGGATCACAGAAGCACAGAATGCGAACTTTGATCACATTTTGTGCTTCTGTGCTCCATAACCTCCCTGGAGGTGTTCAAGTCCAGGTTGGAGGAGTCCTTGAGCAACCTGTTCTAGTGGGAGGTGTCCCTGCCTATGGCACAGGGGGGTTGGAACTGGCTGAGCTTTGAAGTCCCTTCCAACCTCAACCATTCTATGATTCTGTGATCATCTTAGCATCCATCATCTTCAAGCTCCATCCACCTGGATCCATCTCCATCCATCTCCATCTGCTGGTTGTACACCTGTATTTTGTATCTTGTTTCCCTTCTCTATAGTTTTTTTTTTTTGTAGCTCCCCTCACCTAAAATACCTTCTATTTATTGTTAACATTTTCTTTTACCTTCCAAATAGAATCAAGTCTATTCTTTGGGCTTTTTGGGCTCTGGGGAGCTAGCAAAAATCAATACACTTGGGAACAGCAAGTCTTGGCCAACTCTGGCTGTGGGGCCTCTGGAGACATGGACACCACAGAGGTGGAGGTGGAAGCAGCCCCCACAGATATGATGTGGGTCACAACTTGAGCAGGGCTTAGAGATGGCTGATGCTGGGGTGGGACTGGGCTGGAGCTCTCCATGGCACTTCAATGCCACAGCTTTTCATCCTGGTGGCTGAGCAGCTGCGTTTTGAAAGACAGAATATTAGGGGCTTAAGACAAAATCAGCCACCACTTGCTGGAGAGTTGGTTCTGCCACTTGTCTCCCTCCTAGCTGGTGCCACTGCTGCTCCTCAGCCCAGCAGCAGCACAGGGCTTGATGCTCAGGATGCTCTTTGGGCTGAGGATGGAAAGTCCTCCTCAGATTCCTCCTGAAGCCAAAACAACTGCACAGTCGATTGGCTCTTAAGTCCAAATTTGTTAGCTGCAGAAAGTGGCTGTCTCCAAAGTCACTTCAGCTCCCTGTGTGTCCCAGAGGCACACTTAGAATCATAGCATCAGTCAGGGTTGAAAGGGACCACAAGGATCAGCCAGTTCCAACCCCCCTGCCATGCCCAGGGACACCCTACCCTAGAGCAGGCTGCCCACAGCCTCTGCCAGCCTGGCCAAAAACACCTCCAGGGATCTGGCCCCAAACACCTGCCCTGGGCAACCCATTCCAGCCTCTCACCACTCTCCTGCTCACCAACTTCCTCCTCACATCCCCACCTCCAGCTTTGCTTCATCCCCCCTAGTCCTGTCACTACCTGAGAGCCTAAACAGTCCCTCCCCAGCTTCTTCGTAGGCTCCCTTCTTAGTTCCAGGCAAGCTGAGACCGCAGAGCCGAGTCCCCCTGCCTGCACAAAATCCAGCTGCCAGGAAGAGAGCCCTGCATGGGGGCAGCTCCTGCATTAGGTTATGCAAGAGCAGAGGAAGAATCCCAATCTTCCCCTTAGTTATTCCTTCCCTACTTTCTCCCTGATTGCCGAGCACAAAAGCTTGGGAGCCGCCTTTAGACCAAATTGCTCCGCAAATGACAAATAACGTGAAAATAGGCTTCATAACCAGGAATAATGAAAGAAATCATTCACTTTGATATCAGGAGATGGTCTGTGTTAAAGGAGCCCTTCAGCCTGAATAGCAGAAAAGAACATTGCAATTTTCCTGTACTTACTGGGATAAAACATGTGACTCCGTGGCTGCTGCAGCTGTCATCTTGCGCTGGTCCTTTGCGCTTGGATTCTGAATTGCAGAGGTTATCTTGACACTCGCTGATAAATTTTAAATCACCTCCTTTGCTGTATGTGAGAAGGGGCAGGGAGAGCAGATCTGAATACAAACGTTAATGATATTTTTTTTAAATTTTTTCCCCCCCCTCCCCCCCCCTCAGTCCTTGCCAGAGAGTGGGCAGAGCTCAGTGCTTCGTCCCCACCTCTGAGGTGCCACAGCATCCACCCCCTGCCTTGTCCTGGACCTGCCCCAAGCTCTGCACAAACACAGCAGCCAGGCTCTCACTGTCCCCATCACTCGTGGGGACAGAGCCCACACCCATTCCCCCACATACAGAAGGGCTGCTGTGTTGGGCAGCAAGGGCAATGCCCTCTGCAGGCCCTGGCACTGGGAACACCGCAGGTGGCAGCAGGGTTTGCATGATGTTAGTCTGACTGCAGGGTGTCTGAGCTCCTCTTCCAGCAAGGCAGGCTGGAGAGGGGTGGGCATCTCTACAGAGTGGTGTCCCAAAGCCCAGAGCTCACCAAACACGAGCTGGTGCCACTGAGCTGCCCATGCTCCTGGTGTGTTGTGGGAGTTGCCAGCTCTGCCAGCCCCCGAGAACTGGGGGGTGGGAGTAGGCTACAGGATAACAGAACCCAGCAGGACCCAAGGGGAGCTGTGGCTGACCCTAGCTGCAAATGTTGCCATGGGATCTTCCCTCCAGAGCCCTACCACAGAGGAGAACCCTTTGCTGCCCTTCCCATCTCTCCAGCCAGCTCCTCACCTGCACCCCACTGACCAGCACAATGACTTTGGTGTAACTAAGCAAATACCTGAGCAAAACAGAACCCAGCAGGACCCAAGAGGAGCTGTGGCTAACCCAAGCTGCAAATGTTGCCATGGGATCTGCCTGTGGCACAGGGGGCTTGGAACTGGCTGAGCTTTGAGGTCCCTTCCAACCTAAACCTTCTATGATTCTATGATGCTATGGAGTCTGGCCAGGCAGGGCATGAGGCTGGCACCCAGTTGTGACTCCTAGAGTACAGGGCAGCTGTAGCCTAAGGGGACAGGTGAGCCATAGGCAGCAGCAGGACTCTGCACCAGCTGTGGGGCTCATGGCACCCCCCAAACTTCCCAAAATCCCTTCCACCATGTGTTCCCTTCCTGGTCTGCATCAAGGCCTTCCCCCCACCTTGGTGATGCCTTTGCCCTTCTCCTCTTTCTCCTCCCAGTGCAGACAGAACAGCTTAGGGTTCAGAGAGGAGTTTGCCCCAGAGGACTCAAAGTGTTAGGAAAATCTCCAGTGCAGACAGATTAATTAATCAGATGCACCTCCAGAGGGATTGGATTAGTGCTTTTTGGATGAGCCTCCTATTAAGCTGATAAGTTACAAATGCAACAAGATGCTGATTTATTGCCAGGAGAGGACTTGACACTCCCCACAGCTTCACGACCTCATCTTTAGAGCTGAGCAAATAAAACAGTGATGTGCTGTAAAGGGTTAACCCCTCCTGGGGACGGATCTGACCCTGACCCTAGGTCATCCTGACTCCTCCCTGGGGGTGATCTGAACCTGACTCCAGGTGCAGTGGTTAGCCCACTCCCACCTCCTGTCTTGGACCCCTATAAAACCAGAGGAAGTTCCTGTTTCTCCCTGCCCTGCCTCACCTGCCAGCAGCATCCTGCTTCCTGCTGCTTCTGCTTTGCCCCATAGCAGGCAAACACCTTGGGGAAGCAACCACCTCCTGACTCTACCTCCACATTGCTATTCTATATGGTTGTATATATGTTTTTTGCTTTTTTTTTTTTTTTTTTGCTTCCCTTCCCTCTATTTTTTGTAACTCCCCTCACCTAAAATGCCTATTATTTATTGTTAAAGTTTTTCCTTTTACCTTCCAAACAGAATCAAGGCTGTTCTTTGGGGTGTCTGATCCCTTTTCACTCTCCACATCTAATTCCTTTCTTTCCAAAGGAGGGAGAGGGAAAGGCATCCCAGTATTTATTGTTAAAGTTTTATTTATTGTTAAAGTTTTTTTTTTTATGTATTTGTTGTTAAAGTTTTTTATTGTTAAAGTTTTTTATTTATTGTTAAAGTTTTTAATTTATTGGTAAAGTTTTTAATTTATTGGTAAAGTTTTTAATTTATTGGTAAAGTTTTTAATTTATTGGTAAAGTTTTTAATTTATTGGTAAAGTTTTTCCTTTTAACTTCCAAATGGAATCAAGGCTGTTCTTTGGGGTGTTTGACCCCTTCTGACTCTCTTCATCTAATTCCTTTCTTTCCAAAGGTGGGGATAGGAGAAGGGATCCTAGTAGTGGATTATTAAAGTTTTATTTATTTGTTGTTAAAGTTTTTTACTGTTAAAGTTTTATTTATTTATTTATTTTCTTTCTTTTGACTTCCAAATGGAATCAAGGCTGTTTTTTGGGGTGTTTGACCCCTTTTCACTCTCCACCTCTAATCTCTTTCTTTCCAAAGTGGGGAGAGGGGAAGGCATCCTAATATTGGACTGCTAAGGGTTTATTTATTTATTGTTGAAGTTTTCCTTTCTTTTAACTTCCAAATGGAATCAAGGCTGTTTTTTGGGGTGTTTGACCCCTTTTCACTCTCCACATCCAATTCCTTTCTTTCCAAAGGTGGGGAGAGGGGAAGGCATCCTAGTATTGGATTGTTCTGTCAGGCTCTGGGAAGCTTAAACTAGACCCAAGACAGTGCTGCAAATCTCCCTGTGATATTGTAGAACCCAAGAGCCTCATACAACCAGAAAGCCACCTCTGCCCTGGCCCTGGGCTGGCTGTGCAATGAGGACAGGCAGGCTTGGGGCTGTTCAAAGCTTCTTGCCAGAAGCTGAGCATATTTGAGGCACCAAATCCTGCTCCTTGCCTCACTTCACACTTGAAGTGCCAGAAAGAGACTTCTCTGCTCTCGCCTGGTGTGAATGCAAAGTGCCATCTGCTTCCTCTTGTCCCACAAGCCTTGGCATGCAAAGAGTCACCAGGTGCTCCCCTCTCTGTCTTCACTCCCAGGCAGTGAAGTCCCAGAGACACTTGATCAGGGCAACACATCCTCTGCAGCACGTCCATTAAGTGACATACTGCCACAGGATGGTGACACCAGACAACTGTCCCCTACTAAATCAGGTGTGGTTGGTAGTGTCCACCCACATCCAGCCTCTTTAAATGAAAAAGTGTGGCCCGTGGAGACCCAGTGCCATTCCAGCAGCCTCCTTCTGTGCCAAGCTGGTGGCACCACCACTTGCTTACTGGGAATGGGTGAATGTTCCTAAGGTCTTTGTCCCCCACTGGGTAAACCACACCACAGGAGCCTTGCCAACAGCCACTCTGCCCACCTCTGGAGCTCACCACAAAGCTGCTGCTGTTCTGGCTGAGGTTCCCTCACCACTGCTTCAGGGGCCTCAGTGCCTCTCTGCACATCCACACTTGTCCTGGCAGCCTCAGTGCTTCTCTGCACAGCCACACTTGTCCTGGGACCCTCAATGCCTCTCTGTACAGCCACACTTGTCCTGGTAGCCTCAGTGCCTCTCTGCACAGCCACACTTGTCCTGGGACCCTCAGTGCCTCTGCGCACATCCACACTTGTCCTGGTAGCCTCAGTGCCTCTCTGCACAGCCACACTTGTCCTGGGACCCTCAGTGCCTCTCTGCACAGCCACACTTGTCCTGGGACCCTCAGTGACTCTCTCTGCACAGCCACACTTGGCCTGGACTGAGTTGGCCACTGCCAGCACAGCAGAAATGTGTCTGTGCTGCAGAGCAGCAGCCTGGGGAGCTCCATCAGTCATAGTTACAGGGTGCTTAACAAAGTGGAGTGAAGCTGCAGGTGCAGGCACCTCGCTCTCCAGAGCCACATCCATCAGAGGGGAGGGGATGTGGATGCTGAGCCTCCAGCCCTGCTCCTCGTGTGCTGGGAGCTGTGTCTGTCCCTAGCAGCAGGCCTGGTGCTGGTGGGAACACAGCACCCCAGACCTGACACTCCCCATGGGCTCAGGGCACACACTCAAAGCTGCCAAACAAGCCCCATGGCACTCTCCTCTCTCTCCTTCACCTTCTCCAGCCACCCAGACAAAGCCAGGTGAGCTGAAGGCTGCTGGGGCACACCTGAGCCTGCTCTGGGCTTGTTGGTAGAGCAGAACCTTCCACACGGAGGCAGCCCCAGCTAGCCCCACAGGATCCACACCAAACAGTCCTCCTGCCCAAGCCCTCCAGATCACTCTGTCAGCATTCCCAGAGCAATGCACGCTGAGAGAAGGCTGAAGTGATGCCAGCATCACAGAGAGCAGAGGGGGACCCTGGAACCCCCGAAACTGCTGCTCTGTGTAGCTGTGCACCTTTGTGAGGCTGATTCAGCAGGGGAAGGCTCTTGGTGAGCAGGCAGCACACAGACTCCCTCACCACTGCCCACCTCTCCAGCTGTGGCCTCTCCTGCCCCAGCAGAAGAGGATGAAAAGTTCACAGAGTGGATTTCTCAGCTGGAGGAAAGGCAGAAACCAACACAGTGTGAACTAGCACAGCAGGCACCTTGCTGCCTGCTGCTAGGAATCACAGGCAAGTAGCTGGTCCTAAGGACAGGCAGACGCTCCTCAGGAGCCAGCCACCTCACCCAGGAGTGGTGGAGCTTGCCTGCTACAGAACAGCCCTGTGATTTCCAGGTGAAACAGAAATCCAGCAGAAGTGGTGATCTCGACACTCCAAGCACAACCTGTGCCTGTCCTGGGGTTAACAGGGTCCCCAGGGGCTTCTACCAATGGACCTCCTGAAGGTATCTCCATCAGCAGGACAGCAGCACAGCTAAAGCCCTGCCTAACCCCACTTCCAGCTAAAGCCCAGCCT
>VWZI01009672.1:10095-30422 GCA_013396835.1 Psilopogon haemacephalus
CCAAGTTCCCTCCTTCCCCTGCCTTCCCCAGGGCTCCTACAAGTGCCCTACTTCCCCTGCCTTCTTCCCAGGACTCTTCCAAGTGCCCTCCTTCCCCTTCCTCTCCCCAGGGCTCTTACATTGACTCTCCTCCCTCCAGGACTCTTACAATTCCTCTCTTCTCCCCAGGGCTCTTACAAGTGCTCTCCTTCCCCTGCCTCCCCCTAGGGCTCTTCCAAGTGCTCTCCTTCCCCTGCCTTCTCCCCATGACTCTTTCAAGTGCCCTCCTTACCCTTCCTCTCCCCGGGGCTCTTCCAAATGCCCTCCATCCCCTGCCTCCCTCCAGACCCCACAGGTGGGGATTCTCTAGTGCCTGATAACAAAGCCTTTGTAGAGTGTGTTGGGGGGGGGCAGGTGGAGGTCAAAGCAGGTGAGCCAGACTGCAGGCTCCCAGTCTACTGCTCCTGGTGGTATATTGGGTGTAGTGGGCTAGGGCAGCTGCTCCTCCTCTTGCCCACTGAGCCAGGAGAGGTGGCAGTGTGTGCTGAGCCTGCTTCCCTCCTTGCAGGGCACAGCTTACTACGTGCGGGTGTCTGCCTACAACATGAAGGGCTGGGGTCCTCCTCAAGCCTCCCTGCCCCCTTTTGCCATCCCTTCCAGTAAGTACCACACTGGGAGTGGCCATGGGAGCTGGCATCAGCTGTGGGGGGGATGGCTGGGAGGAGGAGGAGGCAGATCCTTGTGCCATCAACTGGCTTGATGGCCACAGCCAAAGAGTGGCTGCCAATGGCTCCATGGCCCAGTGGAGTCCCTCAGGGATCAGTCCTGGGCTCAGTCTTATTCAACATCTCTGTGGGTGCCATGGACACAGGCACTGAGTGCAGCCTCAGCAAGTTTGCTGCTGAGCCCAAGCTGTGTGGTGCAGCAGGCAGGCTGGAGGGCAGGGATGGCATCCAGAGGGAGCTGGGCAGGCTGCAGAGGTGGGCACAAGGCAAGCTCAGGAGGTTCAACAAGGCGAAGGGCAAGGTCCTGCAGCTGGGTGGAGGCAATGGCAAGCAGCAATGCAGGCTGGGCAGGGAGTGTCTGGAGAGCAGCCCTGAGGAGAGGGACTTGGGGGTGCTGGGGGAGGAGAAGCTGAAGATGAGGCAGCAGTGTGCACTTGCAGGGCAGAAAGGCAAGCAGAGGCTGGGCTGCAGCAGGAGCAGTGTGGGCAGCAGGGCCAGGGAGGTGATTGTGCCCCTCTGCTGTGCTCTGCTGAGAGCCCACCTGGAGTAGTGCATCCAGTGCTGGAGCCCCTGGGCCAAGAGGGATGTGGAGATGCTGGAGGTGTGCAGAGAAGGGCCCTGAGGATGCTGAGAGGGCTGCAGCAGCTCTGCTGTGAGCACAGCCTGAAAGAGTTGGGGCTGTGCAGGCTGGAGAAGAGGAGGCTCCCAGGGGTCCTTCTGGTGGCCAGTTCCAACCCCCCTGCCATGCCCAGGGACACCCTACCCTAGAGCAGGCTGCCCACAGCCTCTGCCAGCATGGCCAAAAACACCTCCAGGGATGTGGTCCCAAACACCCCCCTTGCAGGTTCAACCCGTTCCAGGCTCTCACCACCTTCATAGTGAAGAACTTAGAATCCTAGAATCAGTCAGGGTTGGAAGGGACCACAAGGATCATCAAGCTCCAACCCTCCTGCCATGGGCAGGGACATCCTACCCTAGATCAGGCTGCCCACAGCCTCTGCCAGCCTGGCTGCAAACACCTCCAGGGATCTGGCCCCAAACACCTCCCTGGTTCAACCCATTCTTGAGCAACCCATTCCAGGGTCTCACCAGGAGGTGAGGGTGCCTGGAGGTGCCGTGCTGTGACGAGAAGGGGATGAGAACCCCTTTTTATCCCAGGCTGAGTGATGCTGAGCAACATGCCAGTATCTGAAGGGAGCCTACAGGAGGGCTGGGGAGGGACTGTTCACAAGGTCTTGGAATGACAGGAGGAGGGGGAATGGGTTCAAACTGGCAGAGGGGAGATTTAAATGGGATGTTAGGAGGAAGTTCTTCACAGTGAGGGTGGTGAGACACTGGAACAGGTTGCCCAGGGAGGTTGTGGAGGACAGAAACACCCAATGTGATCNTTGTGGAGCACAGAAGCACCCAATGTGATCAAAGATCACACTGGGTGATTCTGTGCTCCACAACCTCCCTGGAAGTGTTCAAGGCCAGGCTGGATGAGGTCTTGAGTGACCTGATCTAGCGGGAGGTGTCCCTGCCTATGGCACTTGGGGGTTGGAACTGGAGGATCTTTGAGGTCTCTTCCAACCTAAACCATTCTTTGATTCTATGCTGGGGGTGTCTGTGTGTGTCCCCACCCCAGACTGGAGGGAGTACGACGGCCGTGCCCCACGGCGACGGGGCCAAGCTGAAGCTCTGGACCATCTCCTGAGCCAGGTGAAGACTGTCCACCAGCACTGCGTCTGTCATGGTGAGTGCAAGGCTCGGGGAGGGGTGGTTCACCTGGTCTGTGGCACGGTCATGGGGGCTGTGGTGGACCCAAGAAGAGGATGGGGATGGCAGGGAGGCAGCTGAGGGAGAGCTCTGCCGCCAGGCTGCCGGCGCACCCGGGCACCTCCCGCAGCTGCATCCTCTGCTCCTCCAGAGCCCTGCAAGAACCAGCCCCAGAGCAGGAAGCATTCGGTCTCCAAGAGCCTCAAACACCTCTTCCACCCGGGCAGCAAGTTCCTCAAGGCGCTGAAGCGGTGAGAGGCTGACAGGAGGGTGAGGGATGGGGATGGGGATGGAGTGGGGGTAGCCTTGTTGCCAGCAGGGACACAAGGCACAGCTGGGAGCTGAGCCAGCAAGGCAGGGCTTGGGGGTGCTGAGGGATGGATCCTTGCCTGGAGTGAGCTGGTGGTGTCAGCAGGGGATGGGTTCCACTGCCCCACAGCTCTTTCTTTCTTCTCCGTGTTTCTGGTCTGGAGCGGCCAAGCCAAGGGCATCCTGCAACATCTCCAAACATCACCTCAGCACCCCCACCTGACCTTCCTCTAGCATCACCCCAGCACCCTCACCTTCCTCTAGCATCATCCCAGCACCCTCACCTTCCTCTAGCATCATCCCAGCACCCTCACCTTCCTCTAGCATCAGCCCAGCACCCTCACCTTCCTCTAGCATCACCCCAGCACCCCCACCTGACCTTCCTCTAGCATCACCCCAGCACCCTCACCTTCCTCTAACAGGGATTCTTTGGGGAATGCAGCTCAGGGTGACTCTGAATCCTCATGGGAGAGGAACCCTTTGGGGAGTGCAGCTTGGGGTGACCCTGAAGGCTCTTATGAGAAGAACCCTTTGGGGAATGCAGCTCAAGGTGACCTTGAAGCCTCTTGGGAGAGGAACCCTTTGGAGAATGCAGCTCAGGGTGACCCTGAAGCCTCTCTTCCCTCCCGTGCAGGGGTCTCTACCTGACAACCATCTTCTACAAGGATGACAACATCTTGGTGACCCATGAAGACCAGATCCCTGTGGTGGAGATCGATGACTCCTACTCCTGCCTGCTCATGCAGGACTTTCTCTGGTTCACCAAGGTGGGGGAGCTCAGGGACCCTGTGCTCCATGCTGGGGCAGGCCATCAATGTGTCTCCTGTCACCTCTCTGCCTTCCTGGCCACCCACCTGCACGCTGCTGAGATGATGGCCACCACTCTGGGGCCTTCTGGGGTGTCACCATCTGCAGAGCACCTTCATGGGCATTGGTGCCTGTCATATATGGGGCACTGGGGGATGCCAGGGGGTTGGTTGGCTCAGATTTGGGGCTGGGAGGAGCATTAAGGGGACACCCCACCTGCACCATGAACATGGGCTAGAGTCCAGCTACTCCCACCAGCCTACACAAGGTCTGGTGGCTTCTTGACGTGGCCTCTGGGACCTCTGCTGTGTGGTCTGTAGGGGCAGAACTGTGTTGAGAGCTGATTGTAGTCCAGGAGTGCCAAGAGGGCATCACTCATCCCCTCCACCCAGACACCAGGGCTTGGTTGACACTTGCTGGGGCTCAGGATGGACCAAGAGACACACAGTATGCTTTGGGCAACCTGCTCCAGCTGCTGACTGTAGGGGACTTGGACTGGAAGAGCCTGGAGAGTCCTATCCTGAGGCTCAGAATGGACCAAGAGGCACAGAGATTGCTGTGGGCAACCTGGTCCAGCTGCTGACTGTAGGGGACTTGGACTGGAAGAGCCTGGAAGGTCCCATCCTGAGGCTCAGGATGGACCAAGAGGCACACAGTATGCTTTGAGCAACCTGCTCCAGCTGCTGACTGTAGGGGAGTTGGACTGGAAGAGCCTGGAGGGTCCTATCCTGAGGCTCAGGATGGACCAAGAGGCACAGAGATTGCTGTGGACAACCTGGTCCAACTGCTGACTGTAGGGGAGTTGGACTGGAAGAGCCTGGAGGGTCCCATCCTGAGGTCAAGGTGGACCAAGACACACACAGTTTGCTCTGGGCTTACTGTAGGGGAGTTACACTGTAAGGGTTTGGAGAGTCCCATCCTGGGGCTCAGGATGGACCAAGAGGCACCCTGCTCCAGCTGCAGATGTCCCTGCTGACCGGAGGGGAGTTGGACTGGAAGATCTTAGAAGATCCCTTCCAACCCAACCCACTCTGGGATTAATGGGAGTCTTTGGCTGGATGGTCCTTATCTATTAGGAGGAAGTTCTTCAGAGAGAGAGATTGGCATTGGAATGGGCTGCCCAGGGAGGTGGTGGAGTCCCCATCCCTGGAGGTGTTCAAGCCAAGCCTGGTTGGAGCTTTTAGTGCCGTTGGCTAGGGCTGGGTGGGAGGTTGAGTTGGTTGAGCTTGAAGCTCTCTTCCAACCTGGCTGATTCTATGAAGGGAGAAGCCTCAGGGTGCCTGTGATGTATTGAAAGAGTACTGAAAGGCTCCAGCAGGGAGGTGATGAGTTCCCAACCCTAGAGGTGTTCAAGCCAAGCCTGGATGGGGCACTGAGTGCCATTGGATAGGGATGGATGAGAGGTTGGACTGGATGAGCTTGGAGCTCTCTTCCAGCCTAGCTGATGCTATGATTCTATGAAGGGAGAAGCCTCAGGGTGCCTCTGATGTATTGAAAGAGTACTGAAGGGCTCCAGCGGGGAAGTGGTGGAGTCCCCAGCCCTGGAGGTGCTCAAGAAACGTGCAACCACAGCACTTGGAGGGGCAGAGTTTGATGGCCATGGTGGTGCTGGGTGACCTTGGAGGAGCAATCCCTGGGCTGTGCGAGATGCCAGCTGGGAGAGGAGTTGTGCCCGGGCCCCTTCCTCAGCCTGCTCCCCCAAACCAGGGCTGCCCCGGGGCACCCTCTGCCTGAGGAGCTGCTGGTGACAAGCCCTGTGGTGCCCTGCAGGTGTCGTGCATGTGGGAGGAGATCCTGTGGCTGCGGCAGTGCGTCACCGTCTCCCAGTCCTCCTGCTCCTGCATCCTGCAGACGCGCTTCAAGATGCTGCTGGCCATCTCCCAGATGCAGGTCAGGTGGGGTCTGGGCAGGGATCGAGCAGATTTGGGGGCTGGGTGCCCTCAGGAGCAGCAGGCAGGGATGCCAGAGCCAGGAGGAGCACAGCTTGGCCAGCCTCAGATCGGCCTGCCCCTGCCTGCTCCTCCCAGGGTGGTGATGGAGGGTCAGAATCTGTGGTGAGTCTCTTGCTGAGGGGCTGGGGGTTGCCAGGTAGGTCTTTGCAGGGCAGATTGGACACCTCCAGACACATCCCTCAGAGCACTGTGCCTCGAGGGTGTCCCCTGACACTCTGCCTCTAATACCTGAAGATGAGGTCTTGAGCATCCTGCTCTAGTGGGAGTTGTCCCTGCCTATGGCACGGGGGGTTGGAACTGGCTGAGCTTTGAGGTCTCTTCCCACCTGAATCATTCTATGATTCTATGAGTGGAGGAGTTGAACATCTCCCCTATGGAGAGAGCCTGAGAGCCCTGCCCCTTAGATGGAGCAGATTTGGGGGGGCACTGTGAGCTGGGCACCCTTGGGAGCAGCAGGCAGATGTGCCAGAGCCAGGAAGAGCCCAGGCTGTGCCAGCTTGGCCAGCATCAGGTCTGCCTGCCCCTGCCTGTTCCTCCCAGGGTGGTGATGGAGGGTCAGAATCTGTAGTGAGTCTGTTGCTGAGGGGCTGGGGGTTGCCAGGTAGGTCTTTGCCAGGCAGATTGGCTTCCAGCTGGTGGAGAGGACACCCTCAGACACATCCCACAGAGCACTGTGCCTCAAGGGTGTTCCCTGACACTGCTCTCTCCTGCCCGAGGATGAGTTGAGCATCTCCCTGTAGAGAGAGCCTAAGAGCCCTGGGGCTGCTTAGTCTGGAGAAGAGAAGTCTGAGAGGGGATTGGATCAATGTTTGTAAGTGTCTGAGGGCTGGGGGTGAGGAGGGGGGGGACAGGCTCTGCTCACTGCTCCCTGCCATAGGCCAAGGAGCAATGGATGGAAGCTGCAGCACAGGAGGTTGCAGCTCAGCACAAGAGGCAACTTCTTGCCTGGGAGGATCCCAGAGTACTGGCACAGGCTGCCCAGAGAGGTTGTGGAGTCTCCTTGTCTGGAGCCTTTCCAGGCCTGTCTGGATGCTGTGGGTACCACCTGCTTTAGCAAAGAGGTTGGACTGGATGATCTCCAGAGGTCCCTACCCTGCTGGGGTGCTGGTAACAAGACCCCTGGGTGCTGCTCACTTGTGTGTCCACCAGCAGCACAACAGAGCTGGGGCCAGGCCCTTGTCAGTGGTACCCAGTGAGAGGAATGGGCACAATGGGCACAAACTGGAACCCAGCAGGTTCCACCTGATCAGGAGGAGAAAGTTGTTTGGTGTGAGGGTGCTGGAGCCCCGGAGCAGGCTGACCAGAGAGGCTGTGGAGTCTCCTTCTCTGGAGACTTTCAAACCCCAGTGCAGACTGCCCTGGGGGATCCTGCTTGGTTGGGGGTGGGGGGAGTTGGACTGGACGATCTCCTCTGGAGGTCCCTTCCAAGTCTCTAAAGTTCTGCAATGGTTTGATCCTGCAGGGGCTGCTGGGCATCCAGGACCTGGGGCAGGTCTTCTTCGAGCCTGTCAAAGACAAGCAGGGCAACATCCTCATCGTCACCCTGAAGGAGGTGAAGAGCAACCAGACCTTCGAGAGCGTCCGCTGGGTGCCGCTCTGCAAGCTGCAGAGCAGCCGCAAGTCTGTGTCCTCCCCGGAGGAGCCTACAGCTCTGGACACTCTGCTCATCTCCATCCAGGTGCTGCCCCACTGCTCTGGCCACAGGCACTCCTGCTGGGCTCTGCTCTGGACCTCCCTGCTTCTCCTTGGGCTGGAAGAGCCCACACCACCAAGGGCTGGGTCCTGGCTGCTGGGCTCTGCTATGGAGCTCCCTGCTATGAGGACAGGCTGAGTTGGGGCTTTTCAGCCTGGAGAAGAGAAGGCTTCAGGGAGACCTTAGAGCAACCTACCGGGGGGCCTACAGGAGGGCTGGGGAGGGACTATTCACAAGGTCTTGTAATGACAGGACAAGGGGGAATGGGTTCAAACTGGCGGAGGGGAGATTTGAATGGGATGTTAGGAAGAAATTCTTCACAGTGAGGGTGGTGAGGCACTGGAACAGGTTGCCCAGGGAGGTTGTGGCTGCTCCCTCCCTGGATGTGTTCAAGGCCAGGCTGGATGAGGTCTTGAGCGTCCTGATCTAGTGGGAGGTGTCCCTGCCTGTGGCGGGGAATTGGAACTGGATGATCTTTGAGGTCTCTTCCAACCTAGACCATTCTATGATTCTATGATTCTCCTTGGGCTGAAAAAACCCAGGGCATAAGCCCAGACCACCAAGGGTTGGGTCGTGGCTGCTGGGCTCTGCTATGGAGCTCTCTGCTTCTCCTTGGGCTGGAAGAGCCCACACCACCAAGGGCTGGGTCTTGGCTGCTGGGCTCTGCTCTGGAGCTCCCTGCTTCTCCTTGGGCTGGAAAAGCTCAGGGCATAAGCCCAGACCACCAAGGGTTGGGTCCTGGCTGCTGGGCTCTGCTATGGAGCTCTCTGCTTCTCCTTGGGCTGGAAGGGTCCAGGGCAAAGCCCACACTACCAAGGGTTGGGTCTTGGAGGTGGGCAGCAGAGCAGCAGAGCCAAGGACAAAGCCAAGCCTGCAAAGAGAGAAGCTCTCTGCTTCTCCTTAGGCTGGAGAAGCCCAGGACAGAAGCCCAGACCACCAAGGGTTGGGTCATGGCTGGTGGGCTCATTTGTGGAGCTCCCTGCTTCTTCTTGGGCTGGAAAAGCCCAGGGCATAAGCCCACACCACCAAGGGTTGGGTCCTGGATGTGGACAGCAGAGCAGCAGACCCAGGGACAGACCCAACCCTGCAAAGAGAGAAGCTCTCTGCTTCTCCTTGGGCTGGAAAAGCTCAGGGCATAAGTTCACACCACCAAGGTTGGGTCCTGGCTGCAGGCAGCAAGGCCAAGCCTGCAAAGAGAGAAGCTCTCTGCTCCTTCTTGGGCTGGAAAGGCTCAGGTCATAAGCCCAGACCACCAAGAGTTGGGTCCTGGCTGCTGGGCTCTGCTCTGGAGCTCCCTGCTTCTCCTTGGGCTGAAAAAACCCAGGGCATAAGCCCAGACCACCAAGGGTTGGGTCCTGGCTGTGGGCAGCAGAGCAGCAGAGCCAAGGACAAAGCCAAGCCTGCAAAGAGAGAAGCTCTCTGCTTCTCCTTAGGCTGGAGAAGCCCAGGACAGAAGCCCAGACCACCAAGGGTTGGGTCATGGCTGGTGGGCTCATTTGTGGAGCTCCCTGCTTCTTCTTGGGCTGGAAAAGCCCAGGGCATAAGCCCACACCACCAAGGGTTGGGTCCTGGATGTGGACAGCAGAGCAGCAGACCCAGGGACAGACCCAACCCTGCAAAGAGAGAAGCTCTCTGCTTCTCCTTGGGCTGGAAAAGCTCAGGGCATAAGCCCAGACCACCAAGGGTTTGGTCCTGGCTACAGGCAGCAGAGCCAAGGACAAAGCCAAACCTGCAAAGAGAGAAGCTCTCTGCTTCTCCTTGGGCTGGAAAGGCTCAGGGCATAAGTTCACTCCACCAAGGGTTGGGTCATGGCTGTGGTCAGCAGGGCAGCAGAGCCCTCCCAAGCCTACTAAGTCCTGTTCCTGTGCAAGGGGAGGCAGCAGCAGGCTGATGCTGGCTTGGTCCCAGCAGCTCTGCCTGATGTTTGCTCTGCCCTTTGCCTTCTGCTGGCAGGAGGGCAGGAGAGATGCCCACAGGCAGGGCTTGCTCACCCCAGGGCGTTTCACTCCTCAGGACAAGCTGGCTTACCACCAGAGGAGCAGCCATGCCCTCACCCCAGGCCTCTACCTGGGCTACTTGAAGCTCTGCAGTGCCGTGGACCAGATCCGAGTGCTGGTGCCTGAGCAGCTCCCCAACATCCTGTGCCACGTCAGGATCCGCTCCAACTCCAACGTCTCCAGGTGGGGCTTGCAGGGCAGCCAAGGCTCCTCGGACCCAGCCAGTCTCACTGCACCCTCACATAACCCTGGAATGGGTTGGGCTGGGTTGGAAAGGACCTTTAAAGGTCTGAGCCCTTGGCAGCGAACAGGGAAAGGCAGGAGCAGGGAGGTTATTCTGCCCCTGTGCTTGGCACTGCTCAGGCCACACCTAGAGGTGCTGGGGGAGGAGAAGCTGAAGCTGAGGCAGCAGTGTGCACTTGCAGGGCAGAAAGGCAAGCAGAGGCTGTGCTGCAGCAGGAGCAGTGTGGGCAGCAGGGCCAGGGAGGTGATTGTGCCCCTCTGCTGTGCTCTGCTGAGAGCCCACCTGGAGTAGTGCATCCAGTGCTGGAGCCCCTGGGCCAAGAGGGATGTGGAGGTGCTGGAGGTGTGCAGAGAAGGGCCCCGAGGATGCTGAGAGGGCTGCAGCAGCTCTGCTGTGAGCACAGCCTGAAAGAGTTGGGGCTGTGCAGGCTGCAGAAGAGGAGGCTCCCAGGGGACCTTCTGGTGGCCTTCCAGGATCTGAAGTGGGCTACAAAAAATCTGAGGAGGGAATTTTTAGGCTCTGAGGGAGTGAGAGGACTTGGTGGAATGGAGCAAAGCTGGAGGTGAGGAGATTGAGGCTGGAGGTGAGGAGGAAGTTGTTGAGCATGAGAGTGGTGAGAGGCTGGAATGGGTTGCCCCTGCAGGGAGGTGTTTGGGGCCAGATCCCTGGAGGTGTTTTTGGCCAGGCTGGCAGAGGCTGTGGGCAGCCTGCTCTAGGGTAGGGTGTCCCTGGGCATGGCAGGGGGGTTGGGACTGGCTGATCCTTGTGCTCCCTTCCAACCCTGACTGATTCTAGGATTCTATGAGTGCTGTGTCCAGTTCTGGGCCCCCCAATTGAAGAGAGATGTTGAGGTACTGGAAGGTGCCCAGAGAAGGGCAGCAAGGCTGGGGAGGGGCCTGAAGCACAGCCCTGTGATGAGGAGAGGCTGAGGGAGCTGGGGGTGTGCAGCCTGCAGAAGAGGAGGCTCAGGGCAGAGCTCATTGCTCTCTGCAGCTCCCTGCAGGGAAGTTGTAGCCAGCTGGGGTTGGGCTCTGCTGCCAGGCAGCCAGGGACAGAAGGAGGGGACACAGGCTCAGCTGTGCCAGGGCAGGTTCAGGCTGGATGTTAGGAGGAAGTTGTGCACAGAGAGAGATTGGCATTGAGATGGGCTGCAGGGGAGGTGGTAGAGTCCCCATCCCTGGAGGTGTTCAAGCCAAGCCTGGATGGGGCACTTAGTGCCATTGGCTAGGGCTGGGTGCTAGGTTGGGCTGGATGAACTTGGAGCTCTCTTCCAACCTGCTTGATTCTCTGATTCTATCTCCAGCTGCAATAGGCTGCTCAAAATGCAATCCAACCTGACCTCCTGCTTCTGCTCTTGGGCTCCTGGCAGCAGCAGAATATTCCCTCCCAGTCCTGCTGCTGGAGCTGGAGTGAGCTAAGGTCCTCCTTTACCTGCACAGCATCCCTTGTGGTGTTTGCACCATCTGAGGGAGGAGCAGCCAAGCAAACAGCTCTGGTAGCACCTGCATGGTCAGGTCCACCCTGAGCATCTCCTTCCTTCCGTCATGTCCTCTGTTTGTCCTTCTCCAGGGAGGAGTGGGAATGGCTGCAGAAGATGACCAGCATGGACGAGCCTGTTCCTGCAGAGCCAGAGGCTGAGAGCTCCCAGGACCCCTTCTTTCACGAGCTCCAAGTGGCCATCAAGGAGCTGATGAGCCTGGTCAACATCCCCTTGCAAGAGGTACAGGCAGGTGCAGAGGGTCTGGGCAGGGGCCATGCTTATGCCCATGCTGGTCACTGTGGCAGGCAGGGGTACCCCAGACCCCTGCTCCCTCTCTGGGGGTCCTGTGCAAAGAGAAGGCTGCTGGTGGACAGCCAACATCTGAAGTGTCTGCCTGCCCAGGGAGACTCTCCAGAGGAGCTGACACCTGCAGCTCTGAAGCAAGAATGGTCCCTGGGAAGGTGCTGTAGGGTGGGGAATCTCTTCTCCATCATTCTCCATATTCCTTGGTGGGAAAACTCAATCATTCCCAACATTCCCTGGGAAGGTGCTGCAGGGTGGGAGATCTCTTCTCCATCATTCCCAATATTCCCTGTTGGGAAATCTCTTCTCCATCATTCCCAATATTCTCTGGTGGGAAATCTCTTCTCCATCATTCCCACTATTCCCTGGGAAGGTGCTGCAGAGTGGGAAACCTCTTCTCCATCATTCCCAATAGTCCCTGGTGGCAAATCTCTTCTCCACCAATCCCACTATTCCCTGGGAAGGTGCTGCAGGGTGGGAAATCTCTTCTCCATCATTCCCACTATTCCCTGGGAAGGTGCTGCAGAGTGGGAAACCTCTTCTCCATCATTCCCAATAGTCCCTGGTGGCAAATCTCTTCTCCACCAATCCCACTATTCCCTGGGAAGGTGCTGCAGGGTGGGAATTCTCTTTTCCATCATTCCCAATATCCCCTGGTGGGAAATCTCTTCTCCATCATTCCCACTATTCCCTGGGAAGGTGCTGCAGGGTGGGAAATCTCTTCTCCATCATTCTCAATATTCCCTGGTGGGAAATCTCTTCTCCACCATTCCCAGCATTCCCTGGGAGGTTGCTGCAGGGTGGGAAATCTCTTCTCCACCATTCCCAGTATTCCCTGGGAAGGTGCCCACTAGTCCAAATCCCAGGTATGTCCTTCTGGGCAAGCACCTGTGAGGGTACCTGTTGGAGCCAGACTCCGAGCTGGTGGGAATTCTTCTCTGCCTCCCTGTTGCAGTGGCTTGGACCAGTGGTTTAGAGACTTTTAGGAGGATGAGTGAGGGAGGGAGGGAGGGAGGGAGGAAGGCTTGCAGCTGGTTCCAGAAGAAGGAGCTGAAACAGAAAGGGAGCCCTTGGCTGTTGGTGCTGCCTGAGGGCTGCCCTCTGGGCGGAGGCTCTCCCCTTGGCAACTTGCTACCTGCAGTGTCTCCTTGCAGGCCAAAGATTTCCGTCTGTACAGTCAAGAGGTGCTGGACTTTGGGGAGCAGGTGTCCTTCCTGCTGCTGCTGCCTCCATCAGATGATGTCTGCACTGCTCCAGGCCAGAACAACCCTTACACCCCTCGCTCCGGCTTCCTCACCCTGCCACTGCAGATCTTCGAGCTAGGTGAGGGCAGGGAATGCTGCCAAGAGGATGGGCAGAGGGGGCTGGAGCACCTCTGCTGCGGGGACAGGCTCAGACAGTTGGGGTTGGTCAGGTTGGCTCCGAGGAGACCTTCTTGTGGCTTTCCAGTATCTGAAGGGAAGCATCAGGAAAGATGCTGAGAGCCCTTTTAGGGCGTCAGGTAGTGACAGGACTGTCAGGCTAGAGGAGGGCAGATTTAGGTTAGAATTTAGGGAGAAGTTCTTCACCATGAGGACAGGCTCAGACAGTTGGGGTTGGTCAGGTTGGCTCCGAGGAGACCTTCTTGTGGCTTTCCAGTATCTGAAGGGAAGCATCAGGAAAGATGCGGAGGGATTTTTTAGGGTGTCAGTTAGTGACAGGTCTGGGGGAAATGGATCTAAGCTGTAAGTGGGCAGAGTTAGATTAGATTAGACCTGAGGAAGAAGTTCTTCACCATGAGGACAGACTGAGACAGTTGGGATTGTTCAGCTTGGCTCCAAGGAGACCTTCTTGTGGCCTTACACTATCTGAAGGGAAACATCAGGAAAGATGCTGAGGGATTTTTTAGGGTGTCAGGTAATGACAGGACTGGGGGGGAATGGATCCAAGCTAGAGGAGGGCAGATTTAGGTTAGAATTTAGGGAGAAGTTCTTCACCATGAGGACAGGCTCAGACAGTTGGGGTTGGTCAGTTTGGCTCCAAGAAGACCTTCTTGTGGCCTTGCACTATCTGAAGGGAAGCATCAGGAAAGATGCTGAGAGCCCTTTTGGGGCATTAGGTAGTGACAGGACTGGGGGGGAATGGATCCAAGCTAGAGGGCAGAGTTAGATTAGATTAGACCTGAGGAAGAAGTTCTCCACCATGAGGACAGGCTGAGACAGTTGGAGTTGTTCAGCTGGGAGGAGAGAAGGCTCCAAGGAGACCTTCTTGTGGCCTTGCACTATCTGAAGGGAAACATCAGGAAAGATGCTGAGAGCTCTTTTAGGGTGTCAGGTAGTGACAGGACTGTCAAGCTAGAGCAGGGCAGATTAGATTAGATTAGGTTAGACCTGAGAAAGAAGTTCTTCACCATGAGGACAGGCTGAGACAGTTGGGGTTGGTCAGTTTGGCTCCGAGAAGACCTTCTTGTGGCCTTGCACTATCTGAAGGGAAGCATCAGGAAAGCTGCTGAGGGATTTTCTAGGGTTTCTGATAGTGACAGGACTTGAGGGAATGGAGCCAAGCTAGAGGAGGGCAGAGTTAGATTAGACCTGAGGAAGAAGTTCTTCTCCATGAGGGTGGTGAGACACTGGCACAGGTTGCCCAGGGAGGTCCTGGAAGCCTCATCCCTGGAAGATTTTGAGGCCAGGCTGGATACGGCTCTGGGCAACCTGACCTAGTGGAACATAATCTAGGGTAAGGTGTCCCTGGGCATGGCAGGGGGGTTGGAACTGGCTGATCCTTGTGGTCCCTTCCAACCCTGACTGATTCTAAGATTCTATGATTCCATGTCCCTGCCCAGGGCAGGAGGGTTGGAACAGGATGAATACAGGATCCCAGGATGTTAGGGGTTGGAAGGAACCCAAAGAGATCATCAAGTCAGGACCATCCAATCTGGCACAGATCACAGAAGAACACAGAATGAACCACGTTGGAAAAGACCTTCCAGATCATCACCACATCAAGACAGGCCTCAAAAGTCTCCAGAGAAGGAGATCCTTGGGGGTCTCTTCCAACCCTGACAATTCTGTGATTCTGTGAAAGCCACCCTGGATGGTCTTCTTGTCCTCTTGAGACCTCCAGACGGATGGGACAGGCAGTGGAGTGGGCTGGAGCTCTCCCAGCTTCCTTCCCCAGGAGAAGAGGCACGAGGTGGAATGCTGTGGGCTGTCAGGGTGGGCTAGAGGACAATGTTGTCTCTGCCCTGTGCTGGATGAGGTGGGGGAAGGAAGCCTGTAGGACACCCACATCATGTTCACATTCCCCTATCTCTTCTTCCCCTCTCCCCCCAGTCCACTTCTTCACCTATGACCGGGAGTTCATCACCCAGTACTGCCAGGTGTCAGCCCTCCTGGAGCTGGAGTCACTCCTGTCTCAGCAGAGCCTCAGGGAGGCCTTCTCTGACACTGAGCTCTCTACTGCCAAGCAGAGGCACCAGCAGATCCAGGACTACATGCAGGTATGGAGAAGAAGTGCTGAGGGAGGGAGCCAGGCTCGATGGTGCCCACGGGACAGGATCAGGGGAGCTGTGCCCTGGCTGAGATCCAGGAGCATCTGCACTGAAGCTTTTCAGTGAAGCTGGAGCAGGGAGTGGCTGGAGAGCAGCCCTGAGGAGAGGGACCTGGGGGTGCTGGGGGATGAGAATGGCTCAACGTGAGTCAGCAGTGTGCACTTGCAGGGCAGAAAGGCAAGCAGAGGCTGGGCTGCAGCAGGAGCAGTGTGGGCAGCAGGGCCAGGGAGGGGATTGTGCCCCTCTGCTGTGCTCTGCTGAGAGCCCACCTGGAGTAGTGCATCCAGAGCTGGAGCCCCTGGGCCAAGAGGGATGTGGAGATGCTGGAGGTGTGCAGAGAAGGGCCCCGAGGATGCTGAGAGGGCTGCAGCAGCTCTGCTGTGAGCACAGCCTGAAAGAGTTGGGGCTGTGCAGGCTGGAGAAGAGGAGGCTCCCAGGGGACCTTCTGGTGGCCTTCCAGGATCTGGAAGGGGCCACAAAAATGCTGGGGAGAGACTTTTTGAAGCTATCAGGGAGTGCCCGGACATGGGGGAATGGAGCAAAGCTGGAGGTGGGGAGATTGAGGCTGGAGGTGAGGAGGAAGTTGTTGAGCATGAGAGTGGTGAGAGGCTGGAATGGGTTGCCCCTGCAGGGGGGGGTTTGGGGGCAGATCCCTGGAGGTGTTTTTGGCCAGGCTGGCAGAGGCTGTGGGCAGCCTGCTCTAGGGTAGGGTATCCCTGGGCATGGCAGGGGGGTTGGGACTGGCTGATCCTTGTGCTCCCTTCCAACCCTGACTGATTTTAGGATTCCATGTCCTGGCTCAGGGCTTGCCCAGATCTTCCTGCTGTTGGGCAGGGTGTTCAAGCAGAGGCCCTGTTCTGCCGGGGGAGCTTTCCCGGCGCTGGTGCCTGCTTTCTGAAGGAGCTCCTTGGGTTCTCTTGGCAGCAAATGGAGGAGATCTGGCGGGAGATGCGCTGGATCATGGATGCACTGCAGCACGCCCGCTACAAGCAGCCCTCGGGCGGGGTGTCCCTGGGCGGCTTCCTCAGCGAGGCTGCTGGGGCAGCCAAGGAGAAGCCCCGATCCAGCTCCTCCCACCTCGACTACCTTCCCTCCCCGGCGCCTTCGCCAGAGACCAGCCGCAAGCTCAACTCCGGTAAGGATCCAGCCCCGGGAAGCTGCTGCCGCTGGGCTCGGCGGGGCCGGGAGGGATGCTCCTGCTGATGGCACTGCCAGCGGCAATAGCATGGGCAGGGGTGGGCCAGGACCTGTGTGTCCAGCAGGGCTTAGGGAGGTTCTGCTGATGCTCTGCTGAGAGCCCACCTGGAGTAGTGCATCCAGTGTTGGAGCCCCTGGGCCAAGAGGGATGTGGAGATGCTGGAGGTGTGCAGAGAAGGGCCCCGAGGATGCTGAGAGGGCTGCAGCAGCTCTGCTGTGAGCACAGCCTGAAAGAGTTGGGGCTGTGCAGGCTGCAGAAGAGGAGGCTCCCAGGGGACCTTCTTGTGGCCTTCCAGGATCTGAAGGATGGTACAAAAAAGCTGGGGAGAGACTTTTTAGGCTACTCTGGTTGCTGACTGCAAGGGGTTGGACTGGAGGAGCTCTGAAAGGTCCCTTCCATCCCAAATGATCCTTTGATTCTGTTCACAACTGGAGGGATGCTGGCAGAAGGCTGAGCCACTCTCTCTCTCTCTCTCTCTCTCTCCTTCTTACACTCTGCCAGACTCTCACGGGCTGTCAGATGAGGAAGGCTCCTCGGAGGTGTTCCTGGCCACCGACAGCGACTACGACTCCAGCAGGGCTCAGAGCCCCAAGGAGCTCGACCTGCTCTGCTCCTCGGCGGGGCCCGAGTGCTGCGGCAGGAGAGGCGCTCGCAGCCTGCGGGACAGTGCCCCGGACGTCCTGCAGACCCACGAGCTGAAGACACCTCCACCTCCACCCTCAGCACCTCCGGGGGAGCCGCAGGCCCTCCCCGCCGAGCTCTACGACAGCGACTTCGTGCTGCCCAGCCGGCAGATCGAGCTGCTGCGCATCACCGAGAAGCGGCAGGCTTACTGCGTCCGCACCAGCAGCCTGGACTTCCCCAAGCCCCACTGCCAGGCGGCCAGAAAATCCTGCCCCGGCTCCGTCGACAGCTCCCCGACGGAGAGCAGGACCGGGGGGCAGCACTGCGGGCAGCTCCGGCCGGGGACTGGAACTGCGCTCAGCCCCGAGCGCGGACGGAGCGGGCAGGGCTCGGAGCCTGTCTTCAGGACGCGCTCGGCCGAGTGGACTCAGAACTTGCAAGAGGAGCCGGAGGGGCCCGGGGCTTGCTCGGGCGACCGAGGGAAGAAGCCAGGCTCCGTCACCCTGCGGGTCTGTCCTCAATACGAAACTGGACTCTCCAAAGACACCAGCGTCAAGGTAGAGCAGCCCTGCGGCAGGCAGACAGGGAGCTGCAGGAGAGGCTCCAGGGGAGGGCTGTGAGGATGCTGAGGGGACTGCAGCACTGCCTGGGGAGGAGAGGCTGAGGGACCTGGGGCTGCTTAGGCTGGAGAGGAGAAGGCTGAGAGGGGATTGAATCAATGTTTGTAAGTGTCTGAGGGCTGGGGGTGAGGAGGAAGGGGACAGGCTCTGCTCACTGCTCCCTGCCATAGGCCAAGGAGCAATGGATGGAAGCTGCAGCACAGGAGGTTGCAGCTCAACACAAGAGGCAACTTCTTGCCTGTGTGGGTCCCAGAGCAGTGGCACAGACTGCCCAGAGAGGTTGTGGAGTCTCCTTGTCTGGAGCCTTTCCAGGCCCATCTGGATGTGTTCTTGTGTGCCCTGAGCTGTACTGTCTGGTCCTGCTCTGGCAGGTGAGTTGGACTGGACGAGCTCTTTGGGTCCCTTCCAACCCCTGACATCCTCTCTTAGCCTGTGAGCTGTGCCCTGGGATAAGCCAAGGAGCAGTGGGTGGAAGCTGCAGCACAGGAGGTGGCAGCTCAACACAAGGAGCAACTTCTTGCCTGGAAAGGGTCCCAGAGCACTGGCACAGGCTGCCCAGAGAGGCTGTGGTGTCTCCTTCTCCATCCTGTTCCTGCCTGGATGGAAAGGGGCTGGCAGGATGGGGGATGTGGGCAGTGGGGGCTCGCCTGTTCCTTCCCCTAGCACTTACCCTCTCCATCCATCCCTCACCATCCCCGGGGGAAGCTTTCATGCCACAGTACTCCTGTCCTGCAGCACTTTGTCCCTGCAGTAGTGACAAGGCTCCAGCAGCACAGGATGGGGCACCTGGATCTGCAGGAGTGACAGCCACTGATGCAGAGGGGGCAAGCCAGGGACATGAGTAGGGTGTTTGGGGTGGGGGGGATAAGGCAGCTGTGGGCAACCCCTGAGCCAGGACATCCCAGGACAGGCTGCCCAGAGAGGCAGTCACAGGCCCACAGGGTGTCAGGGGTTGGAAGAGACCCAAAGAGCTCATCCAGTCCAACCCCCCCTGCCAGAGCAGGGCTCAGGGCACACAGGAACACATCCAGACAGGCATGGAAAGGCTGCAGAGAAAGAGACTCCACAACCTCTCTGGGCAGCCTGTGCCAGTGCTCTGGGATCCTCCCAGGCAAGAAGTTCTTCTTCATGTTGAGGTGGAACCTGCTGTGCTGTAGTTTCCCTCCATTACCTCTTGTCCTATGCCAGGGCACAACTGAGAAGTGTTTGTGCCCTCCCTCCTGACCTCCAGCCCTCACAGATTGACAAACATTGATCCAATCCCCTCTCAGGCTTCTCTTCTGCAGACTCTCAGCCCCAGCTCCCTCAGCCTCTCCTCCCCAGGCACTGCTGCAGTCCCCTCAGCATCCTCACAGCCCTCCCCTGGACCCTCTCCAGCAGATCCCTGTCCCTCTGCCACTGGGGAGCCCAAACTGAAGGCAGTGCTCAAGAGGAGGTCTGAGCAGGGCAGAGCAGAGGCAAAGGAGAACCTCCCTGGATCTGCTGGACACACTCTGCCTGATGCCCCCCAGGACCCCCTTGGCCCTCTTGGGCCCCAGGGCACATTGCTGTGCCATGGATCTTCTCCCCCAGCACTCTCAGCTCCCTCTCCTTGGGGCTGCTCTCCCGCAGTCCCCTCCCAGCCTATCCTGCTGCAGTTTATTCTTCCTGCCCAGGTGCAGGACTCTGCACTTGTCCTGGCGGAGCCTCCTTTGGTCCCAGAGCTCTGGACGCCCCTGCTTGCAAGCCTTTGGCCATCATCTTCTGCAGGGAGGCCGAGTTCAAAGGAAAGGCTCCTCCAAGGTGTAAATCAGCCAAGCTCTGCTGGGAGCTGGCAGGGTTGACTTGGGCTCACGGCTCAGACCACCCTGCCAGGGCACTGCTGGCAGTGCTCTGAACGGAGTCTGAATGGAGGTGCCAAAGGAAACCATTGCCTTGCCCAGGCCGGGATGTATGCTCCACTCCAGGGCCTTTTGAAGTCAAGGAGCAGGCTCCCAGTGCTCATTAGCAGGCAGAGCCCAGACCGAGCTCATTTCCTTGGCCAGGTTTGGGGTTCCGAGGGCGGTCCCCAAGGCAGTGCAGAGGGAGAGAGCTAAGGCTGGGATGGAATTCAGTGCTGCTTCCCCCAGGGGCTTCTGCTCAGCACCAGTTTGGCAGAGCTGTTGCGTTTGAGCTGCTCTTGATGGGCTGGATCCTGCCCAGTGAGAGGGACTTCAGTGCTGCTTCCCCCAGAGGCTTCTGCTCAGCACCAGTTTGGCAGAGCTGTTGTGCTGCTCTGCTGGGCTGGATCTTGCCCAGTGGGGGAGAATCGCCGCAGATGTCCCCGCGGTGGCAGGAGCAGGGCTGGCACTGTCCCCGTGTGGCTGCGGGGAGTGGGTAGGTGGAGCAACCTGCACCGAGCTGGTGAGCCCTAAGTGAGAGATGCAAGGAAGGACTCGGCGAGCGCAGCGAGGGCAAGAAGGTGGTGCAGGAGTTGGGCTGCCGGCACTGCAGGTGTGCTCACGGCCCCATGCCAGGCTGCTGCCACCGCTGGAGGCTGTTCCTCCGCTCTTAACGTCGACACCCGCCGTGTGCCGCCTTCCCGCCCCCTGCTTCCTCCTCCTTCCTCCCCCTCACCACCCACCTCTCCCACCTTTTCTCTTTCCCAGCTGCACATCGGCAGCCAGACGTCGGCCGGGGAGGTGGTGAAGCTGGTGGTGCTGGAGATGAACGCCATCTCCCGCGGCGTGCTGGGCACCTCGGCCGCCTTCTGCTACAGCGAGGAGCAGCTGGAGCACTTCGGACTGGTGTTCGCCTCCGCCGAGGGCGAGCGGTGGCTCCCCGACGACTTCCTGCCCTCGTCCCTCCAAAGCGGCCAGCCCGAGGGGCGCTTCTGCGTCCGCATCAAGGAGACCTCCCCTCTGGTGCTGCAGTACGGACCGGCGACCACCGTATGAGAGAGGAGGAGGAGGAGGGAGGAGAGCCGGCGGGACCGTGCGGGGAACCTCCGCTTCCAGAGAGCAGGCAGCTCAGCTCGTCTCTGATGCTTCCTTCTTCCACACACACCCTCCCGTCAGGCGGCCGCGGGGTGGAATGGGATCACACCGGGATGAGTCTTATTCCGCTTTTTTTCTTCCCCCTCCTTTTTTTT
>VWZI01009672.1:31093-47719 GCA_013396835.1 Psilopogon haemacephalus
TTATATCTATTTTTCTTTTTAAATTTTTTCTTTTTCTTTTTTTTTCCCCCTTTTTTCCTTTTTCTTTAAAAAAATATTTTCCTTTTCATTTTTTCTTTTCCTTTTCCTTTTTCTCTTTCTCTTTCTTTTTTCCTTTTCTTTTTATTTTTTCTTTTTTTTTCTATTTTTCTGTCTTTTTATTTTTTCCTTTTTTATTTTTCTTTTTTTTTCTCTTTTTGTTTTTCTTTCTTTTTCCTTTTTTCCTTTTTTTCCCTCTTTTTCTTTTTCTTTTCCTTTTTTCTTTCTCTTCTTATTTTTTCCTTTACATTTTCCTTTACCTTTTCCTTTATTCCTTTTTCTTCTCTCTCTTTTTTTTTTTTTTTTTCTNCTTCTCTCTTTTTTTTTTTTTTTCTCTCTTTTTCTTTTCTTTTATTTCTGCAAAGCTTTGTTTGGGATTCACTGAAGGCAAAGCCACAGAGGATTGCTGGGGTGGGTTGTGGTGTTCACCAGGAGAGGACATGAGTCACAAGGGCAGCACTGAGAAGGTTGTTTCCCTGCCTGCCCTCCTTGCACTGTAACCTGGAGAAACAATTCTTGCACATAGACCCTGTAGAATCCTAGAATGGGTTGGGTTGGAAGGGACCTTAAAGATCATCCAGTTCTAACCCCCCTGCCATGGGCAGCAGCATCTCTCACTGTCCCAGGTTGCTCAGGGCAAAGCTGCTCTGATCCTCTGGGCAGCCAGCTCCAGCCTGAGGCTTCCCAAGGGCTGAGGCAGGTGAAAAGAGGACCCCAGGCAGCTGCTTCCCAGCAAGGAGCTGCAAGCTGTGCACAGCTCTGTGCTGCTCTGAGCCAGCAGCTTTTGGTCCTGCTGCCCATCAACTCACTCCCAGCAGTGGCATGGAAATCCCAGCATGGTTGGGGTTGGAGGGGACCTCTGGAGATCATCCAGTTCAATCCTCTTGCTAAAGCAGGGCACTCACAGCAGGTTGCTGAGGATCATAGAATCACAGAATGGTAGGGGTTGGTGGTTGGGAGTCACAGAATGGTAGGGGTTAGAGGGGACCGCAGGAGATCATCCAGTCCACCCCCTTGCTAAAGCAGGGCTCACAAAGCAGCTTGTTCAGGATCATAGAATCACAGAATGGTAGGGGTTGGAAGTGACCTCTGGAGATCATCCAGTCCAACCCCCTTGCTAAAGCAGGGCTCACAGAGCAGGTTGCTCAGGATCATAGAGTCAAAGAATGGAAGGGGTTGGGAGGGGACCCCTGGAGATCATCCAGTCCACCCCCTTGCTAAAGCAGGGCTCACAGAGCAGGTTGCTCAGGATCATAGAGTCAAAGAATGGAAGGGGTTGGGAGGGGACCCCTGGAGATCATCCAGTCCACCCCCTTGCTAAAGCAGGGCTCACACAGCAGGTTGCTCAGGATCATATAGTTACAGAATGGAAGGGATCGGGAGGGACCTCTGGAGATCATCCAGTCCAACCCCATCTTCTAAAGCAGGGCACTCACAGCAGGTTGCTCAGGATCATAGAGTTACAGAATGGAAGGGATTGGGAGGGACCTCTAGAGATCATCCAGTCCAACTCCCCTGCTAAAGCAGGGCACTCACAGCAGGTTGCTCAGGATCATAGAATCACAGATTAGGGATTGGGAGGGACCTCTGGAGATCATCCAGTGCAACTCTCCCTGCCAGAGCAGGATCACTGAGGGCAGGGCACACATCCTCAGCTGGGTTTTAAAAGCCTCCAGAGAGGGAGACTCCACAACCTCTCTGGATAAAATGATGCCTTGGAACAAATTTTGTTCCAAATCTTGGGGACAAAACTGATTTGATTATTTAGTTTTGGGGTTTGGGGGTTTTCGGGTGGTTTTTTTTTTTTTTTCCTTCCCTCGATAAAAAAGAAAACCAAAAATCCCTCCTAATTGTGCTGGAGACCCCGGACTTGTGTGAGAGGTGAAGCCCCTCTGACTTGTTTTAGAGGCAAAAGGAAAGACACAGCCAACCCCAAGCGCTAGCTGGGTTGGTACCACCACCGGAGGTTTGCTTTAGGGCACCCACTGCAACCCTCCCACCCATCCCCTCCCCTCCCCTGGGATCTCCTTTCCTCCTTGGTTGCTGTTTTGTCCTGGTGATTGTGCTTGGCCTCTCTTGTATGTCTTACAGCATGATGTCCTGTTAGCCTCTAGGGCTCTTGTTAGCAAGGTTCTTTTTCTGATCTCCTGTGGTCCATAGTAAAAGATGACTGCTGCTGACTGTCTACAGCTCTGCTCCTTCTTGTGCCTTCATGAGTCGTGGTCCTTCAGCCCTGCCCAAGTCACCCCCTGCCCCATATCACCTCCATTGTCAAGGGCTGGGCTTATCTTCAATGGGATCCTTTCCACCCAGTGGAGGTTTGCCCACCCAGTGGAGTGTTTGCTGACCACTAAAGGGTTGTCCCACCACTAAAGGGTTGTCCCACCACTAAAGGGTTGTCCCACCAATAAAGGTTTGCCCACCCAGAGCTTTGCACACCACTGGAAGTTTGTCCACCACTAAAGAGTTGCTCACCACTAAAGGCTTGCCCACCCTGTAGAGGCTGAGCTGCCACTGGATGTTTGCCCACCACTGAAGGTTTGACCACCACTGAAGGGTTGCCTACCACTAAAGGTTTGCCCACCATTAAAGGGTTGCCCACCACTGAAGGTTTACCCACCACTAAAGGTTTGCCCACCAACAAAGGTTTGCCTACCACTAAAGGGTTGCCCACCACTAAAGGTTTGTCCACCACTAAAGGTTTATCCACCACTAAAGAGTTGTCCACCACTAAAGGTTTGCACACCACTGAGTGTTTGCTGACCACTAAAGGTTTGCCCACCCAGTAGAGGTTGAGGCTCCACTGGAAGTTTGTCCACCGCTGAAGGTTTGCCCACCACTGAAGGGTTGCCCACCACTAAAGATTTGTCTACCAATAAAGATTTACCCACCACTAAAGTTTTGCCCACCCAGTAGAGGTTGAGCCACCACTGGAAGTTTGTCCACCACTAAAGGTTGGTCCACCACTAAAGGGTTGTCCACCACTAAAGGTTTGAACACTAATAAAGGTTTGCATACCACTGAGTGTTTGCTGACCACTAAAGGTTTGCCCACCCAGTAGAAGTTGAGGCTCCACTGGAAGTTTGTCCATCACTGAAGGTTTGCCCACCATTAAACGTTTGCCCACTACTAAAGGGTTGTCTACCAATAAAGATTTACCCACCACTAAAGGTTTGCCCATCCAGTAGAGCTTGAGCCACCACTAGAAGTTTGTCCACCACTAAAGGTTTATCCACCACTAAAGGGTAGTCCACCACTAAAGGTTTGCACACCACTAAAAGTTTGCACACTACTGAGTGTTTGCTGACCACCAAAGGTTTGCCCACCCAGTAGAGGTTGAGGCTCCACTGGAAGTTTGTCCACCACTGGAAGTTTTTGTCCACCACTGAACATTTGCCCACAACTAAAGGTTTGCCCACCCAGTACATTCTGAGCCACCACTGGAAGTTTGCCCATCACTAACAGTTTGACCACCACTGAAGGGTTGTCCACCACTAAAGATTTGCTGACCACTAAAAGGTTGTCCACCCAGTAGAGGCTGAGCCACCACGGGAGGTTTCCCCACCCGCTGGAGGTCTAGGTCAAGGCACAAACCATATCTGTTTGGGAGCACAGCACAAGTTTGAAATGGGTTTTGTTTTCTGGGCTTCCTAGCTGTGAGAGGCAGCAAAGTCAGCATGAGGAGGAGGTCATAGCCACATGGTGTTGGCAACCTGACGATTACAGGGTCTGAGTGTCTGCAGCTAAATGTGTTCCTCCATGGAGGAACTCCTGGAGAGGAGCATGGAAGGCATCAAGGGGCTCACAGCTGTGTTGCAACCGGCACAGCCACATTGAAGTAAGCAAGCAGGAAGCATGGGTGTGAGGTTGGAGGTCCTTCACAAGGTGAGGCTTGTGTCACTGATGCCTCTGTAGGACCAACCTCATTGCTCTCTGCCAGGAGGGCTTGGGCTGGGCAGCAAAGCCCTGCCCCTGGGTGTTCACTGGGTGTTAGGGGTTGGAGAAGACCTCCATAGATCATCCAGTCCAACCTCCTTGCTAAAGCAGGTGGTACCCACAGCATCTTGCCAGAGCAGGGCCATCCAATCTAGCTCAGGGCACACAGGAACACATCCAGACAGGGCTGGAAAGGTTCCAGAGGAAGCTCTGGGGAAGCCCTGAGCCAGGACATCCCAAGACAGGCTGGCCAGAGAGGTGGTCACAGGCTCACAGGATGTCAGGGGTTGGAAGGGACCCAAAGAGCTCATCCAGTCCAACCCCCCTGCCAGAGCAGGACCATCCAAGCTAGCTCAGGACACACAGGAACACATTCAGACAGGCCTGGAATGGCTCCAGACAAGGAGACTCCACAACCTCTCTGGGCAGCCTGTGCCAATGCTCTGGGACCCACACAGCAACAGAAGTTGCCTCTTGTGTTGAGCTCCAACCTCCTGTGCTGCAGCTTCCATCCATTGCTCCTTGGCCTAGCCCAGGGCACAACTGAGAAGTGTTTGTGCCCTCCCTCCTGACCCCCAGCCCTCAGAGACTGGCAAACATTGATTCAATCCCCTCTCAGGCTTCTCTTCTCCAGACCAAGCAGCCCCCAGGTCCCTCAGCATCTCCTCACCGGGCAGTGCTCCAGCCCCTGCAGCATCTTCATAGCCCTCCCTTGGACTCTTTCAGAGAATCAGAGCTGTGCTGAGCTGAAAGCAGGAGTGGCAGAAGCAGCTGAGGGTGGAGGTGAACCATGGGATGATAGAATTGATTGCTTTGGGAAACACCCCCAAGAGTAAGCCCAAATTCATGACTGGAAGGCTCCCAGAGCACTGGCACAGGCTGCCCAGAGAGGTTGTGGAGTCTCCTTGTCTGGAGCTTTTCCAAGCCTGTCTGGATGTGTTCCTGTGTGTCCTGAGCTAGGTTGGATGGTCCTGCTCTGGCAGGAGGGTTGAGGCTGGATGAGAGTCCATGAGAGTGGTGAGAGGCTGGAATGGGTTGCCCCTGCAGGGAGATGTTTGGGGCCAGATCCCTGGAGGTGTTTGGGGCCAGGCTGGCAGAGGCTGTGGGCAGCCTGCTCTAGGGTAGGGTGTCCCTGGGCATGGCAGGGGGGTTGGAACTGAATGGTCCTTGTGCTCCCTTCCAACCCTGACTGATTCTAGGATTCTATCTTTTTATGTTATGGCTAAGGTTTGGATTCGGGTGGGAGAAGGATCCAACAGACATAGAATGTTCTGCTCTGGTTGCTCCATGAAGCCTCAGCTGAGTCTGAGAGCTCACAAACCACTCCCTGAAGGCTGAGCATGAGCTTTGGCTGACTCAGCTTTCAAAGACCTTTTGGAGCTGCTAACATGGTTTGGCCTGGAGGGGCTGAGTTGGAACTGTAAATTCAGGCAGCAGCAAATCACGTTTGCTCCTCTTGCTCTTGCCAGTGCTGGGCTCCCCACTGCAAGAGGGACAGGGATAGACTGGAGAGTGCCCAGTGCTGGGCTCCTCACTGCAAGAGGGACAAGGATAGACTGGAGAGTGCCCAGTGCTGGGCTCCTCACTGCAAGAGGGACAAGGATAGACTGGAGAGTGCCCAGTGCTGGGCTCCCCACTGCAAGAGGGACAGGGATAGACTGGAGAGTGCCCAGTGCTGGGCTCCCCACTGCAAGAGGGACAGGGATAGACTGGAGAGGACCCAGTGCTGGGCTCCCCACTGCAAGAGGGACAGGGATAGACTGGAGAGGGGCCAANCACTGCAAGAGGGACAGGGATAGACTGGAGAGTGCCCAGTGCTGGGCTCCCCACTGCAAGAGGGACAGGGATAGACTGGAGAGTGCCCAGTGCTGGGCTCCCCACTGCAAGAGGGACAGGAATAGACTGGAGAGTGCCCAGTGCTGGGCTCCCCACTGCAAGAGGGACAGGGATAGACTGGAGAGCATCCAAGGGAGGCTACGAGGATGCTGAAGGGACTGGACCAGCTTTGTGAGCAGCAAAGGTTGAGAGCCTTGGGGCTGAGGGCTGGGAGAAGAGAAGGCTGAGAGGGCATCTTAGAATCATAGAGTCATAGAATGGTTTAGGTTGGAAGGGACCTCAGATCTCAGCCAGTTCCAATGCCCTAACACTTCCCACTAGAAAACATCGCTCAAGGTCACGTCCAACCTGGTCTTGGACACCTCCAGGCCAGGTTGGTTGAGGCCTTGAGTGACTTGTTCTAGTGGGAGGTGTCCCTGCCTCTGGCCCAGGGTGGTTGGAACTGGCTGAGATTTGAGCTCTCTTCCAACCTAAACCGTCTTATGATCTAGGATTTGGCAGTGCTGTTTCCTCCCCAGATGACTTTCCCAAGCCCTCCTGTTTGGCTGGGTAAAATCCAGGTCAAATCTCACTGAACTCCACTGCAGTGCTGCACTTGGCACTGCTGGGACCAGACATCTGGGCTGCAGCAGGAGCAGTGTGGGCAGCAGGGCCAGGGAGGGGATTGTGCCCCTCTGCTGTGCTCTGCTGAGAGCCCACCTGGAGTAGTGCATCCAGTGCTGGAGCCCCTGGGCCAAGAGGGATGTGGAGATGCTGGAGGTGTGCAGAGAAGGGCCCAGAGGATGCTGAGAGGGCTGCAGCAGCTCTGCTGTGAGCACAGCCTGGAAGAGTTGGGGCTGTGCAGGCTGGAGAAGAGGAGGCTCCCAGGGGACTTTCTTGTGACCTTCCAGGATCTGAAGGAGGCTCCAAAAAAGCTGGGAAGGGTCTTTTGAGGGTGTGCACCAGCATCTGCAGGGAAGCCTGGGGAGGATGGGGGGAGGAAGGGTCTGAAAGGTATCAGGACATGGGGGAATGGAGCAAAGCTGGAGGTGGGGAGATTGAGGCTGGAGGGGAGGAGGAAGTTGTTGAGCATGAGAGTGGTGAGAGGCTGGAATGGGTTGCCCCTGCAGGGAGGTGTTTGGGGCCAGATCCTTGGAGGTGTTTTTGGCCAGGCTGGCAGAGGCTGTGTGCAGCCTGCTCTAGGGTAGGGTGTCCCTGGGCATGGCAGGGGGGTTGGGACTGGCTGATCCTTGTGCTCCCTTCCAACCCTGACTGATTCTAGGATTCTGTGACTGTGATTCTATGATTCTAAGATTCCATGATTCTATGGTTCTGTGATTCTATGATTCTGTGATTTTATGTTCTATGATTCTGTGATTCTATAATTCCGTGATTCTATGATTCTGTGGTCCTGTAATCCAATGATTCTGTGATTCTATGATTCTTTGATTCTATGATTCTACAATTCTATGACTCTATGATTCCATGATGTTTCTATGATTCCATGATCTGGGCTGGGAGCAGGGCCAAGGGTTGGTGTTCTCCCACCCCCAGCAAGCCCTCCTGAGGCAGGTCCCTGGTCCCTTGGCCACGGCTTGGGGCTCGTTTCCTGGAGGAGGTTGTGCTGGGGAGCCAAGGGAGGAACATTCCCTCCCTCTCTCCCTTTGGCAGTGGTCTCCCATTTCTGTGTGTGGCTGGCCCAGGACAAACCAGGCCCTTTTTGGGTTTGTCCCCACTTTGTGGGTGACTTTCAGCCAGCCAAGCTCTGCTGCGCCGTCATGCTCTGGCTGCAAGGGGCTTTGATCTGGGTGTTTAATGAAGATGTCTAATTAATAGCACGTGGGGAGGAATTGGAGCTGCTCTGAGCTGTCTCCAAGTCTTTCAGATCCCAGAGCCATCACCGCCCCCCCCAACCCCCCTTCTCCAAACCAGAACAGAAGAAGAGTTATTACAAAACAAATCATGTTTGTATAGGGGCTAAAAAAAAAATACATATAAAAAAAAGAAGAAGTCCTCTCTCCAGCTCTGCTTAGCTCAGATTCCTGGCAGGGTTGAGCTGGAGGCACCACGTGCATCATGGAGCTCCTTCAGCAAACTAAAGGGGGGCTACAAAAAAGCTGAAGATAGATTGAAAGCCAACCAGAGCCTGGGCTGCAGCAGGAGCAGTGTGGCAGTGGGCAGGGGGTGGCTGGAGAGCAGCCCTAAGGAGAGGGACTTAGGGGTGCTGGGGGAGGAGAATGGCTCAACGTGAGGCAGCAGTGTGCACTTGCAGGGCAGAAAGGCAAGCAGAGGCTGGGCTGCAGCAGGAGCAGTGTGGGCAGCAGGGCCAGGGAGGGGATTGTGCCCCTCTGCTGTGCTCTGCTGAGAGCCCACCTGGAGTAGTGCATCCAGTGCTGGAGCCCCTGGGCCAAGAGGGATGTGGAGATGCTGGAGGTGTGCAGAGAAGGGCCCCGAGGATGCTGAGAGGGCTGCAGCAGCTCTGCTGTGAGCACAGCCTGAAAGAGTTGGGGCTGTGCAGGCTTCAGAAGAGGAGGCTCCCAGGGGACCTTCTGGTGGCCTTCCAGGGTCTGAAGGAGGCTACAAAAAAGCTGGGGAGGAACTTTTGAGGGTGTCAGGGACTGAGAGGACATGGGGAATGGAGCAAAGCTGGAGGTGGGGAGATTGAGACTGGAGGTGAGGAGGAAGTTGTTGAACATGAGAGTGAGAGAGCCTGGAATGGGTTGCCCAGGTTGGGGGCAGATCCCTGGAGGTGTTTGCAACCAGGCTGGCAGAGGCTGTGGGCAGCCTGCTCTAGGGTAGGGTGTCCCTGGGCATGGCAGAGGGGTTGGAACTGGCTGATCCTTGTGCTCCCTTCCAACCCTGACTGATTCTATGATTTTGTGATTCTAGGTTGTAGCCAGGTGGGGTTGGGTTCCACTGCCAGGCACCCAGGAACAGAAGGAAGGGACACAGGCTCAAGCTGTGCAGGACAGGTTCAGGCTGGATTTTAGGAGGAAGTTGTGCACTGAGAGAGTGATTGGCATTGGAATGGGCTGCCCAGGGAGGTGGTGGAATTCCCATCCTTGGAAGTGTTCAAGCCAAGCCTGGATGGGCATTGGTGCCATGGTCTAGTTGATTGGCTAGGGCTAGGTGCTAGGTTGGACTGGATGAGCTTGGCGCTCTCTTCCAACCTGGCTGATTCTATTCTATTCTATTCTATTCTAATCTATTCTATTCTATTCTATTCTATTCTAATCTATTCTATTCTATTCTATTCTATTCTAATCTATTCTATTCTATTCTATTCTATTCTAATCTATTCTATTCTATTCTATTCTATTCTAATCTATTCTATTCTATTCTATTCTATTCTAATCTATTCTATTCTATTCTATTCTATTCTAATCTATTCTATTCTATTCTATTCTATTCCATTCCATTCCATTCCATTCTATTGTGTTGTTCTATTCTATTCTATTGTTCTATTTTATCCTATTCTCTCCTATTCTATGCTATGCTATCCTATTCCATCCTATTCTCTTCTATTCTTCTCTGTTCTATTCTATTCTATTCTATTCTAATCTATTCTATTCTATTCTATTCTATTCTATTCTATTCTATTCTATTCTATTCTATTCTATTCTATTCTATTCTATTCTATTCTATTCTATTCTATTCTATTCTATTCTATTCTATTCTGTTCTATTCTACTCCATTCCATTCTATTCTACCCTATTCTATTCTCTGTGCCTCCGGGGAGAAGATTCTTCCAATCCCCTTCTTGCCCAGGTGGCCTATCCCCACCAGCTATCCCCCCAGCCTGCTGCTGGGTGACCTGGGAGGACACAAGCTCTGGAGACCTCTCCTCCTCCAGCTCATCGGATTGAAATTGGCCAGAGGAACCAGGAGTGATTAGGAACAGCCACCCCCAGACAATGTGATTGCACAAGCTCCATTTCCTCAGCAAAGCAGGGCCAGCAGAGCAGGAGGCTGCCAGGAAATACATTCATTTCCAGGGGCTTCTCCATGATGCTCACAGGAAGGAGCTCACAGGCACCAGGCCCTCCCCAGAGTGCTTCAGCAGAGGCTTGCCTTGCCCTTGGCCTTTGGTGATGGCCAACAGCCTGAGGTTCTCCCAAGGCTGGCAGCCTGCGTGCTGTGAGCTGAGCTGATGACTGCTCCTCTGGTGTGCAGAACACAGGATGGGCACTGGAGGACACGGACTGAGCCCTGTCTGAGAGCTGCATTAGGCTCCAACACTGCTCAGAGGTGAGCTGAGAGCATAGAATCCTAGAATTATAGAATCATAGAATCCTAGAATCAGTCAAGGTTGGAAAGGACCACAAGGATCAGCCAGTCCCAACCCCCCTGCCATGCCCAGGGACACCCTACCCTACAGCAGGCTGCCCACAGCCTCTGCCAATCTGGCCCCAAACACCTCCAAGGATGTGGCCCCAAACACCTCCCTGCAGGAGCAACCCATTCCAGCCTCTCACCACTCTCATGCTCAGGAACTTCCTCCTCACCTCCACTCTCAATCTCTCCACCTCCAGCTTTGCTCCATTCCCTCATGTCCTCTCACTCCCTGAGAGCCTCAAAAGTCCCTCCCCAGGTTTTTTTTTGAGCCCAGTTCAGATCCTGGAAGGTCACAAGAAGGTCCCCTGGGAGCCTCCTCTTCTGCAGCCTGCACAGCCCCAACTCTTTCAGGCTGTGCTCACAGCAGAGCTGCTGCAGCCCTCTCAGCATCCTCGGGGCCCTGCTCTGCACACCTCCAGCATCTCCACATCCCTCTTATCCCAGGAGCTCCAGCACTGGATGCAGCACTCCAGGTGGGGTCCCACCATGGTGGAGTAGAGGGGGGAGAATCACAGGACACACAGGACACGATTTGGCTCATGCCCAGTGCTCTCTATCCCCCACATTCAGCAAGGTGAAGGAAGAGGAGGCTTGCCCAGGGTATGTGGTTCCTGCAGCCCAACCTCTCTGCTTTCCAGCTTGCCTTCCAGCTGGGACTCAGAGGTGGGAATCTTGGGGCATCTTCTCCTTTTCCTTCCCTTCAGATGCTTCTCCCTGCTCTTCCCGGCCCCCGGAGCCACAGGCTCCCCGCAGCCAGGCTGCAAGCAGATCTCTTGCAACACTGGAATGCTCTGCACTCATTACCTCCCTCCCTAGAAATTTCTGGGGTCAGAGGACATAAGTCTCAGCAATCGTCCAACAACGTCAGTGGAGCGCCGCTGATTTGCACCAGCTGAGGATCTGACCCCTCCCTTTCCTCTCCTGCATTTAAGATATTTTCCAGACTTCAGATGTACACAACACAGGGGGGACTTGGGTGGCTTCTGGGTCGCTGAAGAGGTTCCAGCTTTGGTCTTTGCTCCTGGCATGGAGTAATATGGATATGGTGGCTCCCCTGGCTCGGTTCCTGTGGAGAGGAGCTCTGCTCCCGTGTGGAAGAGCCACACTCCTGCAGTTTGCTCTCCATCGAGCTGGGACAGGCATGAGTGAGCTCACACACATGCTGAAGAGCTCCTCGGGCTGAGCTGTGGCCTCATCACCATTTCTCTAGTGGCCAGCACAAGCACAGCACCAGGTACACCATGGCGTTCACCACCTCGGCTCTCTGTTCCTCCAGCCATGACCAAGCCTGGCTCACTGAAACCTGGCATGGTCCACCTCAGGGCTCACCTCATGCTCTCCTCAAGCCTTTGCCAAGAAAGACATTGCCACCACAAGGCTGACAGCGTTAGCAGCAGCATCACTGAGCCACCAGGGAGCAGAGAAGGGAGGTGCCCAGAGTGATGATCAGAGAAACAGAGAACCACAGAATCATAAAACCATAGAATCAAAGAATCACAGAATCATAAAACCATAGAATCATGGAATCACAGAATCTTAGAATCACAGAGCCATAGAATCATAGATTCATAGAATCACAGCCTCATAGAATCATAGAATCATAGAGTCATAGAATCACAGAATCACAGAATCATAGAATCACAGAATCAGCCAGGTTGGAAAAGACCTCCAAGCTCATCCAGCCCAACCTCTCACCCAGCCCTAGCCAATGGCACTAAGTGCCCCATTCAGGCTTGGCTTGAACACCTCCAGGGATGGGGACTCCACCACCTCCCCTGCAGCCCATCTCAATGCCAATCTCTCTCTATGTGCACAACTTCCTCCTAACATCCAGCCTGAACCTGCCCTGGCACAGCTTGAGCCTGTGTCCCCTCCTTCTGTCCCTGGCTGCCTGGCAGCAGAGCCCAGCCCCAGCTGGCCACAACCTCCCTGCAGGGAGCTGCAGAGAGCAATGAGCTCTGCCCTGAGCCTCCTCTTCTGCAGGCTGCACACCCCCAGCTCCCTCAGTCTCTCCTCATAGGGCTGTGCTCCAGGCCACTCCCCAGCCTTGCTGCCCTTCTCTGGACACCTTCCAGCACCTCAACATCTCTCTTGAATTCAGATTGGATGTGATGAGGAAGTTGTTGAGTATGAGAGTGGTGAGAGCTTGGAATGGGTTGCCCCTGCAGGGAGGTGTTTGGGGCCCATCCCTGGAGGTGTTTTTGGCCAGGCTGGCAGAGGCTGTGGGCAGCCTGCTAGGGTAGGGTGTCCCTGGGAATGGCAGGAAGGTTGGAATTGGCTGATCCTTGTGGTTCCTTCCAACCCTGACTCATTCTATGATTCTAATTGAGTTGCTCAGAAATTGATAGAGCACTAAAGGTGTCTTCTGACCAGTGCTGTGTCCCTGAGCAGCCTGCTCTAGCTGGAGGTGTCCCTGCTGCTTTCAGAGGTTGGGGCTGGACAGGATGCCCTTGGAGGGTCCCTTTCAATTCAATGCAACCTGTGAGTCTGTGGCCATGGCACTCAGGGACATAGTTTAATGGCCATGGTGGTGTTGGGGTGATGCTTGGACTGGATGACCTCGGAGGTCTTTTCCAACCAAAGCAGTGATTCTATTATTCTATGATTTTGTGATTCTATGATTCTGTGACTCTATGATTCTATAGCTGTGATTCTGTGATTCTATGATTTTGTGATTCTGTGACTCTATGAGTCTAAAATTCTACAATTTTCTGATTCTGCAATCCTGTGATTCTATGATTCTGTGAGTCTGTGGTTCTGTGATTCTGTGATTCTGTGATTCTATGATTCTATGATTCTATGATTCTGTGATTCTCATCTTCTGTAATTCTATGATTCTATGACTCTGTGGTTCTATGATTCTATGATTTTGTGATTTTATGATTCTGTGACTCTATGAGTCTAAAATTCTACAATTCTGTAATTCTATGATTCTGGGGGTCTGTGGCTCTGTGATTCTATGATTCTATGACTTTATGATTCTGTGACTCTATGATTCTATGAGTCTGATTCTGTGATTCTATGATTCTAAGAATAGCCTCCCTTGTCCTCTCTCTGTCTCTGCATGAAGAAGACACCCCCCAAGCCTGGAGGCAATGTGGCTTTCGACGTTTAGCAGTGAAAGTCTACCCTGAGCCCAGTGTTTTGGTCTGGGTGGCTGAGCTGGTCCTGTGAGGGGGTGGAGGGGGAAAAGGCAGCCAAAGGACTGCTGATAGCTGGATCCAATTTATAAGGCGCTCAGCAGAGACAATCATCAGGGAAGGAGACAAATAATCTTCAGGCAATTAAATTTAATTGTTCCATCTGAAGGTTATTTATCTCCTCGCCTGACGAATGTCTCCTCCAAGCGCCTCCTAAATTGGATCCAGCCACAGCTGATAGTGGCTGCTCTCCCCCTGGCAGCAGGGAAGGGTGTGGAGAGCAGAGCAAGCACTCGGCTCTGTGTGTTGCTTCAGATCTGTCACCTCCCAACATCTTTTTTGCAGACTTGAAAGTGTCCACAGGCTTTATCCAGGCACTGCTTGGCAACCCCGGGGCTGGATCATGCAAGAAAAGAAAAAAAAAAAACCCAACTCCCAGACCAAGGTGCTGGGTGGAACAAGATCTCACATATTAGGTTATAATGTCAGGCACCAGTGAAGATTTTGGAAAGATCTTGGCCTGTTTGTCTGTCTGTCTCCACTTCATTAGCTTTTGATCTGGCTGCTTATGCTGAAGGGCTGAGGAGGAGGAACTGCAGGGCTGGGAGCTGGCTAAGAGTAGATCTGTCACAGCACAGGAGCCTGGAGAAGGCTTTCCCATGGGATTATCACAGAACCGTGGAATTGTTTGGGTGGGGAAAGCCCTCCAAGAGCATCAGCCCAACACCACCATGGCCACCAAATCCTGGCCCCGAGTGCCAGTCTAACCATCAGCCCAACACCACCATGGCCACCAAACCCTGGCCCCGAGTGCCAGTCCAACCATCAGCCCAACACCATCATGGACACCAAATCCTGGCCCCCAAGTGCCAGCCCAACCATCAGCCCAACACCATCATGGACACCACACCCTGGCCCCAAGTGCCAGCCCAACCATCAGCCCAACACCACCATGGCCACCAAACCCTGGCCCCCAAGGGCAGGCCCAACCATCAGCCCAACACCATCATGGCCACCAAACCCTGGCCCCGAGTGCCAGTCCAACCATCAGCCCAACACCACCATGGCTACCAAACCCTGGCCCCGAGTGCCAGTCCAACCATCAGTCCAACACCATCATGGTCACCAAACCCTGGCCCCGAGTGCCAGTCCAACCATCAGCCCAACACCATCATGGACACCAAACCATGTCCCAGGTTCCATGGCCATACCATTCTTCAGCACCTCCAGGGATGGGGACCCCACTACCTCCCTGGGCAGCCTGGGCCAGTCCCTGACCACTCTTGCAGCAAAGAAATTCTTTGTCCTCTCCAACCTAACCCTCCCCTGTCACCGTTCTGAGCCCGTTCCCCTTGTCCCATCCCCAGAGCTGATTGCCAGCAGCAGACAGCAGCTGTGGGAGCCTGTGGGTGTTCTCAGGGCCTGGTGTGGCTTTCTCTGAGCCAACCTCTCTTCACCACCTGACCCTTTGAGCGGCTCAGTAGTGTTTAATTAGCATACAATAACTGTCCCATTGAATTTGAGGGCAGACATCATATTGGAATGCTCTTTGCAGCACTGCTTTCCCTCCCAGCGCTCCATGTGTTGGAGCTTTACCCCTGATTGGAGTCTTTCAAGCCAGGCAGATGTGTCTGGCCTGGCCAGCTGCCTGGTTTATTCATGGGCTGGAAGCATCTATGAGTTTAAGCCAGTCCCCCTTAGCCCAAAATATTTAATTGGAAGTTAAAAATAAACTTTAACAATAAATAGAAGGTTTTTTTTTAGGCAAGGGGAATTGCAGAGGATAGGGGGAGAGGGAACAAAATGCAAGGTACAGGTCTATGGTAAGGGGAATTGCAGAGGATAGAGAGGGAGGGAACAAAATAAAAGGTACAGGTATAAGGTAAGGGAATTACAGAGGATAGGGAGAGAGGGAACAAAGTACAAGATACAGGTCTAAGGTAAGGGAATTACAGAGCATGGGGGAGAAGGAACAAAGTACAGGGTACAGGTATCAGGTAAGGGGAATTAGAGAGGATAGGGAGAGAGGGAACAAAATAGAAGGTACAGGTATAAGGTAAGGGGAATTACAGAGGATAGGAGAAAAGGGAACAGAATACAAGGTACAGATATAAGGTAAGGGAAATTACAGAGGATAGGGAGAGAGGGAACAAAGTACAAGATACAGGTATAAGGTAAGGGGAATTACAGAGGATAGGGAGAAAGGGAACAAAATGCAAGGTACAGGTATAAGGTAAGGGGAATTACAGAGGATAGGGAGAGAGGGAACAAAATGCAAGGTACAGGTATAAGGTAAGGGGAATACAGAAGATGGGGGGAAGAAAAAACAAAGTACAAAATGAAAAATATTGGACCGTGTCTGCTATGGGGACAGATTGAAAGAGTTGGAGCTGTGCAAGCTGGAGAAGAGGAGGCTCCCAGGGGACCTTCTTGTGGCCTTCCAGGATCTGAAGGGGGCCTACAAAAAAGCTGGGGAGGGACTTTTGAGGCTCTGAGGGAGTGAGAGGACTGGCAGGAATGGAGCAAAGGTGGAGGTGGGGAGATTGGGAGTGGAGGTGAGGAGGAAGTTGTTGAGCATGAGAGTGGTGAGAGGCTGGAATGGGTTGCCCCTGCAGGGAGGTGTTTGGGGCCAGATCCCTGGAGGTGTTTGGGACCAGGCTGGCAGAGGCTGTGGGCAGCCTGCTCTAGGGTAGGGTGTCCCTGGGCATGGCAGGGGGGTTGGGACTGGCTGATCCTTGTGGTCCTTCCCAACTCTGATTCTAGGATTCTATGATTCTGCTCCCACTCTGCTCTGTCCTGCTGAGACCACACCTGGTCTCAGGTTGGATGGTGGCACTTGGTGCCATGATCTGGTCCATGTGATGGTGTTAGGTCACAGGTTGGGCTCAGAGGTCTCTTCCAGCCTCAGTAATTGTGTGATGGGCAAAGGCAGCCATAGTGGACTGGAGGAGGAGGAGGGAGCACAGGGCTGCGCCTGAGCATCTTGGCTCTTGATTTGAGCACAATACCTTAAAGACTTGGAGGTCTTCAAGGAAAGGTTGGATGTTGCACTTGGTGCCATGATCCAGTCCATGTGGTGGTGTTAGGTCACAGGTTGGGCTCGGAGGTCTCTTCCAGCCTCAGTAATTGTGTGATGGGCAAAGGCAGCCATGGCAGGCTGAAGGCAGGGAGGAGGAGGAGGAGGAGGCAGCGCAGGGCTGCTCCTGAGCATCTCAACTCTGGACATGAGCACAATGCCTTAAAGACCTGGAGGTCTTCAAGGAAAGGTTGGATGTGGAACTTGGTGCCATGATCCAGTCCATGTGGTGGTGTTAGGTCACAAGTTGGGCTCAGAGGTTTCTTT
>VWZI01009672.1:102741-120184 GCA_013396835.1 Psilopogon haemacephalus
TGGTGGCGGTGGGTTCCGTCGCCTGAAGGTAACGGAGCCTTGCTCTGGAGTGGTGGCCCCAAAGGGAGACGGTCCCCAGGGTGGGTGGCATCATCCTGTCGGTTGGGTCACGCTTGTCATCGCCTTGGCGAGAGACGCGAGGGGCCGCGGTCACCATGCTGGCAGGCACACGCCTGCCGCCGGCGCCTTGCACCGGTCCCCTGCCCCGTACCGGACCGCGTGGTCCCTCCGCTCACCTGGTACGGGGCAAGGGACCCGTGCAAGGCGCCTGACACCTGGTGTTGGCAAGGGGAACCGTGCCCGTGGGCTTGGCGGTCTTCCTTCTTTCCCCTGTGCCCTCTGCCTCTCAGCGTCTCCCTGCCCTCTTCTCTCCAGCTTGAGAGCTTTTAACCCCTTTTTCCCTCCCACCGGGGCAGAGCAGATGGGGTTGGAAGAGGCTCCTGATGGCTGCCCCGTGTGCCCCTGGCAGGCATGCATACATTGAGGAGATGCCAAAGCAAAGGTGGCTTTCCTCTCCACGCTCCCTCACCCACCTCCCACCCCAGCCTTCCCCACCACCACGATGTACTAGGGCAGATCCCTTGGCTGGATGGTGTCCAGATCTCTTCTTGGTAATCCCTCCAAATCCGGGCTTGCAGCAAAAAGCTTTCTCTCTCAGGTCCTCAGAGGTCTCTGCCTCTTCCTTCTGCATGTCCGGGGCCCTCTTGTCACCCGGTGGAATCACTCCCCCGTGCCCAAAGCCCAGATTTAGATGATCTCGTTTTGCCTTGTGAGCTCAGGGTGGCTTCTGACATTTGACTCCGTGGGATTCTCTTCCTTCTCCTTCCTTCCTGTGGCCTTTCACATCCCAGGTTGGTTTTTTTGGCACCAGGAGCAGGCTGACTCTTGCCTCTCCCTTGCCCCGAGGGTATTTCCATCCCCGGGGGCCACCCTGCTCCGTGCAGCTCAGGTCCCCTCAGCCTCCAGGAATGCAGCTCCTGTTGGCTCACCAGCTCTGCCCGGAGTGACCCAGATTTCACAGGGCCAGGGCTCACAGATGTCTGATGCCAGCTCTCTCTGGAGATATCCGACTCAGGCCTGGGTGATGACCTAAGCCCCATCACTCATCATTCCTAGAAAGACAGGCCAACGCTCTGGAGGCACTCACTGCCCTCCTCAAACCTTCAAGTCCAGCCTGAACTTGGGCTTTTCTCCACGTGCAAAATCGTGTTTGCCCCCTCCCCTGGCATGAGCATTTACTTCACAGCCTGGCATGACCACCAGGAGCTGTCAGGGGAAGGAAGCCTCCTTCTCCACTCACAGGTCCCTCAGTGAGCGCTGCTGGCTAAGAGCTCCAGGTGAGCTGGACCTGCTTCCTCCAGGCACCCCCCCAGCTCCTCGATGGAAAGCATCCAACGACACTGAGCTTAACAGCAGCAGTACATCCCAGGGTGGACTGTGCTGACCACAGACGTGCCCCATGGGATGGGCAGATGGGGGATGGCCTCCTTTTGTCACTTCCCCAGGGCTGCCAGGTGCAAGAGTGGGAGGGGGTCTGCTTCCTCTCTGCAGGAGCCACCTCAGGCTGCCTTTCTCTCTGCCCCTTTGCAGTTCTCCTCAGCTGTGTTTCTGTGCCCAGTAAACCCAACCGCATGCCCAGGCACTCCCCGGCAGAGCTGGGCCCTGAGCCCTCATGGGAGGAGATGCAGGGAGCCTCCGGAGCTTTGCTCCCCATCACTTCAGGACGTCAGGAGGACTGCTGGTTCACCTGCCAAAAAAAAAAAACCCAAACAAACACATCTGCCTGTGCCTCCCTTCCCCCTCCGTGATGGAAAGCAATCATTGGAAGCAGCACCATCCGTGGGTGCTCCTTGAGCGTTTAGCTGCTTGGTGTTCTCCCAAAAGATGCCAGACACCCGGCGGAGGAGAAGGGACCCGCATCATGTGGCGCCCTGGAGCCCAATCAGGGAGGCAGAGCCACGGAGAGCAAATCAGGACTAGCTGGGAGGCAGCACTCCCGAGCCGGCAATTGGCCGAGGTGGCTCTTTCAGGCAGCTGCTGAATGAAAACATTCACAAAACAGCCTACATATTTTGTTTTCCATCCCCCCACCCCGGATGAGTCTGCCAGGAGGATACCCAAGTCCAGTTTAGAAAAGAGGAGGCTCCCAGGGGATCTTATTGTGGCCTTCCAGCATCTGAAGGAGGCCTACAGAAAAGCTGGGGAGGGGCTTTTCAGGGTGATTTTCCCTCTCTGCTGTGCTCTGCTGGGAGCCCACCTGGAGTAGTGCATCCAGTGCTGGAGCCCCTGGGCCAAGAGGGATGTGGAGATGCTGGAGGTGTGCAGAGAAAGGCCCCGAGGATGCTGAGAGGGCTGCAGCAGCTCTGCTGTGAGCACAGCCTGAAAGAGTTGGGGCTGTGCAGGCTGCAGAAGAGGAGGCTCCGAGGGGACCTTCTGGTGGCCTTCCAGGATCTGAAGGGGGCTACAAAAAAGCTGAGAAGGGACTTTTTAGGCTCTGAGGGAGTGACAGGACATGGGGGAATAGAGCAAAGCTGGAGGTGGGGAGATTGAGGCTTGAGGTGAGGAAGAAGTTGTTGATCATGAGAGTGGTGAGAGGTTGGAATGGGTTGCCCCTGCAGGGAGGTGTTTGGGGCCAGATCCCTGGAGGTGTTTTTGGCCAGGCTGGCAGAGGCTGTGGGCAGCCTGCTCTAGGGTAGGGTGTCCCTGGGCATGGCAGGGGGGCTGGAGCTGTCTGAACCTTGTGGTCCCTTCCAACCCTGACTGATTGAATCTATGATTCTAGGATTCTAAGGCCTGAAGCAGCTAGGTGGGGTGTGGGTGGTGCAGCCCTCCCCAGACCCACCCAGAGGGGCAGTGAATTTGGGAAGGTCAATTCTGCCTCTCTCCACTCGCAGCCTCTGCTGCTCCCCCCTCTCCCCTGAGGAGAAGTGCAGTGGCTCACCCTGGCAACCTCAGCAGAGGAGGGACCACCTCACTGGGGTGAGGCAGCATCACACACAGCATCACACAGATGCTCTGAAAATAGAGAAGAGCCTTCATGGGAGCCCACGGCCCCAAAAACACAAAGCATGTGGTAGGAAAGACTTCTCCTTGGACCTGGAAGCTGGGAGTGAACACCATCAGCTTGGGTAACTGCCAGAGCTCAATCATGGTTGCTGAGAGAGGGCCCCACTAGGTCAGCCAGGTCATGTACCTTGTCACTCACAAACGTGGTAGAATCATAGAATCAGTCAGGGTTGGAAAGCCTCCACAGAAGGAGACTCCACAACCTGTCTGGGCAGCCTGCTCCAGGGTTCTGTGACCCTCGCTGTAGAGACGTTTCTCTTCATGTGGAGCTGAAACCTTAGAATCATAGAATCCTAGAATCAGTCAGGGTTGGAAGGGACCACAAGGTTCAGACAGCTCCAACCCCTCTGCCATGCCCAGGGACACCCTACCCTAGAGCAGGCTGCCCACAGCCTCTGCCAGCCTGGCCAAAAACACCTCCAGGGATGTGGCCCCAAACACCTCCCTGCAGGGGCAACCCATTCCAGCCTCTCACCACTCTCATGCTCAACAACTTCCTCCTCACCTCCACTCTCAATCTCCCCACCTCCAGCTTTGCTCCATTCCCCCTAGTCCTGGCACTCCCTCACACCCTAAAAAGTCCCTCCCCAGCTTTTCTGTAGCCCACTTCAGATCCTGGAAGGCCACCAGAAGGTCCTCTGGGAGCCTCCTCTTCTGCAGCCTGCACAGCCCCAACTCTTGCAGGCTGTGCTCACAGCAGAGCTGCTGCAGCCCTCTCAGCATCCTCGGGGCCCTTCTCTGCACACCTCCAGCATCTCCACATCCCTCTTGGCCCAGGGGCTCCCGCACTGGATGCACTACTCCAGGTGGGCTCTCAGCAGAGCAATGTTTGGGAGGAGGCAGTGCCACTGTGCTCCTGGTGACAAACTGTACCAGCAGCCCATTTCAGCAGCTGGTGGGCAGTCAGAGATGAAGATGTCTCTGGGTACAAGCCCAGCCAAGGGTTCCTGTTGGGTACCACATCACTACACACCCCTTCACCAACATCCGTCATTACTGGTGGCAAAGTCCAGCTTCCTGGTAACCTGCACACTGCCTTCTCTGTCTCAAACAGGGTGTCCCAGGAGCTGCAGTTCCTGGTGGGAAGGGAGGAGGCAAAAAGAAATAAGCTCTTTCGTAAAAATACGGTGAAAGAGCAGAACACCATGTCCAGCTCAGTGCTTAATCTCAGCTCTGGGATGAAATATGGTTCCCTGCCTCAATAAAACAGATAAACAGAGCCAAGGCTGGAGGCCCAGGCCCTTTGTTAGAACCATCTCCTGGAGAGAAAGTGTCTTTTGGCTGCAAATGGGATGGAAGCAGACCAAACAATGCATCCAGTACTGCATCCAGTGCTGGAGCCCCTGGGCCAAGAGGGATGTGGAGATGCTGGAGGTGTGCAGAGAAGGGCCCCGAGGATGCTCAGAGGGCTGCAGCAGCTCTGCTGTGAGCACAGCCTGAAAGAGTTGGGGCTGTGCAGGCTGGAGAAGAGGAGGCTCCCAGGGGACCTTCTAGTGGCCTTGCAGGATCTGAAGGGGGATATAGAAAAGCTGGGAAGGGACTTTTTAGGCTCTGAGGCAGTGACGGGATTAGGGGGAATGCAGCAAAGCTGGAGGTGGGGAGATTGAGAGTGGAGGTGAGGAGGAAGTTGTTGATCATGAGAGTGGTGAGAGGCTGGAATGGGTTGCCCCTGCAGGGAGGTGTTTGGGGCCAGATCCCTGGAGGTGTTTTTGGCCAGGCTGGCAGAGGCTGTGGGCAGCCTGCTCTAGGGTAGGGTGTCCCTGGGCATGGCAGTGGGGCTGGAGCTGTCTGAACCTTGTGGTCCCTTCCAACCCTGACTGATTCTATGATTCTATCTCCTTCAGCTGTCTGCTGCACCATCCCGGTGCCAGGTGATGATGGCTTTGCTCTGGGCACACTCAAGTCCCCTTCAGCAGGTCCCAAGTGGGAGAGGAGTGGACTCTCCAGGGTTGGGGCCAGATTCCTGTAGGTGTTTGCAGCCAGGCTGGCAGAGGCTGTGGGCAGCCTGATCTAGGGTAGAGTGTTCCTGGGCATGGCAGGGGGGTTGGAACTGGCTGCTCCTTGTGGTCTCTCCCAACCCTGACCTATTCTAGGATTCTGTGATTGCTCTGGCAGTGGCCCAGCAGCAATTGGGTGACCCCGAAGCAGGCAGAGCTACCCCCAGCCAGGCACTGGCAACAGTTCAGAGGCTGCTCCTGCCCCTGGGTCTGTGCCATAGGGCAGGTGCCCATGCTGGGGTGTCTGTGGGCATCAGCTGCAGCAGCTTGGCTCTGCGGCAGAGGGTTTTATTGACAGAGAGGTCCCTCGGGCAAGGAGCTGAGCCGAGACAGTGGGCAGAAGGCAGCGAGCCTACACCGGGAGCCAGGGGGACTCTATGAGGAGCACACCGGGCAGAACCCGGAGGGAAGGATGCTGCACCCCCCGGGACGCTGCTATCTGATGCCTTTCCCAGCTCCAGGGCTCTGCCTCTGTCCTGCAGGTGCCCGGTTCCTTGCCCTGTATCCTTGGCAGCCGGGATGGGAAGGGCAGGGTTGGGAAAGGCAGTGTTAGAGCAGGGCAGGGCTGGGCTGGATAAAGCTGGGCAGGGCAAGGCAAGGCAGGGCTGGGCAGCACTGGGCAGGGCAGGGCAGGGCAGGGCTGGGCTGGGCAGCACCGGGCAGGGCAGGGCAGGGCAGGGCAGGGCTGGGCAGCACCGGGCAGGGCAGGGCAGGGCAGGGCAGGGCTGGGCAGCACCGGGCAGGGCAGGGCAAGGCAGGGCAGGGCAGTGTCCCCTCGGTACACGCCGCAGGCGCTGTCTACTTTGAGGAGGGCGCCACCTGGTGGCCGCCTCGGGCCAGGCGGTTGCTTCCTCCAACCTCCCGGCTCGGTCTCGCTCGCGGGGTCCCACCCTCCCGGACCTTCGCCCGGACCTTCGCCCGGACCTTCGCCCGGACCTTTCTCCCCATCCGCACTACACCGAGTCCCGCCGGCTGCTGCAGCCTGGCCTCCACTGGCCACTGCGCCTCCCAGAGGTGTCTTGGGTTGCCCAGGAGCATGGCGCTGTGCCTGGACAGGGACCCGCGTGGAGACCCGCGGGATGCCCTTGGGGCCTCTCGGCTCATCATAGAATCAGTCAGGGTTGGAAAGGACGACAACAAGGATCAGCCAGTCCCAACCCCCCTGCCATGCCTAGGGACACCCTACCCTAGAGCAGGCTGCCCACAGCCTCTGCCAGCCTGGCCAAAAACACCTCCAGGGATCTGGCCCCAAACACCTCCCTGCAGGGGCAACCCATAACAGGCTCACTGTCATGATGCGGAACTTCCTCCTTATGTCCAATCTGAATCTCCCCATCTCCAGCTTTGCTCCACTTCCCCTTGTCCTGTTACTGCCTCAGAGCCTAAAAAGTCCCTCCACAGCTTTTTTTGGAGACCCTCCAGATCCTGGAAGGCCACCAGAAGGTCCCCTGGGAGCCTCCTCTTCTCCAGCCTGCACAGCCCCAACTCTTTCAGGCTGTGCTCACAGCAGAGCTGCTGCAGCCCTCTGAGCATCCTCGGGGCCCTTCTCTGCACACCTCCAGCATCTCCACATCCCTCTTGGCCCAGGGGCTCCAGCACTGGATGCACTACTCCAGGTGGGCTCTCATCCCACTCCTGCCCTGGGGCTCACAGCCTCCTGCTCTGTTGAATGGGATCTGGCCATGGTGGGGAGGGAGCAGAAGCATTGGCAAAGGAGCTGTGCATTGCTAAAGGAGCTGTGCCCTCCCAGGGGAGCCTCAGGGCCTGAGGTCTGAGCCCAGGTTGGATGGACAGACAGCAGCTGTCAGCATCCAGCTCCTCACAGCCACCACTGACACCGCAGGTCCCCTTAGACCACACCAGCGTGGCAGGAGCCTCCTTTTCCTCTGGACCACTGTAGCAGCAGTGCCCTGCACTGGTCAGCAAACAGCCCCAAAGCCCTCTCCACAGCTTTCCTCTGGGCTGACACGAATGTGTTCTTCATGAGGGACTGTAGCATGCCTTGAATATAATAAAAGCTTCCCATGGGGACTGACTAAGCACTTCTCCATCCTCCCGAAGGGAGTGGTGGAAGAGGCACAACCAAAGATACCCTGCATAGAAGAAAGGAGATATCCTCCCTGAATCCTCTGAGTGAAGTGGGATTCATCTGGGCCCCTCCATCTCTGCTGCCCATACACCGCCTGTCTGTACACAGTTGTTGTCCTGGTCCAAGTCCAGCCCCTGTTGTCCGGCTCAGTTACTTCAATGAGCCTTCAAATTGCTTAACAAATACCACACAAATGTTTTTAAACCCTGAGAATTTGTACTCTGGGCTCGCAGTGTGATTTATCTTCATCTGCGCCTGCAAGATTTATCATCGGCCCCAATTAAGGGAATGGCTCTGCCCTTGAGACTCAAGAGAAACCCAAGTGGAGACTCTCTTCTCAGGGAGCAGGACACATGGCCAAACCAGAAGGGGAAAAACTGAGAAATGTTTTTCTGCTTAAAAAAAAAAAAAAATTAAAAAAAAAGAGAAAAAGAAAAAAGAAAAAGAAAAAGGAAAAGGAAAAGAAAAAAAGAGAAAAGAGAAAAATAAAAAAGTAAAGGAAAAAGGAAAGGAAAATTTAAAAATAAAAATAAAATGAAGAAGAGAAAAAGAAGACAGAAAAAGAAAAAGAAAAGGAAAAGAAAAAGAAAAAGGAAAATAAAAGAAGAAAAAAGAAAAGGAAAATTTAAAAAAAAGACAAAAAAGAAAATAAAAAGTAAAAGGAAGAGAAAAATAAATAAAAAGAAAAAGGAAAAGGAAAAGAAAAAGAAATTAAAAAGGAAAAGGAAAATAAAAAGAAGGGGAGAAAAAAAGAAAAACAGAAAGGAAAAGAAAAAGTAAAAAAAAAAGAAAGGAAAAAGAAAAAGGAAAAGAGAAAGTAAAAAAGAAAAAAGAAAAAGAAAAAGGGAAAGGAAAAGCAAAAAGCGAAAAGAAAAGGGAAAGAAAAGGGAAAAGGAAAAATAAAAAGGAAAAGGAAAAGAAAAAGGGAAAGGAAATGAAAAATAAAAAGAAAAAAAATAAAAAGAATAGGGGAAAAAAGAAAAAGAAAAATAAAAAGGGAAAAGAAAAAGGGAAAGGATAAGGAAAAGAAAAGGAAAGAAAAAAAAAAAGGAAGAAAAAGTAAATCCTCCTGTTTTTTGTATCAAAAATTTGGAATTTAGAAACATTCAACCAAACCAGGAGTCAGGAGAGGAATTGTGAAAATTCAGTCAGGGCTTTTTTTTGTTTGTGGTTTGTTGGGTTTTTTTTCTTCCCTCTGTTCTTCAGCAGAATTTTGCTTTTTGCTGGCATTTTCTGCTAAAAAAAACAAAAATAAAAGGTGGTGGCAAGTCCTCTGCAGCACATCTGCCTAAGAAACTTCCAGCCCTGGAGATGTGGGTGTGAGGTTCACAAGTTGCATTGGATTGGAAGGGACCTTCCGAGGGCATCTTGTCCAACACCCTATGGGCAGCAGGGACACCTCCAACCAGAGCAGGCTGCCCAGGGCCACAGCAAGGCTGAGCTTGAATGCCTCCAGGGATGGCCTCAACCACCTTCCTGGCCAGCATGTGCCAGTCTCTCCCCACCCTCACTGTGCACAGCTTCCTCCTGATGTCCACCTTAAACCTCCCCCGCTCCAGTTTCAAACCTTTGCCCCTTGACCTATCCCCACTGGCCCTTCTGAAGAGTCCCTCCACAGCCTTCCTGGAGGTCCCCTTCAGATATAGAAATCCTGCTCTAAAGTCTCCCCAGAGCCTCCTCCAGGCTGAACTGCTCCAACTCTCCCATCCTGTCCCTGTGGAGGTGGTGTTCATGCTCTGATCATCTTCGTGGCTCTCCTTTGGAGCTTCTCCAGCAGGTCCACCTCTCTCCTGTGCTGGGGGGTTGCACTTGTTCGTGTGCTGAAGCACGTCAGACTTGAGAACTTCATCCTGGGCATAGCAGAGCACACTGATAAATGTGGCAGCAGTGGATGCTAACAAGCCCTGAAGATTTAGAACCCTAGAATCAGTCAGGGTTGGAAGGGACCACAAGGATCACCCAGTTCCAGCCCCCCTGCCATGGGCAGGGACCCTAGAGCAGGCTGCCCACAGCCTCTGCCAGCCTCATGCAGCTCCCAATTGTCACTGCCATGCTTCTGCCTTTCTTCTTGCTGTGGCACTGAGCTCCCAAGGGAGAAGCTGACTCTGCTATGCCCTGAGAGCCATTGGAGCGTGGCCAGCAAATCCCAAAGCTGTGGACAGCTTCTGAGGACATCGAGTCCTTCCTCCTTTCTCAAAAACTCTGCTGGTTTGATCTCTGGAGATGCAGCCCATGCTCAGAAGGACAGATCCAAAATAAACTCACCCAGGAATTGAATTTGTTAGTGTCAGGAAACTTCTCCTAGCTCGAAACCATTTCATCTGTCTCTGCAATACTTCATCCTTAGAATCCTAGAATCAGTCAGGGTTGGAAGGGACCACAAGGTTCAGCCAGCCCCAGCCCCCCTGCCATGCCCAGGGACACCCTACCCTAGAGCAGGCTGCCCACAGCCTCTGCCAGCCTGGCCAAAAACACCTCCAGGGATGTGGCCCCAAACACCTCCCTGCAGGGGCAACCCATTCCAGCCTCTCACCACTCTCATGCTCAGCCTCAATCTCCCCACCTCCAGCTTTGCTCCATTCCCCCCAGTCCTGGCACTCCCTGACAGCCTCAAAAGTCCCTCCCCAGCTTTTTTGTAGCCCCCTTCAGATCCTGGAAGGCCACCAGAAGGTCCCCTGGGAGCCTCCTCTTCTGCAGCCTGCACAGCCCCAACTCTTTCAGGCTGTGCTCACAGCAGAGCTGCTGCAGCCCTCTCAGCATCCTCGGGGCCCTTCTCTGCACACCTCCAGCATCTCCACATCCCTCTTGGCCCAGGGGCTCCAGCACTGGATGCACTACTCCAGGTGGGCTCTCAGCAGAGCACAGCAGAGGGGCACAATCCCCTCCCTGGCCCTGCTGCCCACACTGCTCCTGCTGCAGCCCAGCCTCTGCTTGCCTTTCTGCCCTGCAAGTGCACACTGCTGCCTCAGCTTCAGCTTCTCCTCCCCCAGCACCCCCAAGTCCCTCTCCTCAGGGCTGCTCTCCAGACACTCCCTGCCCAGCCTGCATTGCTGCTTGCCATTGCCTCCACCCAGCTGCTGGACCTTGCCCTTGGCCTTGTTGAACCTCCTGAGCTTGCCTTGTGCCCACCTCTGCAGCCTGCCCAGCTCCCTCTGGATGCCATCCCTGCCCTCCAGCCTGCCTGCTGCACCACACAGCTTGGGCTCAGCAGCAAACTTGCTGAGGCTGCACTCAGTGCCTGTGTCCATGTCGCCCATCCAAACCCTGCTCGCTATGGGGCTGCTTTTTTGATCCAGTTGGGACTCCCAGACTCTGTGCACTCAGATTTGGGCACTGGGGTGGCTGCAGTGACACCAGGCTGTGAAGGAACCACGAGGTTCTTCCAGACTCAGTGCTGGATGTGTCCCTTGCCCAGCAAGCACCAGGATGTGCCATGGAATAATTGTCACTAGAGCCTAGAGAAATCAGCTTTGGGGCCAGGTGACATTAAGCCAGAGCCTAACTGTTAAGTGCACATTGCTTGGAGGTGGGAAGCAAGGGAGATGGGTGCAGAGATCTCTGACCCAGGAATTGACTTTGTTATTGGCAGGAAGCTTTTGCCAGACCAGACCTAGCTCAAAACCAGCAAACCAATTTCATCTATGTCTGCAATACCTCATCCAAACCCTGCTCGCCATGGGGCTGCCTTTTTGATCCAGTTGGGACTTCCAAACTCTGTGCACTCAGATTTGGGCACTGGGGTGGCTGCAGTGACACCAGGCTGTGAAGGAACCATGAGGTTCTCCCAGGCTCAGTGCTTGATGTGACCCTCGCCCAGCAGGCACCAGGAGAATGTTTTATCCCTCAGCAGCTCTCCTGGGTGGGTATTTTTGCTTTCTCCATCAAAGAAAAGCCTTCAAAATTGAAGCCTTTTCTGTGGAGCATTTGAGGGCACGTAATGAAAAGGATGCTTCTGCCTGGGAGCTGTGTGCTGCTTAGACATCTCCAGTCGGGAACAAAAGCCTGACCTTTTTTACCCACCATCTTTGAAGCTGGGAGGATGCAGGTTTTCAGCCTCAGCAGCAAAGGGCACATCCAAGTCTTGATTTAAAAGGTCTGAAATGACTCTCATCATCTGCTCTGGCTGCTTGTCTCATCCAGCCAGTCTCAGCTCATCCTGCCTCACCTGCAGGCAGGCACAGGCAGCTGGATCTCATCGGCGGCACCAGCCCAGCCAGCCCCATCGTGGGGACCAGATGTCCTGAGGTGGGGGCTCCAGGAGCACTCTCCCCTCTTAGTGCCCACCCCACAGGGCACAGCCTTGCAGCTCTGTGGGCCTCCCTGGCTTCACCCAGGCTGAAGAGCAGCCCTGAGGAGAGGGACTTGGGGGTGCTGGGGGAGGAGAAGGTGAAGCTGAGGCAGCAGTGTGCACTTGCAGGGCAGAAAGGCAAGCAGAGGCTGGGCTGCAGCAGGAGCAGTGTGGGCAGCAGGGCCAGGGAGGGGATTGTGCCCCTCTGCTGTGCTCTGCTGAGAGCCCACCTGGAGTAGTGCATCCAGTGCTGGAGCCCCTGGGCCAAGAGGGATGTGGAGATGCTGGAGGTGTGCAGAGAAGGGCCCCAAGGATGCTGAGAGGGCTGCAGCAGCTCTGCTGTGAGCACAGCCTGAAAGAGTTGGGGCTGTGCAGGCTGCAGAAGAGGAGGCTCCCAGGGGACCTTCTGGTGGCCTTCCAGGATCTGCAGGGGGCTACAAAAAGCTGGGGAGGGACTTTTTAGGGTGTGAGGGAGTGAGAGGACTGGGGGGAATGGAGCAAAGCTGGAGGTGGGGAGATCCAGCACCTCAACATCTCTCTTGAATTGAGGGGCCCAGAACTGGACACAGCACTCAAGGTGTGTGCTGAGCAGTGCTGAGCACAGGGGCAGAAGAACCTCCCTGCTCCTGCTGGCCACACTGCTCCTGCTCCAGGCCAGGATGCCATTGGCTCTGCTGCCCACCTGGGCACACTGCTGGCTCCTGTTCAGCTGCTCTCTCCCAGCACCCCCAGGTCCCTCTCTGCCCATTAGCCTCTGCCCACCTATCCAGCCTGGCCAGGTCCCTCTGCAGGGCCCTGCTACCCTCCAGCAGGTCCACACTTGCACCTAACTTGTTGTCATCTGCTTTGGCCCTTCTCAGCCAGGGCTTGCAGGAGCAGAAGCAGCAGCTATGGGCAGAGGATTCAGTGATTCTCTGAAGGGGGATGGTGAGCAGCTGGTGTCCTGCTGCCTCTGTCTCACACACCACTTTGGCACGCAGGCAGCAAAGGGTTGAGGAAATGTGTCATGGTTAGTCTGGGCTAGGCTGTGGGGAGGTGTTTACCTTGCCCTTGCTTTTCCAAGCACTTCAGTTAAGGAAAGGTGCTAAGCCACCAGCTGGCAGGCAGCTGGCAGTGAGCAGAGTGCCCAGGGCACAGGGCTGCAGGCAGTCTGCTCTCTGCCAAAGAGATACAGGATCCCAAGCACCAATCCAGGCTGGGCAGGGACTGGCTGAGTCGAGCAGCCCTGAGGACAGGGACTTGGGGGTGCTGGGGGAGGAGAAGGTGAAGCTGAGGCAGCAGTGTGCACTTGCAGGGCAGAAAGGCAAGCAGAGGCTGGGCTGCAGCAGGAGCAGTGTGGGCAGCAGGGCCAGGGAGGGGATTGTGCCCCTCTGCTGTGCTCTGCTGAGAGCCCACCTGGAGTAGTGCATCCAGTGCTGGAGCCCCTGGGCCAAGAGGGATGTGGAGATGCTGGAGGTGTGCAGAGAAGGGCCCCGAGGATGCTGAGAGGGCTGCAGCAGCTCTGCTGTGAGCACAGCCTGGAAGAGTTGGGGCTGTGCAGGCTGGAGAAGAGGAGGCTCCCAGGGGACCTTCCTGTGGCCTTCCAGGATCTGAAGTGGGCTACAGAAAAGCTGGGGAGGGACTTTTTGGGCTCTGAGGCAATGACAGGACTGGGGGGAATGGAGCAAAGGTGGAGGTGGGGAGAGTCAGCCTGGAGGTGAGGAGGAAGTTGTTGAGCATGAGAGTGGTGAGAGGCTGGAATGGGTTGGCCCTGCAGGGAGGTGTTTGGGGCCAGGCTGGCAGAGGCTGTGGGCAGCCTGCTCTAGGGTAGGGTGTCCCTGGGCATGGCAGGGGGGTTGGGACTGGCTGATCCTTGTGGTCCCTTCCAACCCTGACTAATTCTATGCTTCTATCTCCCCTGGGCTCCTCATAAGGCTGTCCCTAGGGTGAATCTTTGCCTAAGACTTTGTTTAGCTTTTCTCCAGACATTTCCTATGGGAGGAGCTGCTGGAAGTGTGAATTTCCATGCCTCTCTACCCAGAGAGGTTATGGAGTCTCCTTCTCTGGAGCCTTTCCAGGCCTGTCTGAATGTGTTCCTGTCCAAACCGCAACAGATTGTCTGGTCCTGCTCGGGCAGAGGGGTTGGACTCGATGAGCTCTTTGGTTTCTTTCCAACCCCTGACATCCTTTGAGCCTGTGATGTCTTCAGCATCCAGGTCCTGCTCTGGCAAGGGGTTGGACTCAAAGAGGTCCTTGGGTCCCTTTCAAGCCCTGACATCCTGTGAAGTTCTGCTCTCTGCTCTTGTGTCTTCCTTGGGATAGAGCTGAGCAAAGCTGCTTCTATTTATCCAGCCCTCTGCAATGACATCTGGGCTAGCTCTGAGAGATGCTCTCCTGCTCTGGCAGTGGGGGTTGGACTGGATGAGCTCTTTGAGTCCTGCTCTGGCAGGGGGGTTGGAGTCAATGAGCTCTTTAGGTCCATTCCAACCCCTGACATCCTGTGAGCATGTGGTGTCTCAGCTTCTTCAGCATCCAGGTCCTGCTCTGGCAGGTGGGGTTGAACTCAATGAGCTCTTTGGGTCCCTTCTAAGCCCCGGCATCCTGTGAACCTGTGGTGTCTCAGCTTCTTCAGCATCCAGGTCCTGCTCTGGCAGGGTGGGTTGGACTTTGGGTCCCTTCCAATCCCTGGCATCCTGCAAGCCTGTGATCTTCCACCAGGTTTTGCTCCTGTCCATGCTGGTTCTGCTTTCAGACACCCCTGAGAGCTCACCAGACGAGGTGGCTTGAATCCAAAGCCTTGACTCTGACCAGGTCTGAGCTGGCTTTTGAGCCATCTGCCACCCAGGGCAGAAGAGAAGAGGCTCCCAGGGCCCTCTGGGGAAGCACACCCGCAGCTACTGCCTGCTTGGCACCGCCGCTTGGAAGGGAAACTCTCTTGTTTTTGACGAGCAGGCTGAGCGGTCAGCACATACCAGGAGCAACAGTCAGAGGAGCAATAAATAGCCTAGCCCAGACCAGAAGGAGACAACCTGCTCAGACTGGACCGCTGGTCCCAGGCGCCAGGCAGAGTGACTCTTGCGTCGAGGTGGTCGCCGCCGGCTGGCGGGGAGAAAGCCTCTGGGCTGGCCCAGACTGCCCTGCCTGAGTCCTCCAAGAGGCAGCCATGGAGGCTCCTCCAGCCAGCACGTCCAGAGGACCTGGTAGGCAGCCACCAGGGGCTTGCCTTTTGTTCCAGAGGGACGTTTTGCTCCTGCTCCCCAAGCTGTGCCAAGAGGCAGGATGCTGCTGCTGAGGACTGGCTGGGGACTGCTCCTCCGGGGTTGGCTTCGCACCCAACCACGCTCCTGTGTCCCAAGGGAAGTCCCAGGCTCGCCCATTCTTCAGTGTCCCCAGCACAAGAAGGGCCTGGAGCTGCTGGAGAGAGGACAGAGGAGGCCATGGAGATGATCAGAGGGCTGCAGAACCTCCCCTGTGGGGACAGGAAGGGAGAGTTGGGGCTGTTCAGGTTGGAGAGGAGAAGACTCCAAGGACACCTTAGAGCAGCCTTCCAGTACCTGAAGGGGGCTCCAGGAGAGCTGGGGAGGGACTTTGGACAAGGGCTGGGAGTGTCAGGATGAGGGACAATGGCTTTGAGATGGGAGATAGGAGACTGAGAGTGGAGGTGAGGAAGAAATTCTTGGCAGTGAGGGTGGGGAGAGAGGAGAATGAGAGTGAAGATGAGGAAGAAATTTTTGCCAATAAGGGTGGGCAGTGAGGGTGAAACAGGTTGCCCAGGCAGGTTGTGGATGCCTGGAGGTGTCAAAGGGCAGGCTGGATGAGGCTTTGAGCAACCTGGGCTGGTGAGAGGTGTCCATGCATGTAGCAGCGGAGTTGGAACTGGCTGAGCTTTAAGGTGCCCTTCCAACTCAACCCATTCTGTGATTCTATGAAATAAAAAGAATAAAAAACAATTAAAACCCAAAAGAACAACAACAACAAATAAAACCCCAATCACGTTGGAAGAGCTCTGTTTCTGCCATTTGTCCGAGGAAATACACCAAAAAAACAACAACAAAAAAAAAACCCCAAACTACTTTGGAAGAGTTCAGTTTCTGCCATTTCTCCCAGGAAATGGAAAAAAAATAACCCAAACACAAAAAAATAACCCAAACAACTTTGGAAGAGCTCCCTTTCTCCTCTTCGTCCCAGGAAATACACACAAAAAATCCCCAGTCAATGATGGAAGAGCTCAGTTCCTGCTGTTTGTCCCTGGAAATACACAAAAATAACCCAAATACAAAAAAAATAACCCAAAACAGCTTTGGAAGAGCTCAGTTTCTGCTGTTTGTCCTAGGAAATATAACTCAAAAAATCCAAACAACTTTGGAAGAGCTCAGCTTCTGCTGTTTGTCCCAGGAAATACACAAAAATAACCCAAATACAAAAAAAATAACCCAAAACAGCTTTGGAAGAGCTCAGTTTCTGCTGTTTGTCCTAGGAAATATAACTCAAAAAATCCAAACAACTTTGGAAGAGCTCAGCTTCTGCTGTTTGTCCCAGGAAATACACAAAAATAACCCAAATACAAAAAAAATAACCCAAAACAGCTTTGGAAGAGCTCAGTTTCTGCTGTTTGTCCTAGGAAATATAACTCAAAAAATCCAAACAACTTTGGAAGAGCTCAGCTTCTGCTGTTTGTCCCAGGAAATACACAAAAATAACCCAAATACAAAAAAAATAACCCAAAACAGCTTTGGAAGAGCTCAGTTTCTGCTGTTTGTCCTAGGAAATATAACTCAAAAAATCCAAACAACTTTGGAAGAGCTCAGCTTCTGCTGTTTGTCCCAGGAAATACACAAAAATAACCCAAATACAAAAAAAATAACCCAAAACAGCTTTGGAAGAGCTCAGTTTCTGCTGTTTGTCCTAGGAAATTCAACCAAAAAATAGCCCAAACAACTTTGGAAGAGCTCAGTTTCTGCTGTTTGTCCTAGGAAATATAACTCAAAAAATCCAAACAACTTTGGAAGAGCTCAGCTTCTGCTGTTTGTCCCAGGAAATATACAAAAATAACCCAAATACAAAAAAAATAACCCAAAACAGCTTTGGAAGAGCTCAGTTTCTGCTGTTTGTCCTAGGAAATTCAACCAAAAAATAGCCCAAACAACTTTGGAAGAGCTCAGTTTCTGCTGTTTGTCCCTGGAAATACACAAAAATAACCCAAATACAAAAAAAATAACCCAAAACAGCTTTGGAAGAGCTCAGTTTCTGCTGTTTGTCCTAGGAAATTCAACCAAAAAATAGCCCAAACAACTTTGGAAGAGCTCAGTTTCTGCTGTTTGTCCCTGGAAATACACAAAAATAACCCAAATACAAAAAAATAACCCAAAACAACTTTGGAAGAGCTCAGTTTCTGCCATTTATCCTAGGAAATATAACTCAAAAAATCCAAACAACTTTGGAAGAGCTCAGTTTCTGCTGTTTGTCCCAGGAAATACACAAAAATAACCCAAATACAAAAAAATAACCCAAAACAACTTTGGAAGAGCTCAGTTTCTGCCATTTATCCTAGGAAATATAACTCAAAAAATCCAAACAACTTTGGAAGAGCTCAGTTTCTGCTGTTTGTCCCGGGAAATACAACCCAAAAAAAAACCAAAAACCCGAGCAAGTTTGGAAGAGCTCCGTTTCTGCCGTTTGCCCCAGGAAATACAACAAAAACAAACCCCAAACAACTTTGGAAGAGCTCAGCTTCGTCTGTTTGTCCCAGGAAGCCCTGGCTTCCCCAGCTGATGGTTCCTTGTGGCCTTCCACCCACTCAGAAGGCTTGCGGGGATGCTGCGGAGGTGCCCCCGGCGAGTCGGTGCGAGCCCTTTTGGAGCACGAAGGGAGTTCCTCCAGCTGCAGGCCAACGTTTCCTTCGAGCCACCTCGTGCCAAGCATCCCACAGGGGGCAGGTCACAAAGCGCTCTGAACCTGAAAAGTGCTAACTAAGAGGAAACCAAGCAAGAGGAGCGCCATTAATGAATGCCAGCCGCGGTTATG